>JAPKLX010000065.1:49717-133550 GCA_026898415.1 Leonotis leonurus | reverse complement strand
AGCTCATCCAAAATCTGGACGTGAATCTCGCGTCTCGATCTGAGGTGGTTTTAGAACCTTAATCAGATAATAATCGGTGGTTTTAGAATCTTAATCATAAACGATGGTTCGATTTCAAATCATGACTGTGTAGAGGACGGTTCAGTTATAATTTCAAAATTTTGAAACCATGATCAGCGATCCAAACCAGTAACTTCAATTTATTTTATCCAATTCAATTTATTTCTTATTTGTAAAATGTATTTTTATATAATTCACAATAACACATTAAAACTTATGAATATATTAATAATAAAATAAATTAAAAATCAAAATTTAATTTTGAAATTTGAAAATTAATAAAACTTTATGATTTTATATAATAATATAATAATATTTAAATTTTACTTTATAGTCATTCTAATTTTAAAATTAACAAATAAAACGACATTAAAATTTTGAAAAGTTAAATGATAATATAAATTATTACGTAATCATAATAATAAGAATTTTTAAATTTTCATATATATTAGTATTAATTTTTTGGATAGTTCATAAATATAATTCTAGCCGTTCTATACGGTTCGATTCCAAATCCTGAACTATCTTAAAAACGATTTGGTTCTGATTTTGAATATTCGAAAGAGTTAGGTTTCAAACTACAATCATGAGCACTTCTACTTCTGTAATTTTATAAATTTTAATTGGTTTAAATACTAATAATTATTAATTGATCACATAATAAAATTAACATAGTCATATTTATAAGTGTTATAATTTTTAGTTGTTTGAGCAATTTTTTAATTAATATTGATCTACATATAATTTATCTCACAAAGAGTTGATTGTCTAAAAATATCTCTCATTGTGTTAACTAAAAATAAATATGAACGATTCATATTTTTATATTATATTATTTTTTATTATTTTATATTTAATAAAATAAAATAATTTTAAATATTTTCTCTAAAAATATTAAGACATCCATTAAAAAAAAAACTTTATAATGAGCTTCTATGCATGGTCTCAATTTATAATGGATTGAGTTTCAACTTTCATGCATAATATTAACATATTATAAAGAGTATTCAACTTTATAATTATGAACATTATAATTTAGTAAAATATATTATATGTATAAGAATATGTATACATATAATTATTTTCAATTTACTAATGTGTTATAATTTTTTATATTAAATTTATATTTTATATAACATATATCAAATTAAATGTATTGTCGAGATCTTTAATTTAATATGCATAATATTGCAAATATTTTTACGAAGAAAATAAATAATTTTAGGAGAAATGTGTTATAGGAGAAAGAAAATAATCTATAAAGTTTTAAAAATTAATAAGTTAAACGCTAAACATAAACCAGATTCAGTTGTACATGTATATTATGATTTATTCAATGCTCAAGTTATCTTGTTGCTCTATTGGTTCACAATATAGCTTTCCTTATAAAAGGTATAGAGCTCGAATCCTGTTAAGGTTAATTTTTAAATTTAATAGTTGTAGGATTATATTTGCCATTGAAATTGAAGTTATTTACAAAATTTGCCACTCAAATTGATTTCAATTGGAATGCTTCCTGTTTTATATATATATAGATAGCTTTTGAAGAACATGCTTTGTGGTTTAAAATTTGCTAAATAAAAAAATGTGTCTAAATAAGTGAGACGGAGTCGGTATATGTTAGTGTTGAATTTATCAATTGTACAAATTGATTATAATTATTAGTATTAAATATAAAAAATAATTATAAACTCTGATCAAATAGGACAAGTTTTTAGTACTAAATAAAAGATTAAACTTAGATATAAGAAAATAAAATTAAGTCAACATATTAGATAACATTGAAATTTTATAGTAAAAATAGATTGAGACACTATATCTAATTCGTCATTTCTGCATAGTATTAAAGTATATTATAAAGAGTATTCACCTTCATAATTAGGAACATTATATATATATATATATATAATTATTTTCAATTTATTAATGTTATAATTTTTATATTAATTTTATATTTTATATAATATATATCAAATTAAAGGTATTGTCAAGATCTTTAATTTAATATGCATAATATTGTAAATATTTTTACGAATAAAAATAAAATAAGTTTAGGAGAAAAGTATTATAGGAGAGAGAAAATAAACCATAAAGTTTATAAAATTTAAAAATTAATTTATTCATAATACGTAAGCTAAACCCTTGTAATACCCCGTCTTGTAATCCCGATTAAATTAACAAATCTTTCGAAGGTTGTGAAGTTGTATTCGATTTCCGAGATCAGAATTTCGATGATTTATGAGAATAGCCTATTATAATCGTGACTCTTTATAGATTCAAGGCTATGACAGAAATTTGTCTTTAGCAAGACATTAACCAAGCTCATAAGAATATAGAAATCAATTATCAAGAATATTGTATACTATATAATAGTAAGAAATTATAGTGAATTTTGAGGAAAGAAATCATTGATGGTGATTAATGATTTTAAGGTGATTAGTAGTGAGGGATGATTTTAGTAAGAATCATTAATAAGTGATTTAAGATTTTAGTAGTGATTTTGGTAAGAATCATTAAAAGCGAAATAACGACTTCTGTCCTATTATTACAAATTTAAAATGGTGATTGATATGAGTTAGAGAAACATAACTAATAGCACTACAAACATGAGGCAAAATATAAAAGAAAGGAATTATGGATGTGAACCGTGAATCCAAGGAAACTTCTTAGCTCTTAGCACAAGTATTCATACAACCAATAAGACAAATTCTAGGAAGAAGCAAACAAAAAGGGGCTGTAAGGAATCAGCCTACTAATTCTATAAATAGAAGGAAATTCTATGAATACAATCTGAAGAAGAATCTGCTATATGGGAAGAACATTAAGAAAGGAATGAAGAGAGGAGTGTCAGCAGCCTAGAAAAGAGGAATGATATCTTCTCTTTCTCTCTCCAGTTGTGTCACCGAGCACCTACACCAAGAAAACAATAATAAATATATGTTCGCATGTGTACAGCAAGGGAAATGTAGTAAGGGAGAAGGACAGTGATGACAGAAAGAAGAGACATGGGAATCTCCTAGTTTTAGTACAGGACCAAACAAAGTAAGAAAAATGGAGGGTGATGAGAGGACATTATGGTGTAAGAAGGAAAAGAAAAAAAAAGAAAACTGAAGGAAAGAGCAGGAGGTTGACTTGCTCGATGCAGTTCTCCTCTGCAGTCCTCCTCTCTCCTGTATGCTACACAGCTTCATCCATAGCATCTCTCCCTTCCCCTATAAACAACAAAAACAAATCAGATTAGAAATAACACAACAAAACAAATCAGGATGCTTACAACACGGGAATCGAGTGATTCAGCCCTTAACCTTTGCCTCTCCTATAAATACCCATCAGTTTTACATAGACAAGCTTTACACCTCACAAACAACTCCCAAGGTTATACTTAAATATTCTGCACTATTAAGAGAGGAAGATGAGACTTGGAAAGAGCTCTGGCCAACTTCTAAAGCACATAGGAAATTCCTAAGACCAACAGTGAAAGGGAACTGAGAAGGAAAAGAGGCTGCCCAAATCAGGCCACTTTCACCCCACTCCTTAAGGTAAAAGTTTCAGACACGAACTCAATCTTTAACTTAAGTCCAGCATGTAAATCTTAGTTAGAAGATAGCATTCAATTCAAAGATTTGTCTACAAATCCCAGGATATTAAGTGCATGCTCGAATAAACTTTTGGACTGTACGAAACTCAGAGATATATGCAGATTCAGAATCTTTAGAATGCGCTTAGAAATAACAATGGATCTTGACTTACTCAAACTGTTCTCTGTATAACATAAGAAAAGAGGACACCTTCAGAACTGGAACATAGGTGTTTTCTCCTTCTTGCATACTAGAACCTTAGAGGATACAAAGCATGAACATAAAACACTTATGGAATTTCAAATGCAAGACAAGGACTGAAACTTATTCTTGAACCTAGTGAGTACTGAACAATAAGCAGAATAACATCATCTTCAAACTCTTAAGATTCCAGAAGTTCTCAGGAACTCCATTCATACACAATTCCAGCCCAAATTCTAGAAATCTAAATTTTAACAA
Source organism: Leonotis leonurus (assembly GCA_026898415.1). Classification (NCBI taxonomy): domain Eukaryota; kingdom Viridiplantae; phylum Streptophyta; class Magnoliopsida; order Lamiales; family Lamiaceae; genus Leonotis; species Leonotis leonurus. Next base: position 129,453 of record JAPKLX010000065.1, on the reverse strand, counting down.
ATGGAACTTAAAATGTTCTACAAAAAAAGAGAGGAGGCATGACCTGCTAAATAACCATGAGCCACCCTCCGGGACCCCTTCACGGCTGTCCCAATAATTAGAACTCCACCAGAGTTTAAATCAAGCCCCTCCACCCCAAAATTGATTCCCCAAAACAAGAAAAAGCTACTAAGTCAACAATTTCAGAGGCCAATATCATAAAATTCTAAATAGTTAGTACACGCCAATTTGAACTTTTGACCCCCCCTGAAGGCATAGTAATCTACAAATCACATAACTAAGCATCCAACACAAAAAAAAGGGAGGGAACCTATAGTGAGAACCAATACAGATTCAACTCACTCCTCAAACTCTCAACTAAATCACAAGATAATGTATGTGTAAATAAGAAGAGGAGACTTAGCTGCTGGTTTAGTAAACAAAGCAGCCGCGAAAGTTCTGGGAACTGCTGCTGTCAAAGGACAGAGCTTCACCGAGTCGCCAACCGCACGACCGAACCATTCCAGCCCTAACCCACACCATCCCAGCCCCAGATTCCACCCAAATCAATTCTGAATCACAAGTAGAAGCTAAATAAAATCAGTAAAGGAAGAAAATAATCTGGATGTTAAATCTCCTACCAAAACTTCTAACTAAGCTATGATCTGGAGAACATTAAAACATGCAGAACACCACCTAAATCAGCATTTCAGAATGTAAGATTTAAAAATCAATTGAAGAGATTGGGGATTACCTGAAACAGCGACGAAGGGAGGTGTCGGAGATGGCTGGGCGTCGGAACTCTGACGATGGCAAGAGTCTCAGCCAGCACGCCTCCAGCACTGGGGAGCAGCGCAGAATAGAGGCTGAAAAGGAGTGGCGCCGGTTGAGGAAGGACAGGCAGAGAAGTGAAGAGAGACGCCACGACGTCGGAGAAGGTTATCAGGTAACGAGAACGCCGGCGATGGTAGGTGTCGTGCCAACGAAGAGAAACCGGGAGAGAGTGCAGCGAGGAAGAGTGAGAGCGGCTGAGTGTCTGGGAATGGGGAGAGTAAGGATGGAGTAGGGTTAGGATAGAGTTAGAGTAGAATACTCTAGAACCCGGGCCGGGTATGGGCCGGGTATCGGGCCGATTTAATGATTCAGTCAAGGCCCAGATTAAAAGGTTTAACGGGCCAACCACTTAATCTGTTGGGCTCCAGAAATAAAAAGATGATTGGGCTTATGTTAGAATAATGAATGGGCCGAGATTATTTTACATGGGCTTGATCTGATTAATTAAGTGTGGGCCGATTTAATTAAATAGTGAACCCGTCTAATTAAATTAAATGGGATAGTTAGCATCTAAAAGATCAAGGCTTAATTTAATTGGGCTCACTTAAATAAATTAAATGGACTAATAACATTTTAATAGACTAAGATTCAATTTAATTGGGCTAAGTCCAAGAATAGAATTTTAGAGCTAAATAGGAAGACTTAATTTATTAATTAGAAATTAATTTACCAAATTAGAATTTAATTGATTAATTAGAATTTAATCATAAGAAATGATTAAATTATAAATCATGCCTATAATGTGGCAATTGAAATTTAATTAGCTTAATTAGAAATTATTTATCTCGATTTAAGGATCGAGATATTAAGTTAGAAATGCCTTTAGTTATATTACCCAGTAATTATTTATTGGGTAAAATAAATTCCCGAATCATAAAGTGATTTGGAAATCATCAAACGACTCCTCTAGAAATACAACCCCTAAACTCGTATAATAGTCGAGTTCTAAAGGCCCAAGAATAACTCTCGAAATAATAAAGGATAATATTTCCTTACACTTAGAAGTATTAGATATACTTGATGAATGTATCTCACTTGAGATTTATTTAAAGGTTTCGACGAGAGATCGGATCCGCATCTCGAGAACAAAGCAACCACCAATCAAGACTATTCAAGTAGGCTTTTCTCACTCTATAAAAATATGTGTGCATGTCTTCAAAATGAAACGAGATATTTTCAAAGCACTGTCTTGCCATAAATGTTTTGACTTTCGTATGATGCCTATCTATTTATTTGTAATCGAATTCGGGTCCCAGTAGATTAGATATACTACTCGGACTAGTGTACACAGCACCGTGAGTCATCTAGATGTTGACCGGTCGAGTGTCTGTGTGAAGTGGCCACTTTCACGGCATAGAGAACGTTCAAATATGGTTGATTACAAATAACTTAGACTGTGCAGTCGAACTTAGAACTTTCTCAAATAAATGCTTTGTGAACATAGATGCTTTAGAGACAAAAATCCCTATGTATCACTTAGAATGGCTTGACAGTTATATATGTACGTGTGCGATTTCGGCACGTGTCTACTGAGTACAATTTGTATTCAACCCTGCATGTATTTCTAAACGTGCAGGTTAAAAACGAAGAAGATACGGGTGCTACGTTGGGCTGTTTGTCGGTCTCCTAGTAGCTGACTCTTGGGGGTTCTATGAGTCTTCATATACGTAGGATTTCGTCTATGCGATCCTACATTTCCGCTGCTAGACTATTATGTTGTAAGACCGAGATTTAAACTCTTAATTTAGTTATGTGATGTAACGAGCTTATGACTTTGACTTCACGAATTTATGGAATGAATCTTTGATTTCTGTTATGAGAGAAATATTCATTATCTTACTCTCGTCGTTTATTCCTTTCATTGGTCATGTTGTCACAGCCCCAATTTCCAAAGGACAGATCAATCGGAGCGCGACTGTGAATGGAAATAACAGGAACAAAAATGGTAACTCAGGAGTAATACTGAACAAATGTGTATTGTCAAATATTTGAAGGAAACTTTATAACTCAAAAGCTCAATCTTACAAAGGAGTAATGACATTCATCAAATGTTCGAAATGATAAAGAACTGGAATAAAATACCGAGGTACGATTCGAGGGTTCTGATTTTTGGAAGACAAACCAGATAGCCAAAATCAACAAAGGACAAAGAAATGCAGCGGAATAGTGAAAACTTAACACATATATGAAGATATGTATTATCTCTGAATACTTATCATATAAGAAATCTCCACTCAGCACCACCGCCACCATCCCATCGCTCAACCTGCAAGTGTTTGGAAAAACAAGCAGGGCTGAGTACTTGATGTACTTTGTGGGTTATGCCGAAAACAAAACAGTTATTGATCATGCATTATCACAGTGTAACACAAGTATCTTGAAATAACTTGTGAACACAAAACATCATTTGATTTTACCAAAAGTTGGAGCGGCCACTCACTTTTCCATGTGTCTCATCCATATCTGTAACAAATGCTGGTGAGCAATGTTTCCGCTCCCCCAGACATAATCAATAATATCAACGCTGTGAGCAAGGTTTCTGCTTCCCCAGACGTTAAAAATGGTAACAACCCTGGTGAGCAATGGTTCCACTCCCCCAGACTGACCAATGGGTGCCACCGGATCGGTCAATACTGACACACAGTCCTATGTGGACTGGTCCGTAATGACTCACGATCACACTCCCCATGTGTACACTAACATTGACCAACACATGGCTCAAGATCCGATCGTTAATCACAAGTTGACCAGTTCGCAGACATGGCTCAACACAGATAGGAATCACACACAAAACACAAAGAATTTTATGCATGTCAATCATTTCACAGTTTCTTTGAACATGCTTTAATACAGCAAAAGTATAGTTTGTATAGTAAACCCACATGGAATCCCGTGCTAGATAGCAAACCTTATACTCCTTCTGGTTTCTTGGTTGTCACTCTCTTGATAAACCTTCAAGTAACGTTTCACATTTAGAGTCGTTTGCTGATAACGTTTATTGCCTCAAGACTAAATGATCAAATTTAATTTGTAGGGTCTATGGTTTAATATTCGTTCTACTAAATCAAACGAAACTTTAGGTTTTTTGAAACTTCGTTCAAGGGAATTAAATATTTACTAATTCGATAACTAATTAATTGCTTTCTTGCAATTAATGTAATTGAGACAATTAAATCCGACATGAGAATCGGAAATTATTGGGATATTCTCATAATTTGAGATCCTGAGAAAATGTTCATGACTTGTCTCAAATTAATTTAGATTGACTAAATTAATTAAGTATCATAATTATTAATTAATTAATCATAATTAATCATTAATAAATAAGATGTAAATAATCTAAATAATAATTAATCCTAATTAATTAAATATATCAAGTACAATTAATTAGGACGAAGCCTTAATTAATTATCAAATTATATGGCCCGGCTCATAGAATAATTTAGTCGACTTGGCCCGGCTCATAGAATAATTTAGTCGACTTGGCCCGATAGGCAGCCCAAAACTCGGCCAACCTTTTCTTATTTTCAGATTTTGAATAAAAGTTTTATAACTAAAATTTTATTCCATAAATAATAAATAAATAAATAAAATCTAAAACTATACTTTATATAAGTAACATGACTAATTAACCACTTTTGCTCGATCATAACTATCAATATAACGGGTTTTAAGTGAAACCGAAACATGTTATAAACTAATGTGCATCCCTACAACATATATATAGAAAATCAGATTCATTGGATAAAAGGTTTGGGAGATATGACCTCCCAAAGTTGGCTACTTAAAGTGTTCGATAAATTTCTGGAAATTGATAGATTTTAGGTGGTTTTTCATGAACTTTGAAGGCTCCTAACTTTCAATTCATAGATCACACTGTGATGAGATATATCATTCTAGAAACCTTGTAATGCTAGCTATCTAAGTGAAAAGAAAACAGTCAAAAATACTGCATTATCAGGGAGATATGAATCATCAAACTTGGGTTCCTGAAACAGTCACAGAGTTGTCTCTGCGCAGCAAATTTCGAAAATTCATCATAAATCATAGAAAACTCCGATTCAATCGATTCAAGTTGGAGAATCACCCTAACTTCTTCTAGTTTTAGTTTCAAAAATTTAAATATAGAGGCATACTATTTAATTTAATGAACGAACCATTCCAGCTCTAGTCCCAGCAGAACCAACCTCCAAACAACCTCGAACAAGTCCGGAACCACCCCGGACAGACCTCGAATAGCCTCGAATAACCCCGAATCAGCCCCGAACGGCTCCAGACGTTCCTAACAGTCCCGAACCAAACTTCTTCTTGTTATGGCTACGGAAAGAATTGAATAGAATCAGTTGAAGAATGAAGTCTTGGTTGACGAGGGTCATCACCTTAACGGGTTTGTCTTGTACACGAAAAGCTCCACTAGCCGTCTCATGATGCAGACTGTATTCCATAAACGCCATGTCCCCAGTATATTTCACACAAGTATGCACTCAAGATTCTCGATTTCGAGATTCTCCTCTCGAGCTCTACTGCTAGCACCATCTCCACGAGTTTCCTCAAAAACCTGCGCTTGTTCTTCAAGAGTGAGTTCTTCACAAGCTGCTGTGAAATCGTGCTGCCGCCGCCGCGAGCAGAGAGCGACAGAACGGCGCGAGCGACGCCGACGGCGTCCACGCCGCAATGGCTGAAGAAGCAGCGGTCTTCATAAGCAACCGCCACGTCGAAGAGGTATCCAGGGGCTTCGATCAGCTCGTCTTCGGATTGGGAGGAAGAGGCGATGAGCCGCTGCCAGCGGCGAGGAAAATCTGGGAGAATGACGGCAGAGGTAAGGCGGAGAAACAAGAGCGCGGCGGAGAAGGCGGAGAGGAAGAGATAGTGGGGGAGTGTGGAGCTGCGGTTGATGGATGAAATTATAGATAAAGAGACGTGTGGATGGGAAGATGCCAAAGGAAAAATTATGTGGCTGCATAATAGCCATGATAAACTTGATGAATTATTAATCTTTCTTCTATGCTTTATAGGCTACGCATGATATACATCTTTTGTTATTGATTTTTGAAAAATTAACTCAATATGTAATTGGACTAAAATATATAATTAGGATTTGATTTATGTAATTGAGCTTTTATTTTATTATATGAGATTTCAATATTTTGTTCAAGTAATTGATCATAATAACACAAAGTTCTATTGTGAAATAACCAAGGCCAAACAATATTAATAATATCAATCTCAATTGAACAAAATGTTCAAAAATTATATACGAGCACGTTCCAATTAACGTCAAGTTCGATAAATACTTATCTTAATTGAAACTCAACGATTGAGTTTTTAAATTTTTAAGGATATGATACCCTATTTTAAAATAAAATTTGTTAATTCTTTCGAATTAAATTACGGGGCATTACACATGTTCCCGACTTTACTAGATTTAGTAGAAAGCGGGCGTGACAACCCTAAAGTAAACAATAAAATAAACCTTAAACCCTAAAATAAATTTTAAAACATAAACTGGATTCAGTTTATACATGTATGTTATGAATTGTTTAATATTCAACTTATCTTACTGCTCTGATATCAAATCCTAATAAGGTCAATTTTTTTAATTCAATAGTTATATAATATTTGCCGTTGAAATTGATTGCAAATTGATTTGCAATTGATGCATATATATATTAAATAAATTATTTTTAATCATTAAAGCTAGACCGATTGAATGTACTTATATTAAATATATATAACTGATTTATTCCTTATTTGATGAAAATTTTCAAATTTTTAGTATATTTCTAACTACAAAATGACTTAAATATAATTATATATATTTTATGTTTATTTATTATTTATTTGTTATTTTTTCTAGAAATATATTGTTTAATAATTGCTTAACTATTATATTATTTTATTTATTCAATTTTTTTGATTTATTTTTTACAATTATAACCGATAAATTAAAAAAAAATGCTTAAATGAGATAACAAAAAATGCTTAATTTGCTTTATTATTTGTATCATTATAATGCATATTATTAATAGTAAAGATAAAAATATAGATAAAATAAAAAATTAATAGTATTAAATATGTGTAGATGACAAAAATAGAAATATAATATTTAAAAATGTTTTTTATTGAAAATTTCTCCACAAACTATAGCAATAATCATGTGGATAAGTAATTGTAATATATAAATAAATGTTTCTCATTTACAACATATCATTATTTTTTATATGAACATAACGTGTGTATATGTATATATATATAATTATTTAAAAAAAATGATTAATATAATATTAATTGCAAATGAAATAATATAATTATATAAAATTATAGTGTTTCACAAATTCTATTTTGTATAGTCATAACATACAATTTTTATCAATTGGGATAATAAGCCCGTTTGTTTAAATTGAATAAGCATTTTTTATCAATTGGGAAAATTCCTTGGCGAGGGAGCCAGGGAGGGATCCAATTCCGGGAGATAAAGCGCCGTGTAGGGCAAAGCTAAGGAAGCATGAAGCAGGGTTGAGGAAATTATAGTGTTACAACAAGTTTATACAAATTATAGTTTTTATATATAAAAATAAACTCGTTATGTGAGCTTTTTCAATTGGGTGTAATATTATAATCAAATGGGTGTAATGAAGTGGGACAAAAGGAATAGTTTTTTATAAATTATAATGAGTTTAAATATATACATATACATGCACGATTAGGTTCACGTGAGAAAAAAATCGTGTGTAAGAAATGAGAATGAATTTAAACCATCTTTCATCTACAATCAATGGTTAATATAGACCCTGGATGAAAGACGATATTGAAAATTTAGTTGAGGTAATTATTTACAATATCCACCCATAAGGTAATGATTGAAAATGGTATTGATTATAAATCAATGATTATTTTTATATTTTTATATTTTTCTTTGATTTATATTTTTAATAATTACTTTTCTTTAATTACATTTATAAAATTATATATATTATTTTATTAATTAATATTTTTTATGAAATTACATATTTCACCGTGTTGCTCAGACTGGGACGGCTATGTATTCCAAAATAATAAGTACTTGTTAATTTATTAACTTAGTATACTCTCTTCATTTATTAATAAAATTAAATAAATATATAAACGCATTTTCCAATCTAAGTGCTTTAAAAAGGAGTCAGGCAATACATATAAATGGTCTATTGGGTTCATGATTTTAATGAATACGTTTTTTAATTATCATAAATTTTGTTATATTAATTATTGCCACTAAAATTATATTTAACTACCAAATATCCACTCCAATTGATTTGCTTGTTGTTTTATATATATATATATAGATATATAGATATGATAAATTAAAGAATGAAAATGAGAAGAAAGAAATATTTAAGCCTTTTAAGTTTTTTTATTATGCTTATTTAATCCTAAACATGTATAACAAACAAACACAACTTAAAGCTATTTCTCGTGACAGAATAATTACGATTGCATTTACTGTTTATTGTTAGAGATTGAAATTTTTACATACTTTTGATTTCTTAAATTATATTTATAAACGGTGAATATATATATAGGGGAGATATTAAATGAGAATGAGATTTTCGTTGAAAAATAACAATATGTCTAGACCATTTATTTAAATATATGAATGGATGAGATTGTGTAATCAATTTTCAGTTTTAGATCATACAATTCATTGGTCGAAAAAGTGAATATCGAATTTAATTTGTCTCAAACTTGTGAAGGAAAGTAAAAAATTAATTTTAGGGTTATTTGCGTAGAAGAGGAAGCTTGGATGGGAAAGTACTTGAGGAGGTGGCAAGAGAGTGGTGGTGGTGGACGGTGGAGGTGACAACAACGTGGCGGAAATGAAAAGGGTCATTTTGGGTATTTAGAAAAGGGTTCATTTTACTATTTATTCTAGATGATTTTAATTCCACATGTTTCAACTTAATTACTTTTAGTAACGGCCTAACGGGCCGATAGGATGACTCGTCCAGCTACCAAACAACAGATGAGAGAGGATAAAAATAGTATATCCTTCTTCATCTCCCCAACCAAACGGACCTTTAATGTGTTATTACATAGTATTTCATGATCCATATATAAGATACACAAATCAAATCTATTAATATATAAAAACACAGTTTTAACAAACATTTTTTCCCGCCAAATTTTAAATTATTGTTATATTTTACAGTTTAAATTTAAACTGCACACGTCCACATTTAACTAACCTATAATTTTAAATTATAGATATATTTTACAATTTAAATTTAAACTTCACATACTCACATATTTACTAACCTATACAAATTATTACTACAATATTTTTTAGTATTTAATCTCCCTTTCAAGTAATGTTTAATATTGATAAATTTAAAATTCAGGTATATAATTTTTAAAATATTAATTATTATTTATTATATTATAATATATGTATTAATTTTAATAAATATTAATTAAAAGAATAAATTTATTCATATAATATAACATATGAGATATAAAAATAAAATGCGTGTATCTATAATAATATCACAATAAATTTCGCGCATTGCGCGGGTCGGTAGACTAGTCAAATATAAAAGTAAGCAAGTAGTGCATTCCATGTACTATGTTGATGCATATATGAATTAATAACTAGGGATAATAGGTAGAATTACCCAATTTCATAAAGTAAAGATAAAAAATACTCACTTAAAAATAAAAGATAAAAACTACCCATTTTTCATGATAACATGGAGAATTTACTCATGTGCTCATGTTATTCAAACTATTTGTGAAATGAAATACATGAGCAGCACATGATGAATTTCCTCATGTGCTCATGTAAAGAGTAATTTTTATCTTTTATTTTTAGATGAGTATTTTTTATCTTTTACTTATTAAAATGAGTATTTTAGTTTTTGCCCCAATTAACTATGTGTTGCATTTGTTAACAATAATAAATAATTGTGTAATTCATCTATATTAGATTAATAATATACCCATATAAAAATGTAAACATTAGTTATTTATTAGAAGTTATTAGGGTTCATCCTAATAACATATTTATTTTCGTTTTCATTTTCATTTGGTTTTGTATATTCATTGATGCATTAAATATTATATGCTTATCATCACATTTCACATATGATCGATCATAAGCACTATTTTATGAACATGAAACTAAGTAGAAAAGTGCATTTACCTAATTAATATTCTCTCCGTCAACAATAAGTGTATCATTATTACCTAAACGGATCGCCCACAAAAAAATATATTATTTCCTTTATACTACATGAACCCACACAATTTTCATCACAATACATCACATCACATCTTAATATTTACAAAATTACCACATAACATCATAGTTTTTTCTTAAAACTCTTGTCTACTCCTCTATGATACACTTATTATGGACGGAGAGAGTATAATGCACCAACATAACTACTACCATGCATTTCAAATATATAATAAAAAAAATCAAACGACCAAAGTTTTGAACAATACATTAATTGACTAGTATAATGCTACATGAAAATGATATAATGTATTACGATGCGTTTCAACTTATATAAAAATAATCGAACTATCAAGATTTGAGCAATGCATTAATTGAAGTAATATAATGCATATATGAAAGTAATATAATGCACTATGCACTAAGATTGACAACAGAAAAATAAAGTTTGAACAAATTAAATCACCATACAATACTTGTTTTCAAATTTTTTAGCATGATTTCTTTTGTATCATGTAATACCCCATATTTTAATTCGAAAGAATTATCGAGTTTTATTTATTAAATAGGGTATCATGTTCATATGAATTTTAAAACTCAATTGTTGAGTTTCAATTTCGATAAATACTTATCGAATTTGACGTTCATTAATTGTGACGTGCTCGAATTAAATTTTTATAATTGTGCTCAATCAAGATTGAAATTATTATTATCGGGCAAAAATATTTTTAAATAAAATATTATCAAGTTTATTAATGTATTAGACAAGTTCCAAATATTTGTTGTAGAACCCAATTAAATAGATAAAAGTCAATGAATGTTTGAGTACAATAAAAATTCCTATTTGCACTATATCGATTAAATACATGTAGTATTACATATAAGTATCCATTCTACCAACTTATGGCTATATCTATTCTACCAAATGCGTAAGAAAGAAAAGAACTTATAAATTCTTCTCGTGGCTTTTAATGCAGTCACATCGCTCTCCTTGTGGCCTTTCCCCACCCAAACCAGTGGCGAAGCTAGAAATTTGGTTCAGAGGGGGGCTAACTAATTATTTTAATGTATATATTTTTTTTGTTGATGATATAGATTAAAATTACAAACATATATCTACGAAATTTCAAAATCTCAGAGGGGGCATTGCCCCCCTCTGCCCCCTAGCTCCCTTCGTCCCTGACCCAAACCATAATCTTTTTATCTCTGCCATCTCTTTCTTCTACTCTTCGCTCTCTCCTTCAACAAGAGCTCTCGGTGCTTCTCCTTCTCCTATCTTAGAGGCCTCCGTTCTTCCTCTGCCTCTCCGGTGGTTCGCTCTTCTCCTTCCGGCGTCGTCACGCTGCTGCACTCGACGGGCAGCACCCGTTGTCGTCCTCCTCCTCCACCCCTCTTCGCCGCTCTTCCAACAAGAGGCGTCGCTTGATGGAGGAAGCTGCAGAACCGTCGTCGTTTCTCTGCTCCAGCAGGCGTTGCTCCTCCCCGACGTGCGCTCAAAGGCAGCATAGTCGTCTCCTCAGTTCTGCAACCGCGCGCTCGACGGAGACGAGGTCTGCTTCGGGTTGTCGCTTCGCCGCTCCAGCCATCGATCCCGACGTTCGCCTCAACAGGGATGTGGCAGCACCCTCCTTCATCCTCCTCGACCTTCTCCCGCCGCGGCTGCACTTCCTCGGCGCTCAGCCCGCTGTTTTGCTTCGCCAAGCCCCTCTCCGGCGAGCCTCACTCAGTAAAGGATCTGGAAAGAGTTAAAGGCTGTTCGGAACCGTTCGAGGTGGTTCGGTGCTGGTTCGGAGACTGTCGGGGTGTTTTCAGGGCCGTTTGGGAACTGATGGGGCTGTCCGGAGCTGTACGGGCTGTTCAAGGTCTGTCCGGAGCTGTCCGAGGTGTTTTCGGAGTTGTTCGGAGTGGTTCGGAGGGATTCGGGGTTATTCGAGGCTATTCGAGGTCTGTCCGGGGTGGTTCGGGACTCGTTCGATGTTGTTCGGAGGTTGGTTCTGCTGGGACTAGAGCTGGAATTGTTCGTTCATTAAATTAAGTGGTATGCCTCTGTGTTTAAATATTTGAAACTAAAACTAGAAGAAGTTAGGGTGATTCTCCAACTTGAATCAATTGAATCGGAGTCTTCTATGATTTATGATGAATTTTCAAAGTTTGCTACGCAGAGACAACTCTGTGACTGTTTCAACAACCCAATTTTAACGATTCATATCTCCATGATAAAGCAGTATTTTTGAGTGATTTCTTTTCACTTAGATAGCCAACATTACAGGGTTTCTATAATGATATAGCTCATCTCCATGGGATCTATGAATTGAAAGTTAGGAGCCTTCAAAGTTCATGAAAAACCACCTAAAATCTGTCAATTTCCAGAAATTTATCCAACACTTTAAGTAGCCAAGTTTGGGAGGTCATATCTCTCAACCCTTTTATCCAATGAGTCTGATTTTCTATATGTGTGTAGTAGGGATGCACATTAGTGTATATCATGTTTCGGTTTCACTTAAAACCCGTTATATTGATAGTTATGAACGAGCAAAGGTGGTTAATTAGTCATGTTTCTTATATAAAGTATAATTTAGATAAATGTGGCTAAGTGTTCTAGATTGTGAATTATGTCTTCACTATGAGTTATACCTTAGTTAGTGACGAGATAATAATATATAATAGCATGAACCTATTTAATAGACCAAGACTTAGATTAATTGTACTATGTCCAAGTATGAGAATGTTATTATAATTTTCGATTTCATTGTCGGATTTTAATATCTTAAATGAATTAATTGCGGGAGAGCAATTAATTAGTAATTGAATTATGCTAGATGTTTATTGTTAAGGATAAAGTACGAAAGCCTTAAGCATTGATACGATTTACTTGAACCAATATGAAGCCCTAGAACTCTTTAAGTATTGCGCCTTGAGCCAAAGTAGAGATTATTTATATATTTTAAAAGTCTCTAAATGTGATTCGTTATCTAAAGGTCAAGTACGAGGTATAAGCCAAGTTGAATGTGAGGATTTGCATTGGTTTTCTAAACCAAAGAAGGTTTTAATCGACGGATTTACTCCAAGAGGTGGGTTTTACTACAAACTATAATTTTTGCTGTATTAAAGCATAATTATCAAAGTGCAAGTTGAATGAATGTGTTGTCATGCATAAAATGTTTTTATGGTTTTATGTGTGACTCCTATCAGTGTTGGCTTGCCAACGTATGTAATCGATCCATGTGAGCGTACTGGCCAAGGTTAGTGTACACAGAAGCCGTGGACTGTGAGCCCGTTGGGCCGGTTCCGGTGAAGGGATGCGTTTGCGGAAGGTGGTCACCTTCCCCAGCGTAGTTACAGATATGGATAATGCAGAAATGAAAGAAAATGGGATCCCGTTCCAAGTTTATGAAAGGAAAATGAATGTTTAGTATTCATAAGCATTTACGTAAAACCTTGTGAGATACTGTTATGATGCATGATGATAAAATGTTTTAGGCATAACCCACAGAGTACATCAAGTACTCAGCCCTGCTTGTATTTTCAAACACTTGCAGGTTGAGCAATGAGACGATGGCGGTGGTGCTGAGAGGGGGTTGCTTGTAGTTGAGTATTCAGAGATAATGCATATCTTCATATATGTGTTAAGTACTTTATCTTCCGCTGCAATACTTTGTCTTCTATTGATTTTCCTTTGTGACTACGAACCTTCGAATTATAATTTGGTTCTTTGTTTATGTTGTATAGTACTTTAACCCTTCGAGAATAGTACTATCTTTATGAAATGTTTGAGATTTCGAGCCATTAAACTTTCTTAACATCTACGAAGAGACCCATCTATTCATTATTATTCTTCAGTTATCATTGGTTTCCTCGCTGTTTCCATTTCTATCTCGTTTCTATCATCCTATCCCGAGTCACGCTCCGATCATTCCGTCCTTTGGGAATTACGCTCCGATCATTCTGTCCTTTGGGAATTGGGGCTGTGACATATCATAATTTGATGATAAAAATAATTTCTAAGAAGATTGAAAATATATTTACGAAAAATTACAAAAATACATTTTATCCTAAATTGTAAGATTTAATTCTCTAATGCAGCTCTTGTACACGAAATATGCATTATGACTTAACACATGATGCATCACTTTTGCAGTCGATATATTTGGAAGTTTCAATATTCAAAGGTTACATAATTAATTAATTATAACACATGAAAACATTAAATATTAATTATTAAATCATGCACATATATTTTCAATAGTTTTCAAGTTTCGAATGATACTAAACCTTACAAATTTATTGAATTTCATAATTTTACTTTATGTAAATCTAGAAAAAATTAAAATAAAAATGAAGGAAATAGATATCGCATTTAATTTAATATATTACATAATTTTAAAATATACGATAAAATGTAATGAAAAAAAATAAACATATATTTGATGAAATAATTTTATTTAATAAAAATAATTTATATTTTAATATTCAAAATAATTCATTTTTTTAATATTATTTCGATGTCTAAATCCAATTCAAAAGGAATTAAAATTTGATTTAAAAATAAAATCAAACAACATTAAAATAATCGAACCAATCAAATATTTGAGTTTAATTATTCGAATTCGGTTAATTTTTTCCACACCCACTAAAACATGTATGCTCAATTCTAACGATCATAATTAAAATCAATAAAGCAATAAAATCTAAATGAGATTGAAAATTTTAAATTATAAAACAACTCATATTCCATAATAAATAAACAATATCCACAAGCTTAAAAACATACACCCTCGGTCCCTGAATGTGGTTAACATTTTGACCCGACACGGATTTTAATGTCTTATTTTGACTTTGTGTGAAAGTGTAGTTAGTGGAGTTTGAGACCCACTTGTTATTATTTTTTTTTATTAAATTGTGTGTATTGAATGATGTGGGCTCAATTACTATAAATAGTAAATTTCAAGTGTTAACAACATTAGTTGATGGACTAAAATGACAAAAAGTTAACGATATTGGTGGACGGGGGAGTATAATTTATATCATTTATTCGATCTTTCTGGTAAATGTTTTTATTAAAAAATGGTTTTGTGAATATTATAAAAAAATTTAAGATTTTTTTGGTAGGGGAAGAGGTGTTGTTTATAGTAAAATCGACAAATCAACAAATATTTTAATTATTTTTTTCCAAGTGAAAAATAACAAAAAATTAGAGTAATTAGGAATGACTACTCACCCTCGTATATATTGGAAAAATTGGTATATATCGTTGATTTCGTATATATTAACATATATCTATGTATATTTATAATATTATATGTAAATATATATTCAATTTGAACTATAACAAAATTGTTTATTTATAAATTATGAATTATAATTAATAGATATTATTGAAAAATTACAATACGTGAGTTTATTGATAATTGAAAAGATTGAACAAGAATTTTGAATAGTTATTTTTAATATTAATGTTGAGAAATATTTTAAATGGTTTTGATTCAGATTCTAAAACCTCCCCTGAAAGATGTATTAAGTCCAAATGTGAAATCTTGTCACTAGTCTTGTTTTAGAACTCACTTGTTAAGGAGTTCAGTTTACAGGTACAATCTGAAGGAATCAAGACTGAAAATCAAGACAAGCCACTGAAGTTCTTTTGAACTCAGTCCACATATGCCAAAACTGAAGGATCATGCCACTAAAGATATGGTCTGAAGTTTTGAAGATGAAATTAGTTGAAGTAAAGAAAGTTAGTTCACTGAAGTCCAATACTAAAGTTATCAACTAAAGTTTTGTCAAGCCACTGAGTTACACACTACACGATAGGCTTTACCACTTCTGGAAAAGATCTCAGTTGGTGAAGCAAGATCTTGTTGCAGACACCAAAAATGGCAAAAAGGACGATGACTCCAGGGAAGAATTGAAATGAAGCTTTCTCTCACAACAGATATATTTTGAGAGAGCTCTATATATACCCCACTGCTTCAAACGCCTCAAACACTGGTTACCAAGCTATCAAACTCACAATCGCTCTTTCGCTCTCAAGCTTTCTTAAAACTCTCAAGCTTTCTTAGAACACTCTTGCACTCACATATTATTCAGTAGTGTTCTTAGCGATTCATATTGTAACCGAAGAAATAACACTAGCTTAGATTAAGTTCATAACTAGAAGTGATCAGAATTACTGCTCATCAAACCATAAAGGTTGATCATTGTAAGACAAATCTCCAATTATTTGGAAACCCTCGACTCACATCGAGACACGTGGACGTAGGAGTTTTTATCTCCGAACCACGCAAACCATATCATGTGTCTTTGCTATTTACTTTCAGCTCTTATTCTCTAACCATATATTGCATAAACCGAATATTGATTAAGTGAAAACTAAAACATTAACATTAAGATTTCTGACAAACGAGTAAGCTTTTAAACCACCACTTCTGCACGCACACTTAAGATATTATTCCATCAGTCAAACACTAAGTGTAAACTGAAGGATTGCTATCTAAAGTCAAATCTCCTCCCTTCAAATTTGGGTTACTACTGAACTTATTTTAAGATAAAAAGTTTTAACTGGTGTATCATCTCATACACTCAGTATACTCGTTACGGGACCAACAAATAACTATAAACTCTAATATATACTTTTATGTTACATAACTAAATAATTTTGATATAACTACATTATCTACTAAATTATTTCATAAAACGAGTATATCAATTAAATAACTAATTACAATAAGATAAATATAATTATAATTACAAAGTATATTTTATAAGATCATATGACTGTACGTATTTGCTTCATTTTAATATAATATAAGATATATTATATAATTATTAAAAATATTAATTAATTTGTTATAACATATCAAACGTATGTGACAAAAATTAGTAATGTTATAATTCATATATCAAAATTTAGTTAGTTATTTAATACTTTTTCTCTCCCAGTAAGCTTCACACAATTTATTTATTATAATACACTCAAATAAATATAAATTGTGTTATGTTTACCGGGGCGGAGTGAGTAATATAATAATATATTTAGTTAATATTTTAGTAATTGATTATATGATATTAGTGGTCCATCTCGAAAATTATGTTATTAGAAAAATAATAATTAATATGTTTTTGTATATGTTAGATGTTTTTTAAGGTGTCGCTCATTATGTGTAATGTATGCACATGTTTTATATAAATAAGTTTTTATACATCAGTAATGTAAGATATACCGAAAATAATGTAATGTATAAGTATGTAAAAATGTCATACCAAAAGTAAGATATATCAAAAAGTGTATTAAATCAACGATATGAAATTCTTTATACCTAAGATAACAGTAAAATATAAATTATGACAATTTTAATAAGGTATATTGTATTATAACACCTTAATTATAACTAACTAGTACTTGCGTCTCGTGCAATGCACGAGAAATAATAATAATTTTTTATTTGATATGTATAAGATAATTATCTTTATTTTTTATCATCTTTTATGAAATTATAGCTATTTATTTTTTTTTTCATTCTTATATTTTATGTGTATTTAAGACAGTTGATTATTATTGAAATTTATGTTGTTTAGTATTTGATTTAATGAGTTTTTTATTAGTGCATTGGAGGTGTTTTTGTCACGCCCGCTTTCTACTAATTCTAGTAAAGCCGGGAACATGACCAATGAAAGGAATAAATGACAAGAGAAAGAAAATAAATATTCCTTTCATAACATAGAGTAAGGACTAATCCCGTAATTCAGGAAGTCAGAGTCATAAGCTCGTTACATTACATAACAGAATTTAGAGTTTAGTTTCGGATCTATTACATAAAAGTCTAGCAGCGGAAAATGCAGGATCGTGTAATAAAATTCTACGTGTATGGAGACACGTAGAACCCCCAAGAGTCAGCTACTATGGAGTTCGACAAAAGCACGACATAGCACCCACGTCTTCTTCATTCTTAACCTGCACGTTTAGAAATACATGCAGGGCTGAGTACAAATTGTACTCAGTAGACACGTGCCGAAATCGCACACATACATATATAACTGTCAAGCCAATCGAGTGAATCATAGGGATTTTGTCTCTAAAGCGCCTATGTTCACAAAATCATTTCTTGAGAAAGTTCTAGTTTGACTGCAGTCCTAGTTCTTTGTATTTAACCATATCTGAAGTTCTATGTGCCGGGGAAGTGGCCACTTCCCACAGACACTTGACCAGTCAACCTTTCGCTGACACACAGTCCATTGTGTACGCTAGTTCGAGTGGAGACGCTAACCCACTGGAACCCGAATTCGATTATCATATAACAGATATGCATCATACATAAATCAAAAACATTTATGGCAAGACAGTGCTTTGAAAATATCTCATTTCATTTCTGAAGGCATGCAAACATATTTTTATAGAGTGAGAAAAGCCTACTTGAATGGTCTCGATTGGTGTTTGCCTTGTTCTCGTGATGCGGATCCGACCTCTCGTCGAAACCTTTAATATGAATCTCGAGTGAGATATATTACTCGAGTATATCAAATAAATTCTAAGTGCAAGGAATTTCTATCCTTGGTTATCTTGAGAGTTCATTCTCGGTCTTTAAAACTCGACTATTATACGAGTCTAGGAGTTGTATTTCTAGAGGAGTCGTATAATGATTTCTAAGTCACTGTATAGTTCGAGGATTTACTATACTCAAATAAATAGTTATTGGGTATATAACTAAAGATATTTCTAATTTAATATCTCGATTCTTAACTTGAGGCAAATAATTTCTAATTAAGCAATTTAATCATTTAATTGTCATCATAAGCATAATTTATAATTTAATCATTTCTTATGATTAAATTCTAATTAATACATTAAGTCCTAACTAATAAATCTCTAATTTAATATTTTGATTCTTAAGTCAAAATATCTATAAGTCTTTCATAGGTTAAAATAACCTAGCTAATATATATCTTAGTATGATTCATAATTAAATCAATTCTTAAGATTATATCCTAGTGAACTAATTATAAATTAATTATCTAACTTAATTAATATTCTACTTCTTGGGCTTGGTCTAAATAAATAAATAAATTCCATCTAATAGAATTATTCATAATCCATTTAAATAATTCATTTAGCCCATAACATAAATTGGTTTAGCCCATTTAATTAATTAAATTAACTCAACTCTTACCCATTAATTTAGCCCAATTGATAATTAAATAAGCCCAATTCTTAATAAATTTTTCGGCCCATTCTTAATTACTTAGGTCCAATGAGAATTTAATTAAAGGCCCAACTATTATCTAATCCACTCCTATTTATTGGCCCAATTTAGACTAAATTCTCGGCCCAAGTTAGACTAAAATCTTGGCCCATTCGTGTATGACTCTAGCCCAATACATGGCCATTTTTTTTTTAGAGCCCAGTCCTTTTGTCATTGACCCGTTAACCCGGCCCACGATCCGGGCCCAAATTCTAGACCCTTCTATTTTGCTTAACCTAGACAAATTTCCCCTCATTCTTTCTTCCTCCTCCCTCGACGCCTGCCCGATCTCCACTACTGCCCCCCCTCTCTCTCGCCGGGCTCTCTCTCCCGCCGTGTTCTCCCTCTCTCTTGCTGTCTCTCCCTTCGCTGTCTCTCTCTTCGCTCACCGACGCGCCTGCGCTGCCTTCAAATTGCACCACCACCATCACCACGCACCACTGCGCAGCCTTCACGTTGCACCACCACAGCGCAGCTGCTCGGCGCCAACAGCTATCATCGGCGTTCCTCTCTCTTCCCCGGTGATCAGTTTCTTTTCCCCGCCAGTGCTGTCTGCTGCTGTGCTCTCCCCCTCCGTTCTTCGCGTCGCCGCCGTTTCTTTTGTCCTTCACGGTGCAGTTCTCTTCTTCACTCTCTACTCTCTATTGTCTTCTATTTGTATGTTTCGGATTTTGATCCTTCTAGACTCAAGATGTGTTCTGGGACGTTTATTAGGTTTTAAGTTTGTAATTTCTGATTCTCTTAGTTACTGACCCTCTCTCTCTCGTTTTCAATTCGTGGCGGAGCAATCAAAAGCCGTCGCCTTCAGCCTCGCCGAGCTCTTCTTTCTCCCAGGATATCCTTTCTAACACTCCTTTCATATATATATATTTGTTGGATTAATTAGAGAGTGTTTATGATCTGAGATTTCCTTCCTCTTCAATTTCGCGAAGTAATGTAGTCTTATGAATGTTCAAATTTTACAGATTGGTTTTGGTTGGTTTGGTGTATCTTGGATTGGTTCGGGGTTGGTTTGAGGCGGCTTGAAGCCGTTCGGGGCCTGCTCGGGGCCAACCGAAGTTGTTCGGAGCCGTGCGGGGCTGTTCGAGGTCTGCCGGAGCCATTCGGGGCCTGCTCGAGGCCAACCGAGGCTGTCCGGAGCCGTGTGGAGCTGTTCGAGGTCTGCCGGAGCCATTCGGGGCTTGTTCGAGGCCAACCGAGGCTGTCCGGAGTTATTCGGAGTGGTTCGGGACCTGTCGGAGCTCGCCCAAAGTGATTCGGCAGTTTTCAAAGGAAGTTCACGGCTGGAAAATCAGCCGTGTACTACTATTATTCCTATTTGCTATGTAAGTCTTCTTCCTCTTTTATTTTGTCATAGATTTCTTAGCAGCATGTCTTCTTATGTCAAGAGCATGCTTTTCTAAGTTCAAGATGTAGTTCTTAAGTTCAGAGCTTAAGCATTCTAAGTTCATTCCAAGACTGTTATGTTCATGATACATGTGTATTTCTAAGTCCAGTTTTATGAGGCGTAAAATAAATGTTAGAGCTTGAAGTCCTTACCTCCAAGCTGTCTCTTTCCCTCTCGCGCAGCGCTGCTGCTGTTACTTCACTTCTCCTAGTCTTCTTTAAGTTCCAATTTCGGCAGCGTTTTAGTGTAATTGATATTTGGGTGTGGTTTAAGTTAAAATCCCTCCCCTTTATATAGAAGGTTAAATCCCTATTCTTCACTAATCTTATGCAATTTCTCTTCTTTTGGATTTGCAGCCATGGTGATTGGTTGAACTTGAAGGGTCACTGTGCAGCTAGGCTTTGTAGGGAGCAGTTTGCACGCCAGTTTCTGTTTTATGGAGAATCTAAACAGTTGCATGCTAACGTTTTGTTTATCTGATTTATGCTTACTGTCCATTGGCTTATTCATCTACTAATGCTTCTTTCCTTTACTTCTGTATTTACACGCAAGTTTCTAATCATACTAATCTGAACAGTTTGCTTATTCAGATTTCATAAATTCTCTTTTTTTTTTTTTTTTTTTGAGTACATATCACATGTATTACGCATGTACATATATATATATATCTATTATGTTTTAGTGATAAATTTTCCTTTATGCATTACCCATGCTTATAATGTATATTACACTACATATACTACGTATATCTATATATATATATATATATATATTACATCTTACGATTTATTTTTCCTTTATGTAAAACGGTAAATCCTACTAATTATTACTAATCATACTTCTCGTCTTAACAAGCAAGTATTTGTACTAATTTAATACTAACAATTGCACTAATCTTATTAGGCATTAATCACCCTCAATGGACATCCTCGTAATGTAATCGGATTAAGTGATGACATTAATTATTAAATTACTTCAAATGCTCGTTATTCTCAAACTGTTATCAAAAAAAAATTGGTCTCGTAAATTTAATCCAAGTACGAGAAATTGAGAAATTTTTAGAGTTTACAAAAATTTATTAAGGATTAAAAGACGGGATATTACAGTTTTGGCCCGATTAGAGCTGTCAAAGTTGTCAGATCAGACTTTCTAAGATTTTGAAGTTCGTCTAAACTTGACGAAAAATTTTGAAACTTATAAATATAAGACTCAATTTGGTCCTTTATTGACCGTTGGGTAGGTCGGTTTTACTCTTCAATGCAATATAATGTTTTTAAAATTTAATAAATTTAATTATTTTAATAATTTTTTGTACATTAAATATTTTTACTTATAAAAATATTTTAATGTTAATTTTTTAAGGTTAGATTTATAATATTTTAATTTAAAAAAAAACATAAATTTCAAAGATTTTAATATTTTAATTACATCATCACCATTGAACATGAATTCTAATTGATATTTTGTGTTGTATATATATAGATGGATGAACTTTTTAACCCCGATATTCGATTGACTCGTAAAATTTTTAGATGAATTGCTCCAGTATAATTATTTTGAAACCTAAATTTTTGAAGTTGATTCTTACCAAAATCTCAAGTACTTTGAGTAAACATGTCGGATCGAGTATGTCGTGATAGCTTCATCGGCGGTACAATTTGTTAATGAATAAATTATTTCAAAATTCAGTAGTTGACTAAAAATATTATTTTAACATATATATATGAATTAGTAATCAAAATAAATTAAAGATCTTGATATACAATTTGTAATTTTATTATATATATTGATTCACAAGAAAATTCTTTTAGTGAGAAATGTGAAAATACATCAACCATTTATTTTAATAAATAAAAGATTATGAGATTTTTTTTAAAATAATTTATTTATATAAAAATATAATTTCAAGTCCCTATTGTAATGAAAAATATTTATATTATATTAAATTAATCTTAATAATTAATATTAAATAAATAAATGAGATAGATTATTGTTCAATATTATAAATGATTTTTTCCTCATACATAGACTTAGAGCATATATATACATATTTTCATTAATTATATGTATTATTTTATAAAATTATAACTTTACAAATTAGTAAATTAATAAATATAATTTAAACTTATTTATAAAATTATCATGAAATTTAATTGAAATTGATTTCAAATTGAATGTTTGTTTTATATATATATTTATAGGGCGTAGATCATATAGAAAGTAATTTTTCTGTATAAAATAGGAAATGATCTACACCCTTGATTAACCCAAATCGGACGGTTGATTTTAAATCTAGGATTTTAGCACACATTCACACATAGTGCGTGTTGAGTTGTTGTTTGACAGTTCAACAAGGGACATTTATGTAAAAATAACATGAGAGAGAAAATAAATCAATTCCACTAATTAAGGAATTGATATGCGGTTATATTGTATGTGATGAGAGAGAAAATGTTTTGTATAGATGGAACGTAGATCTCAGCCATTCTCAACCCCGCCGTCGCCATTTCTCTCTCTCTCGTATCTCGATGTCCGGCAAATCCAATTCCATATCTCCGATCGCGTTGGAGAGATTAATGCTGGGGAGGTCGAGGAAGTAAACCTCCGTGAGGGCGAGGATGTCGGCACAGGAGACGACCCCGGGGCAGGTGAGATCCAGCGCTGTCTTGGCGCGGACGACGACGTCGAATCCGTCGCCGAGGAGTGAGAGGAGAAGAGGACGGAGGCGTCGCAGCCGCCGACGAAGCAGTCGTGGAAGAAAAGGTGGAGTGCGGCGGCGGAAGTGGTGGGGGAGGAGATCGCCATTATCTCGAAGTTGCAGAGTTGCAGGTCGTGTAAACGATGGAGAAGGGGAGTGAAGATTCGGATTATAGTTGAACAGTTATGTTATTTAGAATTGAATTAGCATATAACTTTGTTTTGAGTTATTAATCTACACTAATTGCATTGCTTGTAATAGAACTCGTGTGTATACTACGATGAATATAGCAATTCATTTTACTATTTTATACAAATTGATGACAATAACAATTCATTTTATATTCTAATACAACGCATAAACACAAATACTACAATTCAACTCAATTAACAGTATACGTAATACATTTTTATGGGTAGAATGATTATTGAACTTCGTTTATTCACAATTTGAACCGCGCGACTGCTGGGAGTGAGTGGAATCTCGAAATTGTCGTCTTCTTCGTCTGATGTCGGCCGTCGTCTGCCAACAAAGGAGAAGATCGAATCTTTTTTTGGGAGGAATGATTTTCGATTTTTGGGTATTTTGTCCTTAATTTTCGCCACTTTCTTATTTTAAAAATCTTTCAAAAAACTGTCAGTTGAAAATTTGACAACTTTGCCCTTATTGAACTGTCAAACAACAGTTCAACACACAGTGTGTGTGAAATGGGCGAATTTATAGCAGCCGTTAGATTTGGTCCAATCAAGGGTGTAGATCATTTCCTATTTTTTACCAAAATACTACTTTCTACCTGAACCCAATATATATATATATATATATATATATATATAATTGAACCAAATCAGAGGCGAAAATGCTATTATAGCATATTAGCATTGAATGCAAAACCTCTACGAGATAAATGAAGCCAAAGGAATATCCGAACATTGATATTCTAAGCAAACACAACTTTGTTACTAATAATAATAAACAAGACAAAAACAATACACACATATTAATATATAGTAGGCATGAATACATATAGAAATGCGAAATAAAATTACAGACGATTATCCCAATTAATGTCACCAGAATGCTTATTTTATTATAATATAGGGGTGAGAACCCTCTTTTTCATAACATACATAACATTCCATGGCATTCGCATTAATAGGTAATGCAAAATGCTTCAGTTTATAGTAGTCTCATTAATGCATGGGCACTCCCTTATTACCTACGGTAGTCTCATCAATGCATGAGCACCCTAACCCATTACAAGCTGAAGGCGATGGGTGTGTCGGGATCGAAGATCGGGGACATGGCGGGGGGTACGGGATCGAGTTCTCTACCTGAGAAGATCGGGGACACGGCGGTGGGTACGGGATCGAGTTCTCTACGACATCTAGACGGCTTGTAGCATGACACGTGGCAATGCTGTTAGCAGCGATAATGGAGATGATCATGGCACAAGCAATCACAAGGTTGATAATGCTTCTCCCCATCTTCCTTGATTTTAGATATATGTATGTATAAGATTCTTATTGGGTTTAATTTTGTGATCAAATGTGGTGATATTTATAGGGAAGAGTTTAGTGAAGTAAAAGTGATTTTGTTTTGCGTCTCTATAATTAACCTAACATAACATGCTTCTGTTACTAGCTGAAGATTAATTATATCACTAAAATTCATATATTAGCTTAATTCTTTAACTAATTAATTAATTAAACTGGAGTTGGAGGAAATGAAAGCGTTGGATTGCTAAGAATTAGGCAGTACTCTTCAATCAAATCAAAATCAAATGAAGTGAGTAATTTGGAAATTGTTGTAACAATCTTTAGACTATGCACTAATAATTTATATTATTTGCACGTTTTAATTATTTTCTGGTTCCCAATATTATACACTTAGGAAATTTTCATTTTCAGCCAACATGTATATTTTTTCGTTAGCGTATGTCCCATATATGTGTATATAAATTTATGTTTGCGTACGATTGTACTTGTGAATGTACTGTTGGGATAAATTGATTTTGAGTTTGTAGGACTCTTAATTAATTTAGGATTAATTTTGAACTCGTAGGGTTCTTAATTAATTTGACGGTTTGTTTATTTAATCGTGTTCGATTAAATGGTATAAGATTATTCTACTGTTTGAGTAGATAATTATAGCATTGTATATTTCTCAAATCAATTTATTGTGAGTGAGAAATAATATGCTAGTATTGTGTTTATTAATATTGGATTGATCATTTGGGTCATATCCAATGATAGAATATGTTAAAGCCCAATTTTTGTTATTAATAAAACACATGTGATGGCCCAATTTTGACTAATGCCGTTGGCATTATTTCTTGTGGGGGTTAGCGGCTTAAAAGCCATTGATGAGGTTTGAATTATTTGAAAAGCTCCAACGGGCAATAGAATTAAAACCGTCAATGCCATAATGATTTTCATTACTAGCATGATTAATGTGTCTCCCCATGACCCCTATAAAAGGAGAGGTGTAGGATTGTTTCAAACACACCAACAACAAGTTCTCCTCCTCCTCTCTTAGTTGCATTCATCTTTTAGTTACATTTTTAGGAGCATAGTTTGCTCGGTTCTCTAATCTCGTCAAGTTCGTCGGAGCCTTGAGAGTTTGTGGTGCTACTACTCTAAAGGATGAAGCCGTTTCATCTTTGGGGGCGATACGTCAATCCGTGAGCACTACCGGGGCGTATTTCGTCTTGCGGAGAGAGGACTCCTCGACTTGGCTTTATAGTTTGTATTTACTTTAATTGTCAATATTTATATTTTTATTTTTCACGATCTACTTTTATTTGTATCTAGCAACGTGTAATCAACAATAGCAAGACAAAATATCTCACGTTGCTATTTCGGTTCTTGATCGTGGGAGGATTAATATAAAAAAAAATATTGACTTAAACTTTGCTTGGAGATGTCAACCCCTACCAATTCCAACTCCGATGTAGTTGCTTCATTTGTTGATGCTTCTTCCTCCGTCACCGTTGGCGGATCTACCGGCGCTGTTTTCGATCCTGGTCATGTGGTCACCACGTTTGTGGGGACGATTCCTATTTCCATCCCAGTGGTAGCCACGAACATGTCAACCACCGTTCCATTGACGGACTTCCTCCATGGTGCATTAAGCATGCCTTTGAATGCTTCGGCCCCTCCGTTTCACCCGACGTCGTTCCCACCGTTCGTGCCTCCAATCACGGCTTCCCAACAACCAACGATGCCAAAGGCAAATCCTCCTCTCTTGTTCTCGGGGAAGGATTTCAAAAGGTGGCAACAAAAGATGGAGTTCTACATCACCACGTTGGGGCTCGTGAGTTGGTTAACCGAGGATAGTCCTCCGCTTCCAAGGGAGGATGTGGTCGATTTTGGGGCCCGTGTGATATATGATCAATGGAAAAGCTATGATTATATATGTAAAAACTCAATCTTGAGTGGTTTAGAGGATACTTTGTATTCTGTCTATTCAAGTGTCCCTACCTCTAAAGAATTGTGGGGAACACTTGAGAAAAAGTATATGGCGGATAATGCCGGGACAAAGAAATTCGTGGTAGCCAAAATGTTGGACTACAAAATGGTTGATCATCGACCTGTGATGGAACAAGTGGATGAGTTTCAACTCATCATCCACCAAGTTCTAGCCGAAGGCATGAAAATGTGCGATACCTTTATAACGGCGGTTTTGATCGAGAAACTTCCTCCAAGTTGGAAGGAGTTCAAGAAAGGGATCAAACACAAGATAAAAGATATCACACTTGAGCAACTAATTGTGAGGCTTCGCATTGAGGCCGACAATATTGTGCTTGAAAGGGGCAAGGCCTCAATAGATGCAAAAGCCAACTTGTTGGAGAAAGTTGGTTCGTCCAACAAGCGTGCTTGCCCAAATGCTAAAGACAAGGGCAAGACTAAAGTGGTGGTGCGCAAGTTCGAAGGAAATTTCTATAATTGTGATAAACCCGGACACATGGCTAAGGATTGCAATGCACCAAAGAAAAAGAAGTTCAAGAAAACGGCGCATGTTGTTGAGAGGGACTTCAACGATGATGATTTATGTGCCATGATTGACCAAACGAACCACGTGGAAAATCCAAAGTCATGGTTTATCGACACCGGTGCTTCTTGTCATGTGTGCTTTGACAAGAGTAGTTTCTCAACCTACAAAGAGGTAGAAGGAAGGAAACTCCACATGGGAAACCAAGCTTCATCCGATGTGGTTGGAATTGGGAACGTCGTGTTGAAGTTAACCTCCGGGAGAGAGCTAACTTTGAAGGATGTGTTGCATGTTCCCGACATCCGTAAAAATTTAGTCTCGGGATCAATACTAGTGGCGAATGGTTTCAAACTAGTTTTTGTTTCCGATAAATTTATTTTGTCTAAGTTTGGAACTCTTATAGGTAGGGGATTCATTTGTGGTGGCTTATTCAAAATGAATGTAATGGCCAAGGGCCGTGTATCCAAGAATGATGATAATAAGAATGCTTCTACTTCTTCTTATTTGGTTGAGTGTTCTAATTTATGGCATTATAGATTAGGACATGTTAATCTTAATGCTATAAAAAGATTAGTAAATTTAGATTTACTAAAGGTGAATGAGTTTAAAACTCAAGACAAATGTCAAATTTATGTAGAGGCTAAAATGGCTAAGTTACCGTTTTATTCGGTAGAAAGAAATACTATGCCTCTAGAGTTAATTCATACCGATGTGTGTGATTTAAAGTTTGTGCAAACAAGAGGTGGTAAAAAGTATTTTATTACTTTTATCGATGATTGCACAAGGTATTGTTATCTATATCTCTTAAGAGGTAAAAATGAAGCTATTAAAGCCTTTAAAAACTTCAAAAATGAAGCCGAAAATCAACTTAATTCTAGAATTAAGATGGTTTCAAGTGATAGAGGTGGAGAATATGTAGCACCGTTTGAAGAGTTATGCAAAGAAAGTGGTATAATTCATCAAACAACGGCTCCATACTCACCTCAATCAAATGGCATTGCGGAACGAAAGAATCGAACTCTAAAAGAGATAATGAATGCTCTTTTGATTAGTTCGGGATTACCCCAAAATTTGTGGGGGGAAGCTGTCTTAACGGCTAATTACATCTTGAACAAAATTCCGCTTAAAGGTAAGGATGTGACTCCTTATGAATTGTGGAAAGGAAGGAAACCTTCTTATAAATACCTTAAAGTGTGGGGGTGTTTAGCGAAGGTAGAAGTGTCATTTCCTAAACAAGTTACAATTGGTCCTAAAACGGTTGATTGTATCTTTATAGGATATGCACTAAATAGCAGTGTTTATCGGTTCTTAGTTTATAAGTCGGAGATTCCCGATGTGAATGAAGGAACAACGATAGAATCAAGGAATGCTATATTCTTTGAAAATATTTATCCGTGTAAGGATAAAGGAAATAATTCTGAAGATAGAATTGTAGGTGAAGCCGATGGCTCAAATCCAACAGGATCGAGACATGGTAAGAGAAAGAGAACCACGAGTCCTAACCTAGAGGATATTGAACCTAGACGTGGTAATAGAGTGAGAAAACCTAAGACTTATGGACCAGAGTTCATCACACTCATGTTGAATGAGGATCCTAAGTCAGTGAAGGAAGCTCTTGCTAGTCCAGATGCACCATTCTGGAAAGAAGCTTTTAATAGCGAGATTGATTCCATCATGTAGAATCACACTTAGGTGTTGACAGATCTTCTAGAAGGTTTCAAGCCTTTAGGATGCAAGTGGATTCTTAAAAGGAAGTATAAAGCAGATGGAACAATTGATAAGTTTAAAGCTCGACTTGTTGTTAAGGGTTTTAAACAAAAAGAAGGTTTTGACTTCTTTGACACCTACTCACCAGTTACAAAGATTACCTCCATTAGGATGCTCATCACGATTGCTGCTTTGCACAATCTAGAGATTCATCAAATGGATGTAAAAACTGCATTTCTTAATGGGGAGTTGCGTGATGAAATTTACATGGAACAACCTGAAGGGTATGTTGTACCCGGTCAGGAAAAGAAAGTTTGTAAATTACAACGTTCGTTGTATGGTTTAAAACAAGCGCCTCTACAATGGCACTTGAAATTTGATAGTGTAATGTTGTCAAATGGATTTAGGATCAACGAGTGTGACAAGTGTGTATATGTAAAGGGAAATTCTAACGAGTATGTTATTATTTGTCTTTATGTAGACGACATGTTGATTATGGGAAATAATCAACGCATGATCGTCGATACTAAAAATATGTTGAAAAGAAATTTTCAAATGCAAGACCAATGACGCAACTACTCCAGAAAGGGATCAAATTTAAGTGGTCACCAGAATGTGAAGCTAGCTTCCAACTTTTAAAGGAGAAATTGACCACTGCTCCTGTACTCGCAGTCCCAGAACCCCATAAGGAGTACGTAGTCTATACCGATGCATCCAAGATCGGGCTAGGGTGTGTGTTAATGCAAGACGGGAAAGTGATAGCTTATGCATCCCGACAGCTCAGACCACACGAGCTCAATTACCCTACCCATGATCTGGAATTAGCTGCCGTTGTGCACGCCTTGAAAATTTGGAGGCATCACCTCTACGGGGTTCGGTGCGAGATTTTCACAGATCACAAAAGCCTCAAATACTTCTTTGAGCAGAAGGATCTCAACATGAGACAGAGGAGATGGCTAGAGCTAGTAAAGGATTACGACTGTGGTATAAACTATACCACCCTGGTAAGGCTAACGTAGTAGCCGACGCCTTGAGTCGTAAAACATCTTCGAAACTCGCTTGTCTCCTCACTCAGGAGGCAGAACTCATAAAGAAGTTCCGCAACATGAACCTAGAACTTCTACCACCTTCCGAAACCGTAGAAGGAGTCCTTACTACTCTAGTAATCGAACCCGACTTACGGAGCAGGATTCTAGAGGCACAAAGAACAGACGAGGTTTTAGAGAAGATAAGACTCAAGGTGAGGAAGAATGAAACCACGAATTATCGAGAAGAAGCCGATAATGCCATCACCTTCGAAGGAAGGCTATGTATTCCAAAAAACCCAGAAATTAGGGGGATAATCATGATTGAAGCCCATGACACTCCCTACACCGCTCATCCCGGGAGTACAAAGATGTACCGAGACCTGAAGAAGAAATTCTGGGGGGACGGAATGAAGCGAGACATAGCGTCATTCGTAGAAAGATGCCTAGCTTGCCAGCAAGTCAAAGCACTACACCAGCGACCTTATGGGAAGCTACAACCATTAGAAATCCCGGAATGGAAGTGGGAGCACATCGCTATGGATTTCGTGACCGTATTACCCAAATCCAAGCGTGGAAACACTGCTATCTGGGTAATTGTGGATAGACTTACGAAATGTGCCCACTTCATACCGATAATGATCACCTATGGATCAGATAAATTAGCCCAACTGTACGTTCGTGAGATTATACGTCTCCACGGTGTACCAGTATCGATCACCTCCGATCAAGACTCAAAATTTACATCCAGATTCTGGATGAGCCTGCAGAAAGAACTAGGCACGAAACTGAATTTCAGTACTGCCTTCCACCCACAGACTGACGGGCAGTCAGAAAGAACGATTCAAACCCCATAAGATATGTTGAGAACTGTGGTTCTCGATAGAGGTGGGAGCTGGAAAGCAGTACTACCTTTGATAGAGTTTGCCTATAATAATAGTTACCAGGCAACCATACAAATGGCACCGTACGAAGCCCTATACGAGAGAAAGTGTCGGTCGTCGCTTTATTGGGATGAAGTCGGCGAGAGAGCAATAGTAGGTCCGGATCCTGTTAGCGAGATGATCGAGATCGTTCGTCAGATTCGAGACAGGATCAAGGAAGCTCAAGACAGACAGAAATCCTACGCCGACACCCGTAGAACTGAACTACAATTCGAGATAGGAGATAAGGTGTTTTTGAAAGTATCTCCCTCTAAAGGAATCGTTAGATTCGGTGTTAAAGGAAAACTGAAACCCCGCTTCGTAGGACCCTACGAGATCCTGGAAAGGATAGGATCTGTAGCATACCGACTGGCGTTACCGCCGAGCTTCGGAAACGTGCATAACATTTTTCACGTATCTCAGCTCAGGAAATACGTGTTCGACCCAAAGCACGTTATCCACCAAGAGGAGATGATCCTAAACCCTGACTTGAGCTATGAGGAGAAACCTGAAGCTATCTTAGATGAGAAAGTCCAACAGCTTCGAACCAAGTCAATAAAGCTAGTGAAAGTATTATGGAGGCACCATGGGAAGGAAGAAGCCACATGGGAACTCGAAGAAAAGATGCGAGAAAAGTATCCCGAACTGTTTGGCGAGAATATGCAAATTTCGGGACGAAATTTTTAGTTAGAGGGATAGGATGTAATGCCCCGTCTTTTTAGTTCCGAATAAATTAGTAAAATTTTCCACGTTTATGAATTTGTACCGATTTACGAGACCGAGTCTCGTAAATTAAGAAGGGATGAGCCGTTAGTAGTGATTGATAGTAATTGGAGGTTATCTTTTCATGGGATTAATGAATTGATGCATTCGAATCTTTAAACGTAAGCCGGTGTCGCCAATTATAAATTAGTAGCAAATCACTTATATGTAAACAATAACCTTATAGAGATATAAAGAAAGGAAACTATGACATACATGAGCTAATTATAGTAAGGACGAGGGAATAGTACTCAATAGCAATCACCTTTATTAAATGGATGAGTTATAATACTGTTTTGGAACCACTAATAATAATTAATGACTTATCATGATAAGTGCTATCATTGGAAATAATAATTAGCATTTTCTACAGCTTTAGTAGTGGTGATTCTTATGATTAGTGCAACAAGTAAAATATTAGAAGGCAGAACCGATGTATATATATATATATATATGCATAAGTTTGGAATGGATAAGTCTTGCTCCCTTACAAAAATACAAACTTTACAAAAGGACAATGAGATATATACACTGGCTTCTAGCTGAAGATTTGCTATATTACAAAACAGTATTAGATGCACCAGACGATCCAGAGGATCTACTATTTAGGTAACAAAACAAACTAAGAATCTGAATGAAAGAAGGGACTAAAGAGTGGATTTAGAAAAGGGAAGAGAGGCAGGCTGCTGGGGCAGTCTCGGGTAGAGTATAAGGAGAGAGAGTAAGCTGTCTTTGCTTCTATCCCCTGCATTTGGACAAACAGTCCACAATCTCCAATGTCCAGCATGGGACTTGGTGAAATCTGGAGAAATAGGAAAGAGTTAGCTTAAATCATAATAAGAAAAAGAAATTGGTATGAGAGTAGGAGAAAGGGAGGAATGGACTTACCCAAAGCAGCCTCCTCCACCTCTCCAAAACGCCACAGCATAATCCAGACCATGCTGTCCTCCTTGGACAAAGAGCCTGCAACCATATAAAACAAAAGGGCTTAGGAGGAACCATGCTGCACCCTTTTCCCTACAACCATATAAAACAAAATAAGAAGAAGGAGAATGTGAATGAGTCACACTACAGAGCTACAAAAGAGGAAAGGGAAAAGTATATGGAATTTTGCATCTCAAATGTGCTGCATAAGGAAAACTACAAGTGCAGTCTTAAAAGAGTGAAAGAAGGAGGGAGCAGGGGAGGAAGCTGCTGCTTCTACTCTTGGCCGAAGAGAAAATGAGGCAGAACCAGAGATAATGACATTACAGACTGAAACTTTTTGAAGAAACCTGCAACATAAGAACAAATAAACAAATTAGATATGATGCAATGTAAAACCAACTACGTACGAAATAGCTACAAATCTCATTCAGATTTTCCCTCCTATAAATACCCACCCCTCCAGCTTTAGGTGGATTTTACATGCTACAAGAATGCCACAATACAGTAAACACTTAAGAACTCTTAGAGAGGAAGTCTAGAGAAAAAATCATAAGAGAAATTCCTACAAGACTCAAGCAAGGTGAGAGTTAACACCGAGGGACACACTTAGCACATTAAGAGGAGGAGAAGAGACTTAGAAGAAGCCTGCCCAAAACCAGCCTGAACCCCACCATCATTTCTGACGTAAATAAGGCTCAACTCTAAGCCTAATGTTTATTGTTTAGTTAAAGCAAGCCACTTAAACAACTTCAGAACTTTAGAATAGGCTTAGATGATGCTGAATCTACCACTCCTCAACTGAAAAATAAGAGAAAGAACACATAGCATGCTCATAGGTCCACTACCTAACTTAGAAAATAACACATGACATTCCAACTACTTCTAGCCGAATTGGAAGACTTCAAACCTAAGATATGTCTTCATTTCAGAATCCAGAACATAAATCTATAATCACACACTCAATTTCAGAACTCAGACCTCTTTAGAACAGTTCAGAGCACTAAGCAACACAAACAGAAGTTTCTGATTAACGCTTCAGTCACTTTAGCAACGTAGAACTGAATGCTCTTTAGGTAAATTCAGAGCATAGAATTATTTAGGAGCATGCTCAAATTTAGATGCTGAAAAATATATATATGAATATGAATTTGATTTCATAATACAGACAATTCCTATAAAGATGTACTAGAGCAAAAGAAATCCATAGCCTTAAGAACCAAACTTCCCGAATAATAAGGAAAATCAAACACATATAACAGCAAAATCTTCAATTAACGAGTCACACAAATCTGGAAAATTTAGATTTCCTATCAAACTATATTCTAGTTATCACCTTCAATAAGGATAATCATATGAAACCTATAAAAGATAATTAGAACAAGAAATAAGGAAAGGAAAAACCGTACCTGAGGCAGAGGAGCTGTTCTCCAAGCCTGGAAATCAAGCTCCCACGGCAGTTTCCAAATCAGGAACCACGCCCCACCATCTAGCCATCCCAACCCCTCCTCAGACCAGTCCTTGCATGCTAGGGACTAAAGAGAATCAAAGAGGAGGATAGGAACGTACCTGTGGAGGACACGCCGGTGAGGAAGGCTGGACGAGAGAAGTCCAAGGCGAGAAGGGATGGCCCGGAGCAGACCTCGCCTCCGTCGAGCGCGCAGTTGCAGGGCGAAGAGGTGCTGGAGCTCGAACGGGAGAGAGGGAATGGCGACGGGAAGGCAGGAAAGGAGAAGAGTAGCGAGAGCGTGGGATGGGAGAAAGAATAGAAGGAATAGGGTAGGCTAGGGTTATGTCTAGAAAGGAAGGACCTAGAACCCGGGCCGGGTATGGGCCGGGTTTGTTGGGCCAAAGAAATTCCTATCGGGCTTAGAAAAATAATCGAACGGGCCGAGTTATGGGCTAAGGAAAGAAAGCTCTATGGACTTTAAGAAATTTAGTAAATTGGGCTAGATTAAATAAATGGAGATGGGTTGGAAAACTTATCTCATGGGCCTGTCTAATAATTTACTGGACTAACTAAATTAATGCACTGGGCCGAGATTTATTCCCCACGGGCCTAAATTATGCAAAACAGTGGGTTTAAGTTAGAATAAATAATGGGCCCAGAAGCTAGTTAAGTTAATTAGAGTGTTGGACCTATTTAATTAAATTAAAGAATGGACTTAATAAATTACTAATGGGCTAGAAGTTAATTAATTATTCCTAGTTGAGTTAATTATTCAATTAAGGTGACAAGACTTAATTTAATTGGGCTAAGTCCAAGAATAGAATTTTAAAACTAAATTGGAAGATTAAATTTATTAATTAGAAATTAACTTACCAAATTATAATTTAAATGATTAATTAGAATTTAATCATAAGAAATGATTAAATTATAAATCATGCCTATAGTGGGGCAATTTAAAAATTTAATTAGCTTAATTAGAAATTATTTATCTCGATTTAAGGATCGAGATATTAAATTAGAAAATGCCTCTAGTTATATCACCCAATAATTATTTATTTGGGTATAGTAAATTCCCGAATCATAAAGTGATTTAGGAAATTATCAAACGACTCCTCTAGAAATACAACTCCTAGACTCGTATAATAGTCGAGTTCTAAAGACCCGAGAATAACTCTCGAAATAGTAAAGGATAATATTTTCTTACACTTAGAAGTATTAGACATACTTTATAAAGGTATCTCACGTAAGATTCATTTAAAGGTTTCGACGAGAGGTCGGATCCGCATCTCGAGAACGAAGCAATCACCAGTCAAGGCTATTCAAGTAGGCTTTTCTCACTCTATAAAAATATGTGTGCATGTCTTCAAAATGAAATGAGATATTTTCAAAGCACTGTCTTGCCATAAATATTTTGATTTATGTATGATGCCTATCTGTATATGTATAATCGAATTCGGGTCCCAGTAGTTTAGATATGCTACTCGGACTAGTGTACATAGGACCGTGAGTCATTTAGATGTTGACCAGTCGAGTGTCTGTGGGAAGTGGCCACTTTCCCGGCACATAGAAGCTTCAGATATGGTTGAGTACAAAGAACTAGGACTGCAGTCAAACTAGAACTTTCTCAAAGAAATGCTTTTGTGAACATAGGTGCTTTAGAGACAAAATCCCTATGATTCACTTGAAATGGCTTGACAGTTATATATGTACGTGTGTGATTTCGGCACGTGTCTAATGAGTACAATTTGTACTCAGCTCTGCATGTATTTCTAAACGTGCAGGTTAAGAACAAAGAAGACGTGGGTGCTACGTTGGGCTTTTTGTCGGTCTTCTAGTAGCTGACTCTTGGGGGTTCTACGTGTCTTCATATACGTAGAATTTCGTTACACTATCCTACATTTCCGCTGCTAGACTATCATGTAATAAGACCGAGATTTAAACTCTTAATTTAATTATGTGATGTAACGAGCTTATGACTCTGACTTCACGAAATTATGGAATGAATCCTTGATTTATGTTATGAGAGGAATATTCATTGTCTTACTCTCGTTGGTTATTCCTTTCATTAGTCATGTTCCTGACTTTACTAGATTTAGTAGAAAGCGGGCGTGACATACACGCCCTTATTTAGCGTGTCCGGTCAACAAATTGAGCTGGTATACGAGCAATCCAAATGAAGAACATTGGAAAGCTTTAGTAAGAGTTTTGACATACTTGAAGTATACTCTTAACTTCGGATTGCATTACTCAAGAGACCCCCCAGTGCGTGAAGGGTACTGTGATGCTAATTGGATATCCGGCACTAAGGACTCATTTTCAACGAGTGGATATGTGTTTACTATAGGGGGTGGAGCTATTTCGTGGAGGTCCACGAAGCAAACTTGCATAGCCCGATCTACTATGGAATCCGAATTTATATCTTTGGATAAAGCTAGAGAAGAAGCTGAATGGCTTAGGAATTTTCTTGAAGATATTTCTTGTTGGAGTAAACCTGTGTCGTCAGTGATGATTCACTGTGATAGCCAAGCAGCTATTGGGAGAGCACAAAATGAGATGTATAATGGCACGTCTAGACATATTCGTCTACGACATAATACCGTGAGGCAATTGATCTCAAGTGGTGTTATAACTATTGATTATGTGAAATCAATAGATAACCTTGCGGATCCTCTAACCAAAGGGTTAAATCGAGATCAAATGTATAAGTTGCTAAAGGGAATGGGATTGAAATCTACATTTTAAAGATGATTATAGTGGTAACCCGACCATGATGACTGGAGATCCCAAGAACTTGGTTCAATAGGAAAACTAAGCTATAAGAATCTAGTATTAAAACACTCTTGGAGATTAAAGCTCCATCCATTTCCTAGAGAGTAAGAGAGTATTGTTACCTGCACGTGGTGAGGTTAAGTCTTTAGACTTTTAATGACTCTCAGAGATAAGTATTGCAGGATACTTGATAAGAGAGTCACCTATATAAGTGAGAAATGTTGGCCATTTCAAAAAGAACACTTATGAATCCAAAGAGGTGTTCAAGGCCTGAAATGGACACAAAACGTGAGAACTGATGAGATCGAGATGATATTGCGTTAATGTTATTGACTAGGTATACACAAAGGAGGAATAGTTCAAGGCATCGCGTCCACTAGTCCGCCGGTATGCTCGATAATGTTAACTATGGAAAGTTCAAAACCACACGTTACTTTTCCTAATGCAATATTATTTCTTGAGAACCGAGTTGTGTCTGCATTCATGCATATCATTTTCACTCATGTGGGGGATTGTTGGATAAATTAATTTTGAGTTTGTAGGACTCTTAATTAATTTAGGATTAATTTTGAACTCGTAGGGTTCTTAATTAATTTGACGGTTTGTTTATTTAATCGTGTTCGATTAAATGGTATAAGATTATTCTACTGTTTGAGTAGATAATTGTAGCATTGTATATTTCTCAAATTAATTTTATTGTGAGTGAGAAATAATATGCTAGTATTGTGTTTATTAATATTGGGTTGATCATTTGGGTCATATCCAATGATAGAATATGTTAAAGCCCAATTTTTGTTATTAATAAAACACATGTGATGGCCCAATTTTGACTAATGCCGTTGGCATTATTTCTTGTGGGGGTTAGTGGTTTAATATCCATTGATGAGGTTTGAATTATTTGAAAAGCTCCAACGGGCAATAGAATTAAAACCGTCAATGCCATAATGATTTTCATTACTAGCATGATTAATGTGTCTCCCCATGACCCCTATAAAAGGAGAGGTGTAGGATTGTTTCAAACACACCAACAAAAAGTTCTCCTCCTCCTCTCTTAGTTGCATTCATCTTTTAGTTACATTTTTAGGAGCATAGTTTGCTCGGTTCTCTAATCTCGTCAAGTTCATCGGAGCCTTGAGAGTTTGTAGTGCTACTACTCTAAAAGACGAAGCCGTTTCATCTTTGGGGGCGATACGTCAATCCGTGAGCACTATCGGGGCGTATTTCGTCTTGCGGAGAGAGGACTCCTCGACTCGGCTTTATAGTTTGTATTTACTTTAATTGTCAATATTTTTATTTTTATTTTTCACGATCTACTTTTATTTGTATCTAGCAACGTGTAATCAACATGTACGAAAATACATTAAATAGTATTGATAATTTATACATATATGAGGGTGTGTATGAATTTGGTTATTGTCTCGTTTATTCCATAAATGAGTCGTATTCGTGCATGAATATTGTTCACCTAAAATGTGGTTCTAGCAAGAATACGAAATTTATCGTAGACAGGCTAAGTTGACTCTTGTTGAATGTAAAGAAAATCTTAGCATGTCGATTCTAATTCTAAG
Organism: Leonotis leonurus; assembly: GCA_026898415.1. Classification (NCBI taxonomy): domain Eukaryota; kingdom Viridiplantae; phylum Streptophyta; class Magnoliopsida; order Lamiales; family Lamiaceae; genus Leonotis; species Leonotis leonurus. Next base: position 90,993 of record JAPKLX010000065.1, on the reverse strand, counting down.
GACTATTAAACAGAAATAGAAACCTAAACACTAATCAAGATAATAGCATATGAGAATTGAAAAAATAAAATAAACAAATAGACAGGAAAAAATAAAAAGTGGGATTCAAAATTTAAGGGCCTAGATTTCAGGGAAGATCTATAACTGATTAAATCATGCTCCTATAATCATGCATTTGTTCATTCATCAAGGGTTTTTTAAAATTTGTCTAATTAATAACTTATACATTCATAATCATACAACAATCATGATTCGCGTATTAGATTACCCAAATAAGAATTCCTCAATTTATGAACAAATATTTGTAGCCAATAAATGAGTCTGAGTTGCTTAATTATTTAACTTTTGTATCCGTAATGAAGCCGCAATTCTTACTTTCATATTTAAATCACACAATAAAAAATAAAAAATTAACAAATGTATTGTATTTTTTACATTTCCGATTTAGAATTGAAGTTGATTAAATTCTAGGTCTATATTGGAATTATCCCTCGATCTCAACCAATAAACCATAAATCAAAACGGTGATTAGGCGTTTCAATTGAATAAAAGCAGTTTAATCAATAAGCATGAATCAAGAAAAAATCAATAATCAATTAGAAAAATTCTAAACCCTATTACAATTAACTACTCATCCATTCAATAATCAAAGATAAAAGATACTTATTAAGATAAAATCCTGGATTGAGTGGCTAATCTCCACCCTCAATGTTGTCCCAAGGGAGAAAATACAATAGAAATCTAGTAGAAAGTCATCTAGGGTTTTCTAAAGATAAAAAGGGAAAGAACCATTTTACAAGTCATGCCCAAAACGGGGCTTAAATAAGAGAACAACGCGTCCAAATATCACGCGCAGCGGTTGCAGTGGGGCCAGCAAGCGCTAGGCAGCAGTTTCTGTCTATCTCGCTAGCGACACAGGCCCAACGGTCACTGAACCCCAGCGGTCTCTGGGCTGTGCATAAGACATGAATTAAGAAAACATAGGAATAAAGCTCGTCTCGATAAGAGTCCGTAGCCGCAAATGAATCCAAAATTGGAGTTGTAACGAAGGAGAACAAGTCAAAAACAATTATTGCACAAATTCACGTGTCTTCTCGCCCATTACTCCTAGCAAGCTCCCGTCCGACTTCCTCGGCTTCATTTCTTCGTCCTTCTTCTCCTTTTTCACACCTATCAATCAACATAATAGGAACCACAATCACGTCATAGAAACGTACTAAAAACAATAAAAAATAAAATAAAAGACGACTCAACTAGACTTGACAAAAAGATAAAAAAAACTCAACAAAATCTTGTCAAACAAATATACATAGGAAGAAGATATGATAGCCGGAAAAAATCTATATTCACATGGGAATAATGATTTATTTACATCTTGGTGTTTATACTTTCCTAAAAAGATTTTAATCGTGGAAGGAAATTTTATTTAGCGAAGATATGAACTTATCTATATATAAGGAAAGATGACAATATTATATCTAGGGTTTCATTCAACACTATAAATGAGATAATGTTTTCATGTTCAAAGTTGCCGAGTGATTTTCATAATTTTGTGTATTTGTGTTTTATGGAGTTTGTAAAAAAATATCATACTATTTCATATTTTTAGTTGGGTTTGTGTGTGAGAATCTTTACGAGAGAAGTAGTTTTGAATCTGCCGAATTGGAAGCTCACTTGAGTCTTGGGTAGTGTAGATTCAATTCCAAATTTACTTATAGGAGTGTAGACGGGTGATAGGAAAATTGACAATTGTCTTTTTTCTTGTATCCATGAAACTCTACATAGTGAATTGTTCGGTTTAACAATCCTCGAACGTAAATGTCTTTGTACCGAACTGGGTTAGCAATTAGTGTGCTTGTGTTGGTCTACGTTTACTACTTGTTTTTCAGTTTAACTCATATATATTTGATGTGTTCACAAGTTAAGTAATTTCAATTGGTACCAGAGCAGATCATCTAATTTACAAGTGTTTGATCATTGGGAATTAGTTATTCTTATAGTTTGTTTATTTTTGTTAAACAATATGACTAGTATCAAAGAAAGTGTCCTCGATTTGCAAGCCATCATTTTTTGACAAGTCTAAATATGAATACTAGAGAGTTTTCATGTCCTCATTCATAAGATCCATCGATGAAGCAGTTTGGAGCTCAATTAAAGATGATTGGGAACACTTATTGATGAAAAAGGCGTAAAGAAGTTTCGGACAAATGGATTCCAGAAGAGAATGCAACATCTGTAATGAATGAAAAAACACACAATGTTATTCAGTGTGCTTTAAGTGTTAAAGTATTCTCCATCGTTTCAACTTGTTAAAACTGCAAAGAACAATTATGAAGGAAATAATCGAGTTAAGAATTAAGAAATTCAACAGCTTACTACACAATTTCAGATGCTCAATATGGAAGATAATGGATATCTCTAAATTTCAGATTATTATGTTTGTCCACTAAATTCATCTTTATATAAGAAAATATATCATAAATCAAACTCGTCAAGAAGATTCTAAGATATTTCATAGAAAAATTCGATTACAATGTCTCTGCCATTGGAGAAGCTAGAGACATTGATTCAATGACAACCAATGAGTTGATTTACAAGCTAAGAACATTTGAAATGGGAAAACGTGAAAACACTAAGGCTAAGTTTCTCAATGACCACCAAAAACTCCAACCATCCAACCACTTCAATATTATATTATTTTATTATTTATTTTTTAATTGAATTTTTTTCAATCCAACCACCTTCATTTTTTTGTAGTTTATCAATGACCATTTCAACTATGCAACCATAACATTTAATTTTTTTAATTTTTATTTTTATTATACATATTATAACTGATTTTGCTTTAAATAATTAAAATAAATTATTATCATTGAAAAATACTAAAAACATAAAAAAACATTTTTCATATAAAATAAATTTTTTGACAAAATACAACATAAAAAAATTAAGTCTCTAAATTAAAACAATCTAAATACGAAATTGAAAATATAACGTTACATAATAAGATTGAAAAAAATTATATAATCAAGTACGATTACCAAATTTCTTCCATATATGCTCGATCAAGTCGTATAGAAGTGCGTTGTGAGCTTCTCTGTTGCGAAGTTGATTCCTTGTTCTCATATAGCAAGATAGACTTGCAATCTTTTCTGTTGAGTATACAAAATCATTATTTTCTTCTCCTTTTTTTCTTCGCTTATTATTTTGTCAACGTTGATCTTCTATAAACTATGTCGGATCATGATAGTTTAGATAAGTGCTTCTTTATCTTCCACTATCATATTATGCATAATGATGCAAGCAATCATTACTTTCCCCATAATGTCACGATCCCAAATAAGACACGGGCGCTTAATAAAGGCAAAACGAGCTTGTAGAACGTCAAATGCTCGTTCTACATCTTTTCGGGCAGCCTCTTGATGTTGAGAAAATAATTGGTGCTTCCGAAGTTGTGGAGCAGGAATAGATTTGACAAATGCTGCCCATTGAGAATATATGCCATCAGTGAGATAATATCTCATATCTTTTTCATGACCATTCACAACATAATTAACCTTTGGTGCTCGACCTTCTAAGATATCATCAAAAACAGAAGACTGATCTAGAACATTAATATCACTTTTTGAACCTGGAGTTCCAAAAAATGCATGCCAAATCCAGAGGTCATGCGATGCAACTGATTCGAGAATTATTGTTGGTGTACCACTTCTTCCTGCATAATGCCCTGCCCATGAAGTAGGATAATTTTTCCATTCTCAGTGCATGCAGTCAATACTTCCCAACATGCCCAGAAATCCACGTCGCTCTCCGATCTGAAGAAGAGTTATCATGTCTTCTTCAGTGGCTTTCTGAGGTACTTCGTGCCAAAATTAGAAATTACACCTTCAACAAATTTGATGACTGATTTACGAATGAGTTGTGCACTCATTCGTAAGTATTCATCATGCATGTCTGTTGATGTTCCATATGCCAACACCCTCATAGCTGCAATGCATTTTTGAATTGCAGACATACCTAGACGACCAGCGGCATCCGGCTGTTGTTGAAAGAATTTATCGGTGGCAACCAACTGGTTCATTATACGTTCGAACAATGGTTTTTGCATGCGATACCTTGTTCGAAAATATTTTGGAGGATAGATTGACTCTTCAGCAAAGTACTGCTCGAACACACTTTCATGACCCTTCTCCCGCTTGCGTTCTATATACTATCTTTTAGCTCGAACACTATGATTGGTAGGTTGCAAAGTTAGAGTTGTTGCATGAACGAGAACATTCTCAACCATCTCGTCAGTTCGCCTAGTTTGTTCTTCAATATTTTCTTCTCATTTATCATTATTGAATGGATTAGCAGCATCAAAACTATTACTTGATGTCATCTTTTCGGGGGAGGAATGAGATTCAATGTTTGAGCAAGAAGATAAGAAAGATTATGGATAGTAAACATTCATAAGGTAAGATTTGTGTGTACATTTGGGAATAGAGAGAATATGTGTATATATAGAGTATTTTTTAAACTTAATTTACTAATTACTAAAGTCACTCGGCTCTTCAAAAGTTTAATTGACTTTTCGTGATTTTAAAGAGTCACTTGTCTCTTCGTAATTGAAAAGAGTCACTTGACTCATCAAAATAGTCATTTGTCTCTTCGTAATTCAATGAGTCAATTGTCTCTTCAAAAAATGCACTTGACTATTCGTGATTCATAAGAGTCACTTGACTCCACAAAATAGTTATTTGTCTCTTCGTAATTTAAAAGAGACAATTGACTCTTCAATTATTTTTCAGAAGGATGCGATGGGTGCATGTTAGGAAAACATATAGTTGAATGCTTTATGAACTATATATTGTGTTGCCCAAGAAATAGTGCATGACTAAAAAAGTTCATGTGTTGAGCTTCCCAAAAAATATTGTATAGGGCCACATAAATTGGTTTGTTGAAGTTCACGTGTTGAGGGCCATATCTGGGAGTATGGAAGACTGAAATGCTGTTTCTTTTACTTTTCCTTTTCTTTTAGCCCTGGCCTTTGCTTTGTCTCTACCAATAGGACGAGAAAGTCTCGAACCTCCACTTCCAACAGCTTCTGGTGTGGATTCAGTTTGAGGGTCTCCATCCTCATCGGTCATTGATCTTTTTGAGCTTTCATGACTTTCTTCAACACTATCTTCGCCTTCGACCTGAGAACGTGTATAACCAGTACTATTTATTTTTAATTTCCTTTTAAGATTGTGACTCATAACTTTTTCAAACACCTCATGGTGTGTGAACTTAGGTTTTCCATATAATGTTTGAGCTACATTCTCAATGTCTTGGTTGGACTGCCCGCTTGTTTTTCGATCATACGCTTTGTTGTATGCAGCAACCCACTTTGTTACATTTTTATTGAGGCGTCTGAATCGTTGTCTCAATGATTCTAGGGACCTTGCACTGCCAATTGTTGGATTTTCTACTCGGCCTTGCTCGTACATATTTAGGATACTTTCCCAAAATGTAAAACTATCTTGGTTTGTGCCAACAATTGGATTATTGCTGACAAAACACCATGCAGACAGTAATGCTAAATCTTTTTGATCCATCCAACCTTTTGAACTGTTGGAAGATGTTGTGTGAGTTTGTTCATATGAGTTTTGGGAGATGTTTTGAGTGGTTTTGTGATATTGGGAATAGGTGAATTAGGATGATTTTGTGAAAATGAATGGTTCATATCATAATTGAACGTTGAAAAATCTTCAGAATTTGAAATATTTTCAAGATTGGGATGATAATCTCCAGAAAAATCAAAATTCTGAGAAGTGAAGAAAGAGTTATTGTCTCGATCCATAGAAAAATATAGAACGAGATAATAAACAATACAAGTAAAGAGAAGAAGAATTTTGTTGGTGTAAGAAAATATATCAAAATTGGTCTCTATTTATAGAGAATGAAAAGATTAAAATTTTGATATTTTTTTTTATTTTTTTAAATATATTATACAAAAGTTATTTCAATATTATATATATATCCAATTAAAATCTAATCAACCAATAGAATGAAGACAAGTGTCATCATTCTATTGGCACAAAAAAAATGAGAGAGGAAGACCATGAAAGTCTCTTTTTGAAAGTGGTCAAACATCTCCTTTATTTTTTATTTTTTTTAAAGTCTATATATTTACATGGCGTTCAAACTTTAGTTGATACCGATAAAGAGGTCTAATAAAAAAAAAATATTGTCTTAAAATCATTCTTCCATCTCAAACAATTAGGAAGGAAGCCTACTGGAGAAGGAAATTTTAAAGGCAAACATGATGAGGTCTCATCAACAAATGTTTGTCCCTAGGAAGAACATGTTTGGTGTACAGGGTATATATCACACTCCAATTTTTATTGGTTGTCTTAAACAACAAGATCGATAAATCAAATTACTTACTTATCAGGTATAGGGAAATTCAGTCTAGCCTGACACATTACCATCCCTAGCAACCGTGCTTTGAAAAGGTTAGACGAAGTTGAAAAAGTCTGAATATATATGTATACATAATACATATAATACAAAATTTTAGAGCCCCAAAATTTATGGGGCTAGGGCCGCGGTGCAAGCTGAACCCCCTTGAGGGTCGGGCGCCCCATCTTACACATGATAATATTAAGTCAATATCAAGACTTCATGAGTATATGGTAAATTTACTTCCAAAATTTTAAGTTGTAATCCATGTGTTTTCATGAAATCAAGCTTATTATGACAAAGTCAGTATCAAGGTTTTGAACAATTTCTTACTCGATAAACATTATCAAAGAACTGACAAAAAACCATCCTGCAACCTCGAATTCATAAAAGTAAGCAATACTTTTAGAGAAAATAAGCATCGTTACTGAAGAAAATGAGAATCGTGATTGTATAAAATTAGCCTCATGCAAATAAATAATTAATGTTGTTACATACATACATAATGAAGAACAAAAAATTGTATTAGCCCATTAGGAAAAGAAATGTTTAATAACATTATAATAGAAACCATGATTAAATTGGTTTATTAGGATGCATAAATACATTTTAGAACATATTAAAACTATAATACTTGGATTCCATTACACCAAAACAATAAATAATATTAATACACGAAACTAAGAAAAAATAAATATCATATTTTATAGTGAGGAAAATAATAGTAGTGTGCTACAATTAAAGAAGGAACAAATGACTATATTTGTAAAAGATCCCACATATTAAGGAATCAAGAGTTACAAAAATATTGAAAATGACAATGATGTCCCCCCAGATACAAATTGCAATATATACAACCATTCTATAATACCATGAATTTAGATAAATGAATGGTTGAGATTGGTTTTTAGTTTATTTATGTAGAAAAGTTTGTATTTGAACGTTTTCCTATATGAATGTATATTAATACATACTAGCGGGTAACTCGTCGAAAATTGATAGAAAATTATTATAATATATACATATAATTTTTTTTAAATAATATATTTTTAGACTATTTTTTTATAATATTTTAGATTTTAAAATTTTAAATTTTTTATATTAAAATGACTATTTTAGCCTATTTTTCTTATTTAAAAGTGATATAAATTAAAAAATTATTATAAATATTATTTAAAATAATTTATCTTATGTAGAATGTATTGATAAAAAATCACGTTCCATTGTGATTTATTAACATAATTTTAAATCTGTGCTACTTAAAAATTATATTGTTGCAGAATATACGTGATACATGAAGACTCATCTCGTGTAAAATTTATTAGTATATAATCACTTTATATCGTAATTTAAAAATAAAATTTAAAAAATTGACTCTTTATTTGTTTAATAAAAATTAATTATTTGATCAAATCAAATAATAAAATTTTATCCGGATAAAATATTTATGTGGGTCAAAAGTAGGAATGACAATCGGATACGACACGCATGGGTAGTGACTATCCAGTCGAGATGACAATTTATCTGCGATGCGACTATCTAACTGTAATAGAGGTGAGTTAGAGACATATTTGGTATTTTATGTGTGTATTTTAATATCATTTGTATTTGTATGTGGATAGTTATTATCCATACCACAAAAAAATATTTGCGATATACCTATAAAAAACAATAAATCTGGCCACTTGCCAACTATTAACTATGAATTAAAAATGTATTGTTAGTAAAGGACAACTGAGGAAACCTAAATACAAAATTTAAATTTGTTATATTAAAATGATTATTTTGACATATTTCTCCTATTTAAAGGTGGTATAAATTGACAAATGATTAGAAATAGATATTATCCTACTAATTTATCTAATGTAAATTGTGTTAATGAAAAATCACGTTATGTTATGATTTATTAACATATATAATTGCAAATTTGTGTTACTTAAAAATTACTATCATTGCAAAATATAACTCGTGAAAAATTTATTAGAACATAATCATTTTACATTGTAATTTAAAATTTTTGAATCTTTTTCTTTGATAAAAATTAATTATTTGATCAAATAAAATAATAAATATTTATTGGGATAAAATATTTATTTGATTAATTCAAATAACTATTGTTACATGTATTAAAAGTTATATCGTTGGTGAATCAAAAGTAGGGATGACAATCAGGCACGACATGCATGAACATTGGCTATCCATATCCATAACCCTCCTGAAGATATAGATCACATTTTACCCGTCAATACCCAACACTAATATGTGTGAGTTGGATAAAGTTTACCAAATTTTCAATGTGGGATAAAGTAATTTGTTAGTTTGGTTATATTTATATTTTTCTATTGATTTAATATGTACAGAATATAAATGAAACTACTAAACTATGAGATAAAAAAATATATGTTTAAGTAATTTTTACTCGTGAAACAATTTGATATTTTTACTTTCATATAAACGGGTAGAACAAATGATCTTATAAACTATAGACTTTACATTCAACAATAGTTTGAGTCTTATCTTAAATCAATATGTAATAAATGATTTATATAAATATTTGAATTAATAATGAATAATATGATTATTTAAGATAAATAATAATGTTGGATAGAAGTAATAAAACCATAAAATAAGAAAATAAGTTTAAAATGTATTTGTATTAGCTATTATTATATATGACTAGTTAATTGTTTTAAGCCAACATAACTAAACAAATCTTAAAAATATATAATATTTTAAAATATTGACTAAATTTAATTGGCTTCATATATCAAATCCTAATATAGAGTTTTCATATTACTATTCATATATCAAATCCTAATATAGAGTTTTCATATTACTAATGTTTATCAAATTTTAAACGTGAGATAAACTAACTTGTTATTTTAGTCATATTTATATTATTATATTGATTTAATATCTACAAAATAGAGATAAAATTACTAAATTATGAAATAAAAAAGATATATATGGAAGTAATTATTGTAGATTTTATTTACTCATGAAACAATTTGATATTCTTATTTTTATATAAATTGGTCGAACCAATGATCGTAAAAGCTATAAGCTTTAATGTTCAAAAATATTTTGAGTATTATCTTAAATCAATATATGATAGAAGATTTTAATAAATATCAGAATTAATAAATAATGATATGATGATTTAAGATGGATAAGAGTGTTGAATAAATATGATGTTAGATAGAATCATGAAATAAGAAAAAAAAAAGTTTAGAATATATTTGTATTAGTTATTATTATTTATATTTAGTTAATTGTATTTGTTCAATATCCCACATAATAGAGTGAAATTATACACATATTTTCTCTTTTTATATAATTTCATATTGATAAAGTGTTCTAAGTTTTCAACGTTGGATAAACTAACTTGCTAGTTTAGTTATATTTATCTTATTTTATTGATTTAATATCTACAAAATAGATATGAAACTAATAAGCTAGAAAAAAAAATATGGAAGTAATTATTATATATTTTATTTACTCAATGAACAATTTGATATTTTTATCTCTATATAGATTGGAATCAATATTACTCACCTAACATGTGTCTTAATTAAATACAAATATAAAATTTAACATGAAAAATTTATTACATATAGTTTGACAACTAAATTTGAAATTAAAATATAGTTTAATATTGATAGGAAGTTTCAATTAATCTACTATTTATTTGATATTTTAATAATAGAGTAAATTAAATTTCCAATAAAAATAATAGTCTATGTTAATTTTTTTAAACTCTTAGTCAATTTTATTACTAATTAAAATTTTAGTAAATATAAAAAATAATAATGAATAAAATTAAAATTTAAAATAAATATGAATGATAGATTGTGATTGTATTAGTTATTATATAGATTATAGATTAATATTGGTTGGAAATTTTAATTAATAAAAGATTTATTTGATATATTTAATAATTTACTAAATATAGGTAATGTCACGTAAGCTTTGAAAGAAGGGAGGATTCTAAAATATAATCTTATTATGTACTCCCTCTATCCCTCTAATAATAACACAATTTCCTTTTTTATTTGTCTCATTGATCTCGGCACATTATTAAAAATTAATAGATTGTTTTTAGCCTAAATAATTAGGGTCTAATCTTGTTAACTTATATTTAATTAATTAAAATGTGAAAATTTGAATTTATAATTAAATATCTAAAATTTTTAATTTATATAAATTTGAAAAATATTAAAATATTTATTCTTTCATACTTAAAACCCTTTGTTGTAACTCCGTGCTTGAAAAAAAATGTGTCACTATAAGTGAGACGAATGGAGTATTATATATAGATATAAATTAATGTAATTTTGTATACCAAAAATAATAATTTGAATTAATATTAAAAAAATTAAAAATTAAGATAAATAGAATGAAGGAGCTTTTGATGATAAGTCTTGAATTAAAGTGATGACTCCAATATCTATTCAGTTAATATATTATATACATCCCATACTTATAAATCTAAATCTCAGAGAAGTACTATTTTCATGGTCAATCAATCCTAAGAACATGGATCAAGTCAAACTTAAGTAAAACGAATCATTATTGTGATAATTAACCGTGCGTAACTAATGATGGCATAAATAAAATATAATTTTTTTAAATCCAAATAAAAGAATTAGAAGCAGGAAGTAGAGGAGATAAGACAATGAATGACATGTCAACACTTTACTGCAAAAATATTGTTACTCATAACACAATTGACAAATTTAATTTGGTATACAGTATAAAAAACTTTTGAGTTTTCTTTTAATATACTACTTCCTCCATGAAAATATATTGTGAGAAAATTGATAGGAATTTTAATAAAAAAATTGAAAAGTACTTTATTTTGAGTGAATAAAATAACTCACAAAAAATATATATTATTTGTAAATAATTTAACTGAATAATAAGAATAAGTTTTATTAAAAGAAAGAGTATATAATGCAATTATTTAAATTTGATAATACTAGAATAGGAATAGGTTGAAATAGAAATATCTTTTATTTTACCTTTACGTGGTTTTATTCCTTATATTATTTCCCACGAACTATTAAAGTAAGGCCCTGTTTGGTTGGGTAGATGAAGGTTGATAACATTATTAATATGCCTTCATCTACCATTTGGTTGGACATATTATTTATGAGAAGGGCCCGACCTTATTTACCGGCCCGGTCTTATTTCACTATTTGATGTCTACTAATTATCATATGAAAGAGGTGTTATTATTTTAGCTGCCAACAACAGTACTCCACATAACTTTGGAAAACGTGATCTACCAACACATACACACACACTCACAACTCCAATTCATCTTTGTTTCTCATTTGGCGAGTTCATCGACGGAAGGAGATAGACAGTAACAACACCAATTCATCTATGTTTCTCTAGGGTTCGTTCCCGTCATTTGCAAAGGTATGAAATTCACATATTGGACTTGTATTGTCCTCGATTTATTCTGATATGCAAGGTGTTACGACTGAAAAAAGTTAGGGCTTTTCAATTTCATGCTAGGTCGCACTGTCTCCTGCATTTGTTGTTTCAATTCAGTTGATGGAAATGGAAGAGGGTTTGCGATAGGTTTAATTTCTTCACTCTCCCCCCCTTTGTCAGTTTTTTGCAATTCTAAATTTGTTGGGAGTTTGATGATACCCTTTTACTCAGTTTGCAGGATGATTGTGGTGTCTTTTTTCAAGAACTTCTGGACAAAAGGTATTATATTTCCAGATTTGCAGTTGTTTTTAATTGAAGAATCGCTCTGTAGATGCTTCTTTCCCTAATATCGCCACTCTTATACTTGATATTATATTTTCAGATTTGATATTGTGATAATCTAAACTGCATGTTGTTTTTCTCTTAACCTTATTTAACTCTTCATAAAGGTTCTCCAAATTGCACATAGATTCTATTTGGTAAATTTGAATAAGCCATCTCAAATGCTCATTTGCATTAGATCTTGATTGTTCAGCCTGTATAAGGAAATGTAAGTGTTGATCTGCATTTCGAAATTTTTATAAGCTGTACATAACCTATATTTGAACACACCTCAAATTGTGATTGTGGTCATTAATGTGGCAGCCAATTAATTTTTCAGAACTTAGTTTTGTCAAACTGCATGAACCACTAGATGCTCATTTGGCTGCCATATAGTTTTATGTATATTATATTTTCTTATATTCTTATTTGGCTAGCATTCTCATCTACCATATTGTTCTATGTATATTACAAATTTTGAGATTCTGATTTGGCTATCATATTCATTACATTGACTGAGATTTTCAATGAGCTTGCATATTCACTCATGTATATTACATTTCACTACTGTAGATAATCATTAGGTCTTTTAGCATGGTAAGTCTCTTATATTTTTTTTATTTGTATGTATGTATAATTAATATATATTATGATTTCAGATTTCAATAGCCGTGGAGGTTGTGTTTGAAGAAGGTTATTTGGTAACGAAGGTAATAGGCTGATTCTATACATAAATTTTTATGTATATTATTTTGTGTATGCTCTGTATCATGGATGTTATATTTTATGAGTTATATAAATATTAAATGAAATATTTTCTTATTTCTACCTACCACCTACTTTACACACATCTGTATAAGAATTGGTAGTGGACTTGTCCTGCATCGTATAAGGTCCACATGCTTTCCTGATATGTGTACTGATGAATGAACTGTTTTTGTAATTGAATTGTTCTTTAAGAACCAGTGTGATGTTATCATGAATTGGTCCAAAGTAAAATAAGAACCATTAATGTACATGATCTACATCATGTTTTACTATATGAAATGAAATGTTTTCCAATTTCTTACAGAATCTGTAGTTATTTGTTTTTATTTTAAGAAAAAAATGTTGTTTTGGATCTCAAACTGCATGATGCTGTAATTTCTCCTTTTGTATTGGATTGGAGTAGTATTGCATCTCTTTCCTTGTTTTCTTATACTGCCATGAACTTAAGTTTGTAGATTCAAATTGCATTTAACTTTTGTATACATTCATATCTGTTTTGTTTCTGACCTTACATATATTTGTGCCTTAAATGCAGATTTTGTGAAGCTATTTACATATAGTTTTAAAAGCAAAATGTCTCATGATTTAACAACGTCTACAGAACTCTACATGGCCGTAGAGGACATATTTCAAGAAACATTGACTCAAATGTGTATTTTACTTACCTTATTAATCATAATTGAAAGAAATAAGAAGCGTAGGACTTACAATTTAATTAATAAGATTCCACACCAAGTTAGACACTTGAATAGGGTAATTAAAATAAGCGATGCAGATTGCATCGTAAATCTTAGAATGGATCGTAATACATTTGGGAGACTCTGTATATTGCTTCGTGAATTAGGTAGTGTGATGGATAGCAGATATGTAAGTGCGGAGGAACAAATAGCAATGTTCCTTTCAATTTTAGCTCACCATAAGAAGAACAAAATTGTGGGTTTTGATTATAGTCGATCTGGCCAAACAGTTTCAAACTACTTTCATGTTGTGTTAAGGGCAATTTTAAAACTTCATACACGGTTACTTGTTAAGCCTGACTCTGTGTCTGAAGATAACAACGACAATCGTTGGAAGTGGTTTAAGGTAATTTTAATAAACATTCTTTCAATAACTTTCATATTATTTTATTAATAACATAAATTATCAAATATGATAATATGTTTTATAATGACTTATGAATAATAGGGATGCTTGGGTGCTCTAGATGGAACATACATAAGTATTACAGTTCCCGTTCTAGATAAGCCAAGATATAGATCAAGGAAAGGCGAAATTTGTACTAACACATTGGCCGTCTGCGATCGAAATATGGCTATTGTGTACGTACTTCCTGGGTGGGAGGGTTCAACATCTGATTCTAGAGTTTTACGAGATGCTGTGAATAGGAATCATGGTCTGAAGGTTCCACGGGGTATATTCTATCATAAATTATTAGTTATGGCTATTTTAAAAATTGCATGTACTAAAAATTATTGTTAATTTTGTAATTATAGGTAATTATTACTTGGTAGATAACGGCTATGCTAATTCAGATGGTTTTTTAGCACCATATCGGGGAGTTAGGTATCATCTTAAAGAATGGGGACCGGCACGCGACAGACCTCAAAATCCGCATGAACTATTCAACATGCGTCATGCACAAGCGAGGAATGTCGTGGAAAGATGCTTTGGTATAATGAAAAAACGTTGGGGTATCCTCAGAAGTCCGGCATTTTACCCAGTTAAAGTTCAAAATTGCATTATAATAGCTTGTTTCTTATTACATAACTTTGTACGGTCTGAAATGCTTGATGATCCAATAGAGAGAGAATATGATCTAAGCCATAGAGAGGGGGATGGAGATGGAGATGAGGATGTTGTACATGAAGCTACAGATTATATAGATGTTATTGAAACCTCTAATGAATGGAACAGATATAGAGAGAGCTTAGCAGAATCGATGTGGTTAGCATATTAAAAATGGTATAACCATACGGTTTTGTTTTATTTAATATATCTATTGTTTATTTATTTCAACTTCATATTCTTTAGGATTTTGTACATAAAATAAATGTGTGAAAATGTTAAATGAGCAACTAACCAATCATTAACTATGTCATGTGTTATAGGAAAATGGATACAACACCTATTTGCTTTTGTAAGAGTGGTAAGATGATATTGAAATATGCTGGACCTAATGCCAAAAATAAAGGTCGCCTGTACTATAAGTGCCCATTACACGAAGAACATTTTCGAAGTTTCTTATGGCATGATGAGGTGAGTAACAATGCAACAAGCTGTTGTAATGAAGTAGAAGCAACAAGTGCATCAACATCAACTGTGGTTGAAAGGTCCCATTTGCACACTCCACGTTTGCGTAATGATTTGGAGGTGATTGTGGTGCTATTTTTCATGTCCATTGTTCTAGTTTTGTAAGCCCAGAGTGATAATAGGCAAATTATTGTAATGGTTATTTATGTTTTTAGCTTGAATTTGACCAACTTTTGTGAAGTGCTACTGAATTTTATTGGCCTGTATAGGCTTGTTTGCTAGTACTGAATTTTATTGGCCTGTTTTGTATTTGAAATAGTGTTTCATGTGAATTTTGTGTAATGACAATTGTCCAGAATTAGGAACAGTTTCTGAATACAACAGTGGTCAAACTTGTATGTTTCCTCTTGTCTATTAAATGGCAGTAAACAGGCTATCTACTATGTTGCTAAGTTTGCTTTGGAGTGATGCAAAAATGGGCAGAAACGTCTGCATGTTAGACTGTATTTGGGCAATTTATGTTTTGACTGTAATTTATGTTTAAATGAGGTCTAATGTGTCTTCAAATGTGTACAGAGCTCAAACAATTGTGTAGTTGACTGGAATTAATGTTTTGACTGCATGCATATGTCTGTATTCTGCATTGTGCAGGGTCATGTGTGCTGTTTCATTTATTTGTAATTTCCGTATTTGCAGGGTCATGTTTGTTGCTCATTTAATTTTCAATGACATTATTTGTGAATTTCATTTAGTGAACAGACCTCAATTTGAACACATATTACGAGGAGTGGATTGTAATGTAATGTGGTCACACATGGGAAGAGTGCAATACCATACACCACTATAAAATACACATGAAACCCTTCTCTTTTCTTAACCAAATCATTCAGTATATGCTTTCAAAACCCAGCCTTTTCCAATCATGAAATCACTTGATCTTGCCCCACAAAGTTACTACTTCTCATCAACTAAGTGGAACAAAGAGATGAATGATCTTCTAGTGAATGTTTTGTCTTTCTACAAGGAAAAATATGGATGGAAAAAGGGGTATGTACCTCACACAACTCTACACAATGTGAGGCTTGCAATCAACAAGCATTATGGCTCAAATCTTACCACGACTGATGTCTTCGACAGAACCAATTTCTTGGACACACGCTATAATGTGTTCAAGATGGTGGCTCGACACCCAGATACAATCTGGGATATAGAAGAGCGTCAAGTTCTTGCAAGTGATGATGTGTGGACTTATTTGATTGGGGTAATGTACTTTTGTAAAATACATCGTCTTATTATATCTAATGTTATATTTATTTGATTGTTGACATCTTCTTTTTATATTTGTAGAAAAATGACTTCGTAAAGTCATACTATTACGAGGATGAGCCAATTTTTGAAAGGTTGGCATACCTTTTTGGAGATGATGATGATACAATCAAGATTGAAGAGCCTAATAATGTCATCATCATCAACTCTTCAAGTTCAAATGATGATGACGTAATTTCTCCTCCATTGAGGATCCCGACTTCTACTGATGCAAATAACATCGCGGGCACAAGTTGTAATCGCAGAGCACTCAACTTTGGATTTGGATCACGCAGGGTAAATGAAAATAAATCAAAGGAAAAGAAGTCGACTTCGTCGTCATGTGCATCTTCAAGTCCTTACAAATAAATGTGCTTCATATGCTTTACGGTTCGTCCGTTACGGCTATGTCACGTTCTACTTGTCGTTCTTATTTCAGTATGTGTTGTACTATGTTGTGTTTGTAGCTTCTATTTCTTGTACTTCAAAAGAGTGCTACACTTGACGCTTCGTTTCATGTATTTTTTTTTCCCTTCTTGTTATGTTGAATGATCTAAGTCTAGTTATGTGTTTCATTTATCATGCCTTCTTTACTTATTTTAGGATTCTATTTATTGTATATCACATTTTAATCATCACTACATAATCTTCTAGGGTCTGATATAGTGACAACAACAAACTGCCAAATTCAAGAACCTCAACACCTGTAACACACGAGATCCACATTGAAGAACTTTAACCAAGTTCTGAATCAGGTTATATGTAATGTTCCTGAATTTAAAATACAAAAAATAAGCCCAAAAAATGAATAAGTACAATAATCCATCAAACAAGATACAAATATCCATCATTAGAATTTTACAGATCTAATGTATTTGAGTTACATGCCAACATTTAAAACTTACAAAGCCATAACATAAGTTGGCTACTGTGATAGAATCCATAAACATATCATAGTGTTCTGCATCAAAACGACATAATTCAACCCCTAATATTTCAAAGACAAAAAATTACATAAGCTTTCTAATGTCAGCCAAGTAGTCGGATAATATATTCCACCTTTGCATCCAATGGTAGACCTAAGAAGAGCTCGAGCTTCTTATCATTATCACACAAAATTTCGCAAACCGACAACTTCTGAGTCATTGTAAAACCATCGATATTAGGGAGTTTATCAAAAATTTCCATCCTAGCTTGACCTAACAATGCTTCGTGACCAAAGCGACCTGCAATCGTCTCCATTCGGGAGTTTGCATTTCTACTCATACCTTCTATTAACGCACACACTTTATCTATTCCATCGACGACCTTACGTTTTGATACTTTTTCCTTACCTTTAGATGTAGATGGAGTTGATTCAATCGTTGGATGCTCACTTTGAGTTGAGGCATTAGCCGCATTATCATTGAATACATCTTGTAAGCCCACGTGGTAGTCTCCGAGATTGTATGACTCATCTACAGTTGCATAAAGCTCCTCTAAATGGTTAATGGCTTCCTCTACATTTAACGAACCTTCCCCGTTTGCTCGGTCTTTCCCAAAAATTTCTTTCCAATCTTCATACATCGGCCACGATCTTTTCTGAATGCGTTTGGCATTTATATCAATCTGGGGATACATAAGCAAACAAAAACAAGCTTTCCAGGATTAAAACAATATAATCTACTAACTGAATTGATAGGTAAAATTGGATAAACACATGAAACTGTTGAACACATACCTTAATGATTGAATCCCAAATAGCATCATCGCAATCGATAGTATGAGTTCCATTACAATTGAAACCAACTCCGCTTAAGTTAAGTATTGTGCACAAAGAGTTATAGTCTTTTTTCCAAATTGCTAGTTTTGAATTCATGTGTGGACTGCCTTTCAAATCAGTACCAGACATCTTTTTCCTAAAACTATCCTCTAGTTTGTTTAAGTATCCTGCTCTAAACCCATTGTCAGACTTCCAACCATTTGCAACTAATTCCTTCATTGATATAAGTAACATCTCCTCTTCTTTTTGAGTCCACACACGGCGTCCCTTTTCAATTCTTTTACCCCTAACACTAGTTGCATCACAACTACCTATGTAAATGAACTAGTTAAATGCATAAAAAGAGGAAATATACTTGAAAAAATATAGCAATTATAAAATCCAAACAAAGTACAACAGTCCAAACAAATATGCTTGAAAAAAGACAGCAACTGTAAACAAATCACAAAGCAATTGTAAACTAATCACAAAGCAATCCAAACAAATATGCTTGTAACATACAACAATTCACACAAAATCGTAAAGTAAAAATGAATTCACACAAAACCGTAAACAAAAATTTGCAATAATCTAATAACAAATGTAAACTAATCACAAATCAATAATAATATACCTCACAAAAGAGGATTCAGAACATAGGTGTCGGTTAAACACTAAAATTTTGTAATTACATACACTTGTATGTTTCTTGAAGAAGGGAGAATAAAAAAAACAACTTGGTAGAAAGGTAAACTGTAATCGATCACTAGAACCACAAATTAAAGGTACAAGTAACAAAAATGTAACCTATATTGCCCTAAAAATCACTGTACAGCAACAACACATTAAAATTGATTGAAAATAAACCCAATCGAACATTCGACCACGAACTGGATACTATATAGAAGAAGCAAACAAGAATAGAGCATAAATACAAATATAAATTATTCTACAGGCGCTGCTCAATCTCAACTTCACACTATGTGTGTGGAAATCGAAAAAAAAAGAGCAATTACTACCTTCTTCAGTGGAAGCCATTTTACCAATTCTATGAATGATGCAGCTAGAAGATTACGCTTCTGGATATGGAGAAAAAATCGATCGGCAATGGAGGATAATCGTTCACCAGTGGAGAGAAATTAGGGCTACGAACAAATGAGACACAAAAATGCAAACAAAAGAGGCACGAAAATCAATGTTTCCATATACAAAACAAGTTATCTACCATATTCAACCAAACAACTTATTCTTTTATCACTTGCCCTTATCTTATCTACCAAACAAATTAATAAGTTATCATACAATTTTATCTTTCATACCAAACAACATATTAAGTTATCATACTTTTTAATCTTACCTAGCAAATGATTTATTAAACACTATTCATATTATTAATCTATCACTATTCATATTATTAATCTTATTCTCCTTCATCTTATGAACCCAACCAAACGCAGCCTAATGAAGTTATGTGGGGCCCTTCAGCTCCTGATTACAAGTAAGTAATAACTGTACAGTCAACACAGAATTCCCAGAGAGAGAGAGAGGATGATGGCTTTTGGTTTGCTGCCTGGTGGTGTGATTTCCAGCAATGGACTCTCATGCCAAAAGCACTACTTTTCTTCCTCTATTACTACTACTATCTCTTCTTCATTCCATCTCATACATTTTTCTCTTCTTCTCCTTCCTCTTTCATCACCTTCGCACAACTTGTACATCCCCAAATACCAACACGTGCATCCTTTTCCATCACCAATTACCATCCAATTCCCTCCTGCTGTTTCAACCTTCCTCACCATTTTCGGCTCACTTGTTATGGTGATGGAGCCAGATTCCCAAATCATTACTTGATTTGATGAATGTGCTGATTTAGAATTTCTGCGTTGGCGATGCTAATTTACGCTCATATTGCGTGGGCTTAATATATTACATGATGTCGCTTTTGATTTGAGCACTAAGAAGAAATTGCTTTGTACGTACTATTAGTTAAGTAAGTGTTGGATGAGAAATTGATATATCTACTCGCTATTCATTGCTTTTAGGTACTGAAAATTCCACTGCGGTATGATTACATCAAAATATGTTTGGCTGATAAATCTGGCTTTACTTGGACTTGCTTATTCCTTTTTTGTTGCTGTTAGGCCAAATTTTCTGGTATCCTCTGTGGAGGAAATCATGCATTGTCTTTACTGTTTAATTCAGAATAAAATATAAACAAAATTTATCTCGAATCCAACATTTATGTATTTTCTTTTCCATATTGTTCTCATGTTCCTGATTCTGCAGGATCGTAGTGGGCTGCTTTTCCTTCCTCACAGCGCATTTAATCTTATGAAATAATGTAAAGATGATTGTTTGAGCATTTTTGAGTTATACGACGGTGTCTTAAGTTCAAATTAACTGGATAGACTTATTTTTCGTTATTAAATTTTCAGGCCTGGAGACACCTAGAAACAGTATGGAGCTGCCAGCGGAGACATTCTATGGCTTATATGCGCGAAGAGATAGTAAACAGGTGATGATCATTTTCTTGTTTTCATCACATGATTTTCCCAGTAGTTGTGGTTGTCTGTATAGATGTTTTGGTTGAAAATAGTCTTTCTGGTTCTTCTCTTCCTGCACCACCTCTATCTCACTACTATTTTCCTGATCATACTGTTTGCTGATATTTTTAACCAAGTCTGATTAATGAAACTTAGCACCATTTGGATGGTTCACATTTTGAGTGTTTAACAAATTATGATTATGCTATTTCTATCCAATATTCTTGTCATACAATGAAGGAATCATCCAGGAAGAAATGTTGTTCCACTGAGGCTCCAATCAAGAATTTGATTAGTAAAGAGATTCCTAAAAGATCAAATGCCAGACCAAATGCACCCAGCATAGTGGCTCGCCTGATGGGAGTTGATATGCTTCATGTTGATCTGGAGCAAGAGCCAAAAATGGTCAGAAGAACGAATGGAACACATGCTGGGAAATTAACAGAGAATGATCAATCTAATAGGAGCTCAAAGGGCAATGATTTCTTCATATGGGATTCCTCACCACAGCACAACCAAGATTTCTTTGACCAAAATTCTGACAGCTGTTGCGAGCACAGTACTGGCATGAAGTCGGGGAAGCCTATACGCCGAGAACATCCTCAAGAAGAGGAACTGCAGAAGTTTAAGAAAGAATTTAAGCCATGGCTAGCAGCACGAGATATGGAATGTTCTAAGGTTGTAGAGTTCAGCAATTCACCCAGCCAAACAATAGCAGAAAATGAACTCATTAAAGAGACAAATCTCAATTATGATAATTCTAAGCGAATGAAATCTTTTCATAATATGATGGAGCCAAAGGATCTCCCTGTCCGTGAAATACATGCTTCTCATAATTGTGGAAAGAAAAGCGACTACTTGTTAGATGGGATCGATGAAGCTATCCATGCAAACAGAATGTCAAAAGCAGACATTCAACCATGTTCATTGACGATTTCTCGTCTGGATTCGGATATTGTCTCTGCTCCAACCAAGTTAGTGATTATAAAGCCTGGTCCTCACGGGATGGGTCTGAATGAAGACAATATTTCTAGCACTTTTGTAGAGAGGGGTGGTATACAGGATTTCCTAGAAGAGGTGAAGGAGAGGTTGATGTCTGAACTGCAAGGTAAAAGTTCGAAAACTAGTACAACAGTCCGAGGGGGTGGAATTGAAACCCCTTACTGGGTAAAGCCTTCAGAACAAAGGCAGGTAGCTCAGAAAATTGCACAACAAGTAAGAGATAACGTCACAGAAGACTTTGGGATGAATTTAGTTCAGTCAGAATCCATATGGTCCAATAGAAGTGATATCCAGTTAAATGGAGCAGATTTTCCTGAGTTTTTTAACAGAGAAACAGGGAAATTATTGACTAATAGGTTGAGCAATGTTCTGGAAAGTGAAACATACAAAGAAGTTCCAATGGTTTCCCATAAAAGTCTAAGATCATCATCTTTGTCATATCCTGAAAAGAGCAAAACTAGAAACTCTCAAGATGTACTGATAAAAAATAATATGGGCTGCTCTGAAAGCTATATAAATGGTTTTAGAAAGAAAAGTTGCGCTTTCCGAGAGCCTTCTGATGATTGTGGAATTCACTACAAGGAAGCATCACCTGGGAACCTCGTTAGATCTCTGTCTGCTCCAATTTCTGGAACGGGCACATCTTTTGAAAAGTTCCTTCTGGAAGATCGTCATATATTTACGGGGGACCAGATAAAGATGAAGCATGAAGTAGTTGATACTGACTCAATTGATTTCAACAAACGGAAGGACAAATTCAAGATACGAGAAAAGGTTTCGAGCTTCGGATACAGCTTAACACTTAAAGGAAGGCTGTTCCAAAGGAGAGGGCAGTCTGTAGATGACTTGCACTATAATTGTGGTGACCTCTTGAAAGATATTGCAAGTGGACCAACAGTGATGATTAGTTCACATGAGACACATGTGAGGATATTATTTGATTTGGCTTGCCTCTATTTTATTTTAAAACCAAGGATACTGATAAGTTACTAACTAGTTTTTGTGTTCCATCTCTCCTTATGCATTTTTTCTAGGAGAATTATACTGAAGTGCCACCAAGCCCTGCATCTGTATGCAGTAGTGTTGACGATGAGTTCTGGAGGCCAGCACTTTGTTCGAGTCCGGCATCATCTGGTGTAGACCAGATGGAGGACAGTGAAATGCCTGATGTTTTCAGCCAAATAAACTTAAACTTGAATGGTAAGTGAAATTGCACTTATTACTTGTATAACTTAATCTCTGGCTGCTTTCTTGGGAAAATGATGGAAGTTAGGATAGCTTGCTTATTTTTACCTTTTTAATTACATAACACAAGTTTTCTGGTTTTTGTTATGATTATTTCTTATTAGCCGTTCCATTTGATCTATTGAATTTATTTTCAAACCCAAAATATCATGATTAGGTTTGAATAACATATAGTAAGTATATTGCATGTAGTCCACATTTGACAGAAAGATTAAAAACAAACACTTAATGCAACATCTCATTTTCTGACCTTTCCATTCTTGATTTTCTTTTCCTGGACTATGATCTGCTGTTGCAGTTCCTTTTTGATTCTTATCTCTTCCAATTTGTCCATACAGATTTACAAGAACAGCTGGATCAACTGGAAAGCCCTTGTCTAGAGTCTATTGCTGAAGATAAGTCTGATGATAAAGAAGTTGAAAAAGATATAGAGGACCCAACTGAAGCCTACATTAGTGATTTGCTTGTGGCTTCTGGATATTATGATGGTTCGTGTAGTCGATCTCTGTCCAGATGGGACCCACTCCACAAACCTATTAGCAACCAGGTCTTTAAAGAACTGGAAGAGTCTTGCAAACAAAGAACCAAGGTTGATATAAGCAGCACTAAAGACGAGGAAGCGGGAAAAAACCACAAAGTGATATTTGATTTGTTAAATGAAGCACTTCCATCTGTACTCGGACAACACGGAAACTTGTCTAGGCACAGAAATGTTCTTGATTCGATGCGTCACCAGCCTCCTCATGGAAGGGAGCTACTCTCTCTCGTGTGTGAAATCATCCGAAATTATGTGCATCCTCGAGCGGATAGAGCATGTTATGCTGTCGACAGTTTGGTTGCTCGAGATTTGAAGTATGATTCATGGTCCAGATTGCTAGATGATGACATCGTCGCTATTGGTAAAGATCTTGAGCGCCACATTATTGGTGATCTGGTTGATGAATTTGTAAAGGATATACACTCTTCATCACTTACTTGACCGTTTGGATTGGGATAGCTTGGATCTTTCTTTTCGATGGTAGCATGTCTTGTTCATAGACTTTATGAATTAGATCGAACTCAAGAAATTTTACTAGACGAGAAGTTTGTGAAATGTGTAGTTATTCGGCATGCATGCCGTAGATTAAGTAAAGAAGAAGAAGAAACTGTTAATTCAAACAAGATTGAGTAAAAGAGGATTAATATTCATATACTTAAATTTAATTCTACCAATGATATAAAATGTATGAATAATATTGATTCATATCATTCATACGTACTTGTAGTTTAATAAAATCGAATATCAAGTATGAATAGTTCGATTCAAAAGGATTCATATTATTCTTACACATAAATGTACATAATAATTAGAACGATATTTTAGTACAAGAAATTTATAAATAAATATAATTAAAATATTATTATGGTGGTGACCATTATTTATCTTTTATAATTTTGTTTGACTATTTTGTATATTCACTCAACAAATTTTTGTTGTCAAATTGGTAAGTTTACTTCTTTTATGTGTCAATCAAGTGAATTTTGTTTTAATTAAGGATCACCTCAATAAAAGAAAAAAGAAAAAAATGAGGGTCGGGTCGGTTTACAAAGTAGGTAATGATATGATCAAGTACTTTACTTTTGTTTTCTAAGTTGTCTCAGACTTTATGATTACTATGTTATCTCCAAACTCGTGGGAGATACACATAAAAAAGGTTTACTTATTACTAATTTATTCTAGCCTAAATTTGATTTTTCTTTAGATCTATTGTTTCACCCCATAATATTATCAATCATATCAATGCAAAGGAAATGAATGCATTCACGTACTATGTCCATTTTAAGTATTTAAGTAAGTGGAAAATTAATTATACTAGATCTTACGAAGTCTACTCATGTACAACGTAATTTTTATGTTGAAACATTTTACCTCTACTTTCTAGATAAATCTATTTGATTATAGCTACTACGAGTCTAATGTATATCCATAAATCATAATAATAAAATGATCTGATGACTTTGATCCCGACGGGGAGAAAACTAAAGGCATTTTCTGGTCCCCCATGACCTGGGGGGTGGGTGTGCCACGACGAAACAAGGGAATGAAAGGCCGCTTTGCGTTGGATGCTCTTTACCCTCCGCACTATGATGACTATTGTTTTGTAGAGTATTTCTTGGTCCTTTCTCATCCTTAGCTTTGAAGTCCGAGAAAGTTTCTTTTATTTCATTCATTGTTCAAGCGTTCAATCATCAATTTACTTCGTGTTATGTCTCGACATAAATTTTATATCTCATGCCTTTTTTGAAAAATGAGTGCTTCATAGAATTGGCTAACTATTTGTTCTGCACTAGTCTCATCTCTCATACACTGAAAGTAGCTACAAGTGAGTTGGCCACAAACATTAAAAAAATTAAATTTTGTGCTCAAAATGGTTGATTAGTATTTTAATAAAACATTTTTTTTTACTCTTTAGAAAAATGAGTTGAAAATTATTGATGTCATGTAATGATATATAGTGGAAATAAATAGTTAAAATTTGATCTAATTTTACAATTGATTATGTGACGAGTTTATAAACACATTAGATAGAGAATTTATTGATTGCGGCACTTCTACATGCTCCTATAGTAGAGGAATCCACCACTATGGTATCCACGTGTATTTCAACTCAATGCAAGAGAGATTAACTGGTAATATACCTGGTAATAATTACTTTTGTATGTCAACATTCTAGAATATGTGTATCTATCTTTACTATTGCAGGTAAATTCTAAGTTCAATGAACTCATATTGTTATGTTTATTTTATTAATTAATAATCAAATAATTAATTAACTAAAGCTCGTATATTTAATACTTTATTTGTCCACCAAAATGGTATACATTTTGTTAATTTAGGATGTTCAAAAAAAAGATTTATATGTAAAAAAATTCATTTATAATAAGTGAATCTACCACACTTACTAGTCCATCAATATTAATATATCAAATATTAAACCATTTTCGTGGATTAGAAAATATATCTTAATCTAGTCCATCAAATATTAAAATATATTACAAAATGACAACTTTTAGGGGGGTATATTCAATTGGGATTCTGTTGAATTTTTTTGGACTTTAAAAAGTCTGTGGATTTAGAAAATCCATAGATTTCATGTAGAGTTTGACAGACTTTTTTATTGATTTACATATATTTTCATAGATTTGATAGGATTGTTGAATATATTTTATTGATTTACATAGATTTCAATATACTACAGGGCAAGGTATGACAATGGCCCGGGTTGGATCGGACTTCCCTATGCCGAGACCTGACATGCAATTTTCTGGATGGGCCCAAGTCCGACCTATAACCCAACCGGACTTGTAATTCAAGGCCAAGTCCATGCCCATTTGGATTGGGCGGGCTTGGGCGGACATACATATTTTATTTTTATTTTTACTTTATTTTTTATTTTTAACATAATAAAAATATATAATTAAGTTATTTTAAAATATATTTATATATTTTAATATTCATTAATATGTCAATTGATTTATATTTATTATATATTAATAGTAACAATAATGATATTTATATTATTTTATTCATATATTTTATTTAATATATCTATTAATTTATTTTTATTACACATTAATAATAATTATTATTATATTTATATTATTTTAAATTTATAATTTAAATATCAAATATCTAAATATTCAAATCAAGTTTGGGCGGACTTTGGTATGCCGGGTCTAAACATTAGCACAAGTCCGACCATGATGTTACGGGTCGGGCTTTGAAGGCTCATTGTCGTCAGACTTGGATAAATTTGGATCGGATTGGGTAAAATTATCAGCCCTAGTAGGGGTTGAAATAATAGAAAGAGAGTCGGATTTAGAGATGTCAATGGGCCGGGCTGAGCCGGAATTTCCTATGCCCAAATCTGCCCCACGGTTATATGTACATGCCGAAGCCCGGCCCATGGCCCAGTCGGGCTTGAAAATTAGGCTCAAGCCCAGGCCTATATGAATAGGGCGGACTCAGGCAAGCCCCGTGCTTTTTTTAATTATTTTTTTTAAATTTTTAATACATTAAAATATATATATATATATATATAATATATATATATATATAATATATATATATATATTATTGCATTTTATATATTTTAATATTTATTATACTTTTAAATTCAAATAAATATTAATTCCAAATTTATTTAGTTATATATCTTATACTATTTTTAAATTTTTTTATTGCATTTTATATATAATATTTATACTATTTTTAATTTTTAATTTATATACTCGGGTCGGACTTGGGTGGACCTTGGTATGTTGGGCCTAAAATTGGCCTAAAACCACCCATCAAGCTTAAGATTTTGGCTCAAGCCCAGCCCATAACGTCATCAGGTCAAACTTGGGTGGCCCATTGTTGTCGGGCTTGAGTTGGGTCAGGCTAAATTGTCATTCTTAGTCGGGTTTGTAGAAGTCTTTGGGATAATCCGTAAAAATCTCTAGTGATTATAAAAAATTTTGTAAAGAACAATCTATTTATATTTTTAAAAGAGAATTCATGAAAATCAAGACTATTAAAATTCATTGATTGTTGAATATCTAAAGATTTTATAAGACTTTTTAAAATCCGTATTGAATACCTCAAGATTTTTAAAGACTTTTAAAAATTTGAATTAAATACACATAAATTTTAAAAGTCCAAAAAATTTACAGACTCCCTTAATGATATAACTCAGTGCGAAAATATTATATCTAAATTTCATATAGACTATCATTGATATCAACCAAAAAAATTATATTATGACTAGAAAGAAATCAAAGAAAGATATGTTTCCAAAGATGTCAAAATTATTCTAACCAAACCAAACCAAATCATGTGTCCTTTTATTTTGGATTGGATCAAGCCATATATTTTCTATTTGAATGTGAGTTTTGTATTTGGGGGTGCAACTAGAGGTGGCAAAAGTAGCGGGCCGGGCCGGCTTCTCATAATTTTGAAGTCCGTCCAGGCCCGCCTGAATATTTTCGGACTTCAAAATGAAAGGCTCAATCCAATTCCGGGTGGGCGGGCTTTTTTTTGGATAGACCCAAAGTTTAATTTATTCAAAATAAAAAAGATTTTTTTATAAAAAAAATTGACATTTACAGCGTAAAATTAAACTATGCAATTAACATTTTTAAATATTAATAAAATTATGAATAAATAAATTAAAACACAAAATATAAACATCACAAGATTATAATTTAAATTATATAACAATCCTAAAATAAACAATTAAAACTTTAAAAGTCTTTTATTCACTATGTATCAAAGTCATACAAAATATAAATATTACAATAATAATTAAATTAAATAACAATTGTAAAAAATAGTATTTTATCTTATATTATCAAGCGGACTTTTTAGCCCGAAAATCCCGAGCTTTTTAGCCCAAAGCCCATCACTCATCAGGCCCGGGGCTATTTTGGGCCAGGCTTTTTTAGGCCCATATTTTTTCGGGCCTCCTTTTTCCAAGTCCAAACCCGCTCAAACTCCGTACTTTTGGGCGGGCCTATGGATTCGGACCATTTTTGTCAGTTCTAGATGCGACTACTTTCGGTCGACTCACCCATCCTTGTATCGTCATTTGATTCGAATTCGATGGTTTTATTCATCCCTTGCATTTAGCCTGAGAGTCTTGTGGAATTAGATAGCCATACAAAAAAGTAAAAAAGAAATTAAAATCGCTTAGTAATCACCTACCTAATCTTGCCAGAATTAGGTCTGCATTGTTTGCTACACTAACTTGAAACTTCAAAAGAAGTGATTACAATCATAAGTTTCTCCATTATGAAGGTGAAAGCATTACTTTTACACTTACTTTAGAAATAATAAGAGCACCCACTATGGGTATGTGTTTTGGGGGTAGTTGATGACTTGGATGGGGTAGTGCCATAGTGTAAGGATATTTTGAGGTAGCACAAAAAGTAGGGGTAGCATTTTTGCTACCCAGGTAGTAAAATGCATATGGGCCCCACCAATATAAAATTGAAATGTAAAATGTAAAATGCATAGGTAATAATTGAATTTGGGATAGCACCATAGTGAGAAAAAATTGAAATAGTTGAAAAAGTAGGTAGTTAATGACATGGAGTACATTTGGCACACACACCATAGTGGATGCTCTAATACATCTCATTAGTTATCTTAGAGGCCCACACGCATGCAATTATCTTCTAATGACCACAATTTCATATAATCGTATTGACTTTAAGATTTAGATCCTAATAATTAGTATAAAATTTATTATACTCCGGTATCATTAAAGCTGACTTTTTTTACTAAATATTTAAATATTTTTTTTTTATCAAAACAAGTAAATTTTAATGAAGCCAATGACGTATATTTTTATATACTATATTATTTTCATTTTTTAAAGGCATATATTGATATGGACGAATATTAGTATAGCTTATATCCTAAACTATTTTTACTTATAAAAGCATTAATTAAATGATTTTATGTAGATCTGCTATTATTACGAGAAATATGTTTATCACCGCGAAGGGTCTATCGTATCAGAGCTCTGCATGGTCGATGACTCTGAGGTAACAGACCCTTAAAGTTCTGCAAGGCAGAGCAGTCCCGATTTAATAAAGGGTTTTCTTATTAGATGGGTTTAGGTCTAGAAAGACATTTTGGTCTTATTTAGTAAATATGAGTATGATTGTGACTATTGATGAATTTTTATGGTCCAAGTATGCAAACATTTGGGTGCATTTGGTACACAGGATGAAGCAGGTTGGGCTAAAATCATCCTGCTTAAACTCTCATTTGGTAGTATTTGTGGAAAAGTGAAGGCCCGGCGCTATTAACACGGCCCGAAGAAAACCTCCAGTTATGGAGGGTTTATAAACTCACCAAATAGGTGATATTATTTTAAACCATCTGGAACAGTGTCATTGTCAGCGATCTCTGAGTGTGGATTATTTTGTTCGTAAAATAAACAATTATATGTTGAAACACATTGTCAGCGATCTCTGAGTGTCAGAGACCGCTGACACCAGTGGCATTTCGGTAATTTTTAACTAGTTCTTTTCTTGTCTACCAAATGGACCAACATATTATAATTAACCCCTCATATCCTAACCCACCACATTATTTTAAACCTATCCATCCATATCCTAACTTGGGTACCAAATGGACCCTTAATATAATTGGACGGTTGCATTTATATATGTTTGGACATAAATAAAAATTTATACTTTATCAATCATATGTATACTCATAGACGTACATTTTAGCCAATCCAACATATGGTGTGACATAAAATTACGTAATCATTACGTACATTAATGCACGTTGAATGAAGTCTCGATAGTTAAAGATCATTTTTATTAATTTAAAGGGGTTTAATGCTAAATTTGAGCTCCCTATTAGCAAAATTTTTCCAATTATTTGGTATTTTTATCAAAGTAAGTCATAATAAAGTCCAATTTAGCAAGTGAAATATATGCACAAGAACTGAGTTAAAAAATACTCATAGTTTTAATCAAATTAAGTCTATAATAATGGAATTGAGAGAAGGATCATAAAGTGACGTCTTGTTTGAGTGATAAGTTATGAGTATTTTAATAATAAGATTATTAAATTATTTTAAAATTTCATTTATCTATCAAACTAAAAACTAAATTAGATTGTATACAACACCAGCCTTATGTTGAGCAAAGAGACCAATTCCAAAAATAAATATATATGTTTGCTGAATGTATCAAATTAGCAGCGACCGAAAAAATCACTATTTAAATTCACTAGTGCCTCTTTTATTAGTATTATTGTTATTATTATTATTTTAATTTTGAGTTATAATGAAATATTTGACTATTATATTCAGAGGCTAAGATAATGAGGACATGTGCAATTTATTAAAAGTTTAATATCTTTTTGATATTGCTATTATTCGAATCAAAAACATTTTGATTTGATACGAGTAGTTAAAAAAGTACGCTGTTAAAATTATTGAATTGTTATATTAAAAGTTGTTATTTTTTAAAAACGATAAAAAAAATTAAATATTAAAATATTACCTTTAACATAATGGAAAGAATAAATAAAAATATTAATATAATTTTATGGTGATTGATATTTTCAGAATCCAATAATGCCGCCCTAATATGCAATCAAGTGGCGCATGTACGAATAATAACTATTCATATATATTCATCAGGAAAAATAGTATCCGCCATTCATTATGAATATAAAAATTCCTCAAATCTATCATCCGGCGAGTACATGCGAATCCGCCACCTGATGGACACCCGCCACCCACCACCTGATGGATACCCGCGAACCCGCCACCTGTGAAATATAGTTCAAATCATAAGAATAAATTTAATCTAAATAAAAAATTATTAACATAAATTAAAAAAATCATAACACAAATTTGAAATATGAATATTAAAATTTAAGATATATCAAATATAATAAATTATTAAAGAAAATATAAAAATATGATTAATATTAGATATGTAGATGGGTATTTTGCGGGTATTTCACGGGTATTTGGAGGGTATCTGGTGGGTAATTTTCGCGGTTATGGATATCAATTATTCATACTCATATTCGCGAATTAAATGAGTACAAAATTTTACTCATAAATCTATCCGTGTATATCAAATTCTTTTCAAACTCGCTCCTATTAGGGTCGGGGTAGATTAAAATTATTAGTAATTAAACTCACTAGCTGATTGGATCAACAGGGTCGAACTCATTTTTGCAAGTATGGACATTCTAAACTAATTTAAATATTACTCCACTAGTATTTAAGAAAAGAAAAGTACTCCAAAGTAAAATAATAGGGATGCAATGGGATTTCAGTGGGAATAGTTGATTGCTATAATTCAAATTTGAAATATGATTTAATTTGGGAAGGTTTGTGAATTTCCATGTAGAATTTTAGGATCCCAAAATTAAGCACTGTTGTTATGTTATGTTTATGTAAGAATAAGAGCTTATGATTGATTGAGACACTTATAATTAGGGTGTATTGGCCGTAGAGTTTGTAGATTCTTTTGGACTTTAAAAATTTAGAGGTATTCAATTCATTCAAAAGTTTTTAAAAATTCAGAGGTATTTAATACGGATTTTAAAAAATCTTATAAAATCTCTAGGTATTCAACGATCCATGGATTTTTATAGTCTATGAATTTTTATGAATTCTCTTTTAAAAATATAAATAAATTGTTCTCTACAAAATCTTTTATAATCACTACGGATTTCAACGGATTCTTCCACAAACTTCTACAAACCCGACTAGGAATGACAATTTAGTCCGACCCAACTCAAGCCCGCCCAAGCCCAACAACAATGGGTCACCCAAGCCCGACCTGATGACGTTATGGGTCGGGGTTGCACCAAAATCTTAAGCCCGATGGGACATTTTGGGCCAATTTTTAGGCCCGACATATCGAGGCTCACCCAAGCCCGACCTGACATTTATATAATTAATATATAAATTAAAAATAGTATAAATATTATTATTGCAGTTAATATATAATAAGTATAAATTAATATATATATATTAAATAAGAATATAACTAAATAAATTTGGAATTGATATTTATTTGCATTTAAAAATATAATAAATATTAAAATATATAAAATACAATAAAAAATAAATATATATTTTTTAATCTATTAAAAATAAAAAGTTTATATTAACTAATTAAAAAAATCATGGGTCTGGCCCGATTCCCCCCCGATTCATATGGGTCTGGGCCTAATTTTTAAGCCCAACCGAGTCATGGTTAATGTTTAGGCCCGACATACCCAAGTCCGTCGAAGCCCGATCCAAATATTTAGGTATCTGATATTTAAATTATAAATTTAAAATAATATAAATACAATTATTATTATCATTAGTGTATAATAAAAATAAATTAATAAACATGTTAAATAAAATATGAGTAAAATAATATAAATATCATTATTATTATTATTAATGTATAATAAATATAAATTAATAGACATATTAATGAATATTAAAATTTATAAATTTATTTTAAAATAAATTAATTATATATATTTTTAATATGTTAAAAATAAAAATAAAATAAATAAAATATATATGTCTGCCCAAGCCCGCCCAATCAACATGGACCTGGGCTTAACCTTGAATTACAAGTCTGATTGGGCCATAAGTCGGGTTTGGGCATAGTGAAGCCCGTTCCAACGCGACTCATTGTCATTCTTTACTTTGTAGTCTATTGAAATATATATAAATTAATAAAAAAAATATTTAACAATCCTATCAAATCTATGAAAATCCATGTAAATTAATAAATAAATAAAAAGTCAGTCAAACTCTACAAGATTCATTAAATTTTCTAAATCCACATACTTTATAAAGTGTAAAAAAAATCCAACATAATCTCAAGTGAATACATCATCCTTAATAGTGTACTTAATATTGTACTGTACGTATAAATGCAAGTCTGCATAAAAGAAAAGAAAAAAGAGAAGGAATAGTGAACACATTATTATCTCTCTCTCACACCTCAAGAAATGTACCTTGTACTAGAGGTGTTAACGGTTTTGAATTTTCGGAACTGAAACCGAATTGTACTTGCGGTGGTTCACGGTTTGGAACCGAACCGTGTAGGACGGTTTCGGTTCCGGTTCCAAACTGTCGGTTACGGTTTCAAACTGTCTAAAAAATTAATGCTAATATATTTAAATTTTTGAAATTTTAATTATATACCAATTCATATTATCATTTAATTTTGTATCACATAATTATCTTTTTAATGTAATACTATAATTACTAGGTAAATATTTATTTTAATTTAGTGTTAATTATATATAATATCCATATAATAATATATTAATAATGAAATAAAAAAAATATTTTGATGTGTTATTATGTCATGAATACTTAAATTAAATAACACATTATACACAAATACATTAATGAAATGAAATAAAATAAAATAAAAGTTAATCTTTATAAATATAACAATATAAGATGAATACTAATAAAAAATTAATTATTTTAATTTATAATATTAGAGTTTGATTAGATTCTCATGTAGTTAAGTTTTATTTTATTTAATTATTAATATATTCATAAGTTTTAATGTGTTATTATGAATTATAAAAAGATTATTATAAAAAATAACTTTATAATATAACGGTTACGGTACCGAACCGCCGATTCACGATTCTAAAATTTTGGAACCGTAATGATTTAAGATTCCCGAAACCGCCTGTTACCGTCCTGTCGTGTGAACACCTCTCCGTTGTACACAGATCACCCAAAGCCAACTTTTGATTCCAATTAACTACAGCAGCAATCGCCGCTAATTTCGGCCGTGGAAGAAAAAAAAGGAGTAGGGAAATTTGCTTTGCACTAAATTCATTCTACTGCACATGATACTATTCTTTGTCGTCATTTGTATAATATAATTGCCTAATTGACCGACCGTCTTTTTTGCTTTGCTTTGTCGTTACCTTTTTCTTCTTTGTCTTTTCTTTACCACCAAATTAAGCGCCATTGTTTTTCTTTCTTTTCTTCTTTCTAGACTACTGAATGATGGAGTGGGAAAAGCAGCCCCCGCAGCAGGCGGAGGACCCCGCCGGCGGAGGGATGTTTGTGAAGGTTATGACTGATGAGCAGATGGAGGTTCTCCGAAAGCAGATTGCAGTTTACGCCACCATTTGTGAGCAGCTTGTCGACCTCCACAAATCCCTCACTTCCCAGAACGATCTTGCTGGTAATTGAAGTTTCTGGGGATGATTGTTTGCGATCGCAACCCTTTTATTTGAAAATTGAAGGGGTAGATGTGGGTAAAAATGTAGAGTAGAGAAAAGTTGTGATTCTGTGTAGCAGTTTAGTGTTGATGTATTGCTTAATTTGTTTACTCTTTTCATTCTTTGCTTGTCAGTTTATGCATTACTTTACATGTTGATTGGACTGCTTCTTGATTTTTATTTTTGTTTACATTTCACATGTTGATTCTTCATGATTCTGACTTGGTGTGTCTAAGTAACTGAGAAATTTGAGGTACCATTAATGTTCTGTTTTGTATATGCTAACCCATTAAAATTTGCTGTGTGATCACATCTTTTGTTTACATTTACTTTGGTTTTAGCGTTAAGGATTCTAACTATCAAATGAAGGAAAGATCAGATGATTTGGCTTGTTTATGAGGGGCAATAGAGGTTTTTTCTATTTATTCCTGTAATATTTGTGTCATAGGGCATATTTTCAAGTTTCTTGCTTTCCATAGGAGTCTGATTTTGATCAACTTTATTCTTTATTTGGGTGCTGCTTTAAGCTCAATTAAGTATAACTTTATTAAATTCTTGAACTTGAGTATTCCGTACAGTGGTTTGTGCCATAAATTTAAGAGTGTTAAAACTGTGCTACAGATTTAGCAACACTACACAAACAAAACTGTTGAAAGCTGCATAATTTGAGAATAGATGGTTGAAAATGGAGGATGGATTTTCTTTATTTAACGACTTCTCTTTTCTTTTCTTTCTTTTCTTTTTATGATAAAAGAGTGCCTCTCTTTTTAAGTGTGTGTGAGTTAGTAATCCTAACCAAAAAGACTATTAGAACGTTTCCTTCTTTGTGCATGCATTCATACCTTTTATCATTGTTTATTGTTCTTGGTTCGGATGAGTGATTCAGATGTCGTCTTCTTTTGGTA
This sequence comes from Leonotis leonurus, assembly GCA_026898415.1. NCBI lineage: Eukaryota > Viridiplantae > Streptophyta > Magnoliopsida > Lamiales > Lamiaceae > Leonotis > Leonotis leonurus. The sequence goes on along the minus strand of JAPKLX010000065.1, from coordinate 55,275 downwards.
GTGATGAATAAATTGTTTTCCTTAAATCAGGTGTGAGGTTGGGAAATCTATACTGCGATCCTTTGTTAAGTTCAGGTGCCCATAAAATCACTGGCCGACAACGATGGACCCCAACACCTATGCAGCTTCAGATCCTAGAACGCATATTCGATCAAGGGATCGGAACACCAAGCAAACAGAAGATCAAAGAAATAACTAGTGAGTTGTCTCAACATGGCCAGATTTCTGAAACAAACGTCTATAATTGGTTTCAAAATAGGCGTGCTAGGTCGAAGAGGAAGCAACAGGTTACTCCTGCAAACAATGCTGAATCAGAAGTCGAGACAGAGGTTGAGTCTCCCAACGAGAAGAAAACGAAGCCCGAAGAATTCCAACCTCAGAACATACTAACTTCAAGAGCGGAGGATATATGTTTTCAGAATGCTCAGACGAGTTCGGCAGTACATTCTGTGGACCCGAGAACAAGTAAACCCGAACCTATGCTGCCTGCTGAAGGGATCTCCAAGTTTGGTGGTAATTTTGGGCAAATGTCCTTCTATGGAAACATGTTATCAAACCCAAGTACGTGCTTCTCCGCTAGATAATAGTTTCTGATATATTATGTTCTTTTATGTCCAATGTCCAAACATAAACAACTTCACCAATTAGTCAATTAATGCCTACTATTTTTATATCATCGTATCTGATAATTTAAATCTTTTGGGAAAAGGAAAAAAATATATCCTATTGCTTCTCATCCCTTCATCAGTTTGTTATATATAAAAAAAATTGAAATCTACCTACACCTGAATTTGATGCCATTTTCTCTTCTCCAGCTACCGTCTCATCGAATTATGCTGCTCAGTAATAGTCTTTATGTCTGGAATTTTGTGAATGAGCCTTGCTAGGGAAATAGCAACAAATAGCCCAACCTTGTTTGGCTATTTTTTCCACTTAGTTATTCCTTTGCATTTGATTCACATATAGCTCTCACTTGTGGTGTTATCCTAAAAGGTAACTAAGCAACTTTTAAGGAATATGCAACATAATCCATGTCTTGCATTTTTTGATATTGGTAGCCATTAAAGAAGCCTGTTCACATGCACAAACTTGCATGCCTATATATGATGCATAAATATATACATATACAAGTATAATAAAATTATACATTTATCTCAAACACACACTTTGACTTGTCTATGCAGGAATGGACCAGTTCATAGGAAAGATAGAAGTTCCCGGAAACTATAATCCTTATTTACACCAAGAAGATTACAACATGGATGGATGACTGTACAATTTCGACTTCTGGTAAATGTGGTTCATCTACAAACTGAATATACATATTAGATTGAGCTGATGCTGATGTTGATCATGTTGTCTTTGAGCATTCAAAGACGAGATTTGTTTTGCTAGTTTGTTGGTACCAACAATGAAATAGTATTCTGGTAAAAAATCACTTCAGAGAGTACATCGCACTTTTTCATATTTTTCGTTCAATCTTTTCTTTCGTCTTGCCCCGTTGCTTTACTAGTACTGCAGTGTGTCTGTGTATTGTGCTCCTCCTCTGTAGACATCCATAGTTTGCAAATTACTTGCCTATTCTTACTTTTGAGTCTTTTATGACATTTGAAATGGTTCTCTCTTATCTTATAGTAGGAAAATTGTGTAGTGATCCATATAATATTTTGCATTGAGCATGTAGTTTTTTCTTTTATTTTGATTATATTAAATTAAATTGTGTAAGGTAATTTTTAATCATCTTATCTTATTTGATGTCAAGAAATTCAAAATTGAGACAGGCACCTGAGCCTAATTTAAAGGGATCTCTCCCAACGACCACTCCACCGTCCGTGGCGGGTACAACTTAACGTGTTCACGGCTGATGTGTCAATGTCACATCAGCATGCGAGCCACCACAATTTTCACTTTTTATTATTTTATATTGAATAATATTAAATTATATCTTAATCAATAAACCTAGTCGTAAAGTGAAAATTAATAAACTTTTATAAAATTTTAATATTTATTTACGAGACATGTCACATCGTTCCCTGACGTATTAAGCCCACTCGGGTCACGTGAGCGTTTTCGCCCTCCCACCTCTAACTGTAATTCTTATTAATGGTTTTCTACTATAAATCTTCTCTATAACTTAGAGATAGCTTTTAGGTAAGCTGGAAAAAAATTGTATTAATTCATTACCAACTATTTAACCTTGTATGAATTAAACATTTTATAAATTTCATAAAATTAATTAATAATATTGTCTATATCTCACTATTTATATTATGTTTTGATAAAAAAAAAATATGAGAATTTTCTGATCAAAATATAACATAAATAGTGGGATAAATGGGGTATTATTTATTAATGGATCGTATTTAAATATGAAAACTAAGAAAAAGATTGAAAATGAAACACAATAATTTATTAAAAATTAATGTAAATAAATTAATGTATAAATTTATAATATTATAAGACATTATATAGGTTCTGGATTATTTCTTTAGTTAAAAATTTATATTTTTCGTTAAAAATTACTCCCTCCATCCCAACTAAGTTGGGGCGTATATCATTTTGGGTCGTCCCAACTAAGTTGAGGCGTTTCTTTTTTAGGATACCTTTATCACATACACAAGTTTAAATAATATATATTTCTATCATCACTTTATACATTTTTCAACTCTAAACATACACTTCTTAATTACCGTGCCCAAAAGAAATACCTCAACTTAGCCAAGATAGATGTATCTTTTCATACTCATTTAGTATATTATAAATGTATTTTATTTATATATTCTTATTCAAACGTGATGCAGTTTAACAAATTGTTGTCTAAATTTCAATGCAATATCATTATAAACATGAATATTGCAAAATACAAAAAATACATAATACTATAAAATTAAAAACTAAATGTTTACTTTAAAATTTTACACAATCTACAAAATATATTTCAAATTTTATGTTTTCATATTCTCAAAGTTGATTGAAAAGTGATATCATTACTCATCATTGTCTAAAATGTATGGAGGTAGGTAGTTATGTTGTGAAACAGAAAAAATGGTTAAATAAACCACTACTCTGATACAATTTCTTGGTCCCGAAAGAGCATGTATTGATGTATGACGATACACCAATTACAAATATTTACGTTTTTCTTGAAAATTTAGAGATCAAGTGTAGATGTCCTTAATAGATAAGGACTTATAGAAATAACAGACTTGTGTTAAGAACAGTTTGTGTGATGTCCCATTTTTTTTTCTCAATCAATTTAAAATACTATTTTCTCAATCGTAGATATAAGTCTTAAAAATCACATGAAATAAATATTCTAAAATAACTATACCGCAGAAGTCTTTAAAAATAACACTTGAGTCTTTAAATAATAAATAACGGGACATTTTGTCTAAAATCAAATCATAATGAATAAATATATTTTAATGAAAAAATAACATAAAATACAAGTAAAATAAAAGCGATGTCATACTGCCGCTGCCCGACTTCGTAGCCTGAAAAATATAATATAATAGAGGGGTGAGTATATCCACACACTCAGTGAGGAACATGTAACAATTAATATTTAAACGATACACAACATAATATATAATGCAAATGGCCGTAGAATGTATAATGTATTGCACGGTGGACTTTTATCCCAAGGACCCTTTCGAATCCCAAACCCTTTACTGAATGTCTAGTCTCGGTATTGCACGGTGGGCTTTTACCCAAGAACTCTTTCGAATCCCAGACCCTTTACTGAGTCCCTAGCCTCGTATAATGTATCTCGTATTGAATGGTGAGATTTTACCCAAGGACTCTTTCGAATCCCGAACCCTTTACTGAGTCACTGGCCTTCGTACGCTTGCGCAAGACTTTTCATAGGTCACGTAGGTTTGACATTTCAACTTAACCAGTCACGTATACAGTAAAAATATTAGCAATTATATTTAACTATAATAGATATCCCTCACCTGATAAGTACTTCTACGTAAATAGTCAGACCATCATAAACAATTATAAGATCACGAAGTTGCGCCTAGAGAAACTCTAATAAATAAACCTGAAAATTATAGGTTGGAGCATGTGTGGGAAGGAGACGGTAATTGAGGATGTAAAAAATAAATGAGGATTTGAGAGATATATATAGGAGTAGTATGTAGCTAGTGTTAGGGTTATATAATAATAAAATAATATATAAAACTCCTTAAATATAGAACAACTCTAAATAAAAGATATATTTTCAAATTTTTAAATTGGTCATACAAATTCAAAATCCACAATATTAAATATATATATATATATATATATATATATATAATGTAGTTCATATAGAAAGTGACTTTTGGATATAAAATAGGAAGTGATCCCAGCCATTAATTTTAGTAGATCAACGGTTATGATCAATCCGAATTAATTGATTTTTAAATACATTAAAATATTCCAAAAATAATATGATAAGGTCATTTATGTAATTAAACATGATAGAAAAAATAACCAATTCCACTAATTAAGGTAATAGTGGTTATATTGAGGAATGATAAAAAGATATTTCCTCATTTTTCAACGTGAATAGTGTCTATTCGGGTCGGGTCGGGTACCCTACCCAAAATTTTCGGGTACCCGACCCCGAAATAGCCAAAAATCATGAACCCGGTCCCGAACCTGAATTCTATATCAGGTACCCGAACCCGACTCGGGTATTTCGGGTCGGGTACTCGGGTACCCGAATTATCCGAAAAATTGGGAAATTTTTTATTTATCGGGTTTTTTTCGGGAATTTCGGGTTTTTTTCGGGTATTTCGGGTTTTTCGGGTATTTCGGGTTTTTCTACAACTTATTTAAGTTTTGCTCATAGAATACAATTATAAACGAGTTTTCTAAATATATAGACATTATCTAAATTGAGGAGTTGATTATCCAAATATTTAATTTTATAAGGTGAAATATTTTAAATAATTCATATGTTTATATAATATATTCATGTGTCACTACTTTTATATAGTTTTAAGAGCACAATATTAGCCAAACATGATCACAATAATTTACAATTTGATTGTAGTTCAATAAATTAATGTCTAAATTAAATTACTATCTTTTATTTCAATACTTTGATTAATTAATATTTTTCAACTTATTAAGATTTTATCATACAACTATAAACGAGTTCTCTAAATATAAAAATATCATCTAACACTGAATTGAGGAGTTGAATATCTAAATATTTAATTTTATGAGATGGAATATTTTAAATAATTCATATGTTTATATAATATATTCATGTGTGATGTGTCACTACTTCTATATAGTTTTAAGAGTACACATTTACTGTTTGATTATAGTTTACTAATGCATATATTAAATTATTGTCTTTTCACTACTCGAATTAATTAATATTTTTCTTTAACTTATTTAAAATAAATATTCATCTAAATAGAGGTGTTAGTTATCCAAATATTTAGAATATAAAATATTTTAATTTAAAAAAATTGAAAATAACTCCCCTATTTTTATGCATAATTAACCTGTTTTTGACTTAATGAATCGAATAAACAACACATAATTAATTAAAATAA
>JAPKLX010000065.1:0-29717 GCA_026898415.1 Leonotis leonurus | reverse complement strand
TTCGAATAACATCATTAAAACAATATAAACTTGAGGGGTTCCCAACAGATATGATTTAAAAAATTGAAAATTTTCGGCATTTGAGAGTCCTTAATTTCAATCGGGACTATTGATTTCTCAAAATTATTTAGAATTCATGAAATTTTGGTTTAGTTCGGAATTTCGAGACTATTTGAGACATTTTTTTCTTGATTTGAAAGTCTCGAAATCTTAATCGGGACTAGTACCGAGAACAAAGGTTTGATGTTTTCGGGACTGGAACTCTCGGTCCAATCCCGATTCTCACCCTAGTTATTGTTACGAATTAGAAGTACTTAAAAGGGTCGGAATAGTTGGAATTGAATGGTAATTGAATTATAATTGATATTTTGAAAATCGTAATTATGTATATCAAATTGTAACCGTGTAGAAAATGATTCGGTTATGATTTTAAAAGTACAAAACTGTGAAGAAGTAAGTTGGAATCATAACCCTAGATTCAAAACTATAATATCATTTTCTTTTACTTTACTTTATTTATTTTTTATATTATAAAATATTTTTAATTCATAATTATAAATTAAAATGTATAAAACATTAATAATGAATAAAATTAAATTAAATTTTGAATATGAAAATCAACGATACTTCATAATTTCATAGAATAACAAATGAATATTTTATTTTATTGTGTAATTATTATAGCTTAAAAATTTACAAATGGAATAATATTGAAAATCTCAATTATGATAATATGCATTAGTATATAATTAAAATTTTAAAAAATTTAATATAATTAAAAAAAATTTGACGGTCCGAAACAATAACTAACGATTTGAAATTATAATCAAAATTGTTTTACATGATTCAATTTTAAATCATAAATCATCATGATAACGATTCAATTTCAATTCAAACCGTGAACACGTCTATCATAAATACACATAGCCTACATAACAAGTATATATGGTTAATACTCTAGTTAGCATAAAAAGTTACGAATTTTAATTGAATTTTTAAATAAAGTACCAACCTTTTAATTTAATTTAAATTATAAATTTATATATTTTAAAATTTTAATTCAAAAGTCACATTTTAAATTAATTATTTTGATTCTAAATATGATAGTTTAAAGAATATTTGAGTTTTTAAAATTTCTTTCAAATGTTATGATACAATATTTTATTTGTTTAAGAACATTAATTATATTTTATATGAAAATTGAAAAAAAATACATTATAATTTTTTATGCAATTAACCTTTATTATTTATGTCGAAAGAAAGTGTGTTATCGGATTTAGGATCCGAAAATCGCTATCATTTGAGCACCTAGCTAGCTAGGAAATTTAATTTTGAGTTGAGTATATGCAATTAATTATTGTAAAAAAAGTTAGAAAGTTCGTTCAATAATTATATCTTCTAATTTTATTATTCTTATTAATTTAGAGTCGTTTTTATCAAAATTGTAAGAATTTAATCGTAAAAGTGTGTCTAAATTAATGGGATGAAGATGTGATTGAATAACTTTTAAAATTACTAATCAGAAAAATATGTTAACTGCACAAATTACATTGATACTTTTAATATTGAATTAAGACAGTGTTTGACTAAGTTTATTTTAAAGAGTTTATAAAATTTCATACTTTAGGAGCTTATAAGTTGTCAATGTGTTTGGATCAATGAGCTTATAAGCTCTTTAAAAAAGTTTATAAAATAATCAACTGTTTGACATTTTAAGCTCTTCATATGTGATTTTGTTGGGGTAAATTTGCTAATAACAAAATATTGTATGATTATTTATATAATTTTGTTGTAACTTATAAGCTAATATAGAAATAAGTTGGGGTGAAACTACTTATTTTTTGAACAGCTTATAAGTTCCAAGAGCTTATATTTAAAACTTATAAGTTTTCAAAGAACTTAATTTGTCAAACACTTTCAATGAGCTTATAAGCTCATAAACAACTTATAAGTTCACCCAAACATCCGTAAGTCTTCCATAGAAATCAATATTATTCGCCTTTTAAACCATGAATTGATAAGTATCACTCTCAGCCCTAATTAATGAATAAACTAATGGAAATTAGGCGATTTTTATTAATCATCAAATTCTGTTATTATAATACAAAATGACCATCATATTTTATTGACCAATATTATGAAATTGATTGGCTATGAAAATTGAGGTTGTGAGAGGTTTGATAGGGAATGGATAGAATTAAGATGGATTTGGTGGAGAGAAATTAAATAGAATTATGAAAGCAAATATGTTGTCTGAATTAAGTGGTTGAAGATGAATATAAGTAAGGAAATTGGGGATGGAGTTCAGATAAGCTTCTGGCAAGATAATTGATGAATAGGGAAATTAAATAAATATATAGTTTGGCATGCAATAAGTTTTAAGTAATAGATTGATTCTATATAATATATATTCGGCAGGAAATAGTTGCTATTAAAGTGGGCAAAATGAAAATTTCTCTAATTGACAGTATATTTATTGCCGACTATCCATAAAAATACTTATATTCCAAAAAGTAGACGCAAGAAATGCTCAAATTTTAAAATACATGTAACAAATAATCAAATTATGTATGATGTCCTAATTTACCCTTCTACAATGTAAGGAATCACAAGTGCAAACATAAATGCAAGCATGGTTGGCTCAATGCTGGCGCAAACATAAATGCAAAGATAAATGCAAGATAAATGGTCTGGCGCAGTCATATGGCCCGGTGCAAACATGAGATGAACCTTTTTTGTTTTATTTTTGGATGAGCGCAACAAGAGATGAGGGATTTTTGAAAATAATTTATTTCATTTTTTATTTTTATATTTGTCCTTTATTGATTATTATGTAATTTTAAATATTTATTACATATAATTAAAAGATTGAGTATTTATTGCATGTAGTTTTAATGAAATGAGTATTTTAATTTTTGCCCCTTTTTATTGCTTGCTTTGCTTTGCTACAATACAAATTACAATGAGTGGTCTTGTTGTAATAAGTAGTTTGGAATCAACACAGTCTATTCAACATTTGAGCGTTACTAGGAATAGGCTGCATTTGATTAATGGTGGAAAGCATTACAAATTTTTGTAATTTCAAATTTCTTAATTCATTATATATAGTAAGGTGATATATATTCAATAAGAGTATGTTTGGTATCTTACTTGACATGTACAAGGATAAAAGTAATATGAAGCACCTAAGTAATGCACATCCAATCCATTTATTTTTAGGAACATGCCAAGAGAACCAAAACCACACATGAATAAACTATAAATTACTAAATTTATATTATTATTCTTCTAATTACCCAGAACTTGATTTTCCCCAAAAATTAAATCCATAGAAGAAATATTAGAAATCGATTCTAATATTTGACAAACCTTGCTTCACGATGCTAGCTAGGGATGAGAATTGGGTTAGAACTGTAATTATCTCGAAGTTTCGATTCTAAAATTTTACAATTTTACAATCACAGTTTCGATCTCGTTTGAAACAAAAAAATCAAATTTATTAAATTACATGTATAATTGAAATTTAATTTAGTTTAATTTTTGAATATAACTTTTAATTTAGCATTTAAAAATTATATTAATAATTAAAATTGAAATTAAAATTAATTTCGAAAAATAAGAATTCAACTTTCAAATTCTGAAAATTTCTAAATGTCAAATCTCCGTCTCGATTCCAAAAAAATGGAGACTCGGGATCCCAAATCTCATCGGGACTTAGCTCATGATCAAAAATTTCTCATGTCCCACTTCCAAATTCTAACTCATACACGACACTATCTGTCACTTTTTCATCCAATTTATAATAAGTTTTGTAAACATCACATATACTATTCGACTCACGCTAAATAATATGGAACCAAGTGACTTATTATTTATCTTGTAGGCACAGTGAAATAGCACCGCACTTAAAATTTATCTCCAACTATTGTTTTTTTACTTCATCTGCCCTACCAAGCAACCTTTAAATAATGAAATGCTACGAGATATAAGCTTTTAAAAGATTAAAGTAGATGTTTTTTGAGTGTCTAATTTATGTTTTGATAGGGGTTGTAATAATTTATAGACTCTCTTCGTATGAACTTTGTATTTTATATGGGTGAATCATATGTTATTTATCTAATTGTATATATTTACCTAAAATAAAATGAGACCAGCATATATATACTGATATTTTGAAATTGTACAAAAGTAGACCAAACTTGAGACAATCATCAATATAGATAGAAGTTCGAACTCAATCACCATTCCTATTTGCTATTACATTTAACTTTCCCAATTAGTGAATAAATAAATAAATGTATATTATAATACTCCAATTGTTTTGATAACGTTGGCACATGTCTAGAGGATCTGATCACGATTATAAAAATGTACTCCTTTGTATTCGTCATGTTTGAAATCAATTCCAACTCAATTTAAATGACAATTTTTAGTTAAATTCAATTTCAATGACATTAATTCAAGATTTATAACTTATTACTTATAATAATTGCAACGTACTGATGAATGTAAAATTACTTACTATTCCATTTGTAATTAATATTCAAATATTACATATTAATCAATAAAAAATAATAAACATTATAAAGTACAATATATTATTTATAATTATATATATATATATATATATATATAACACAAACATTCAATTTAAAATCAATTTCAAAATCAATTGCAATGACAATATTGTAATTAAATTTAATTTTATTGTCATTGATAGTTAAAAAATAAATATACTTTCTATGTCCACCAATGTTTTTTCCATTTTGATCCGGCACAAGTTTTAATAAAATGAGTTGACTTTAGTTGTTAAATGGTAAAGTGTAGTGAGTGGAGAATGAGACCACAAAAAGTTAGATGATGTGTAATGTATTGTGAGTGGATAATGAGACCCACATTAAAGTGTAGTAAGTAGAGAAAGAGTTGCCAAAAATAGAAAAAAAAATGAAAAGAAACTTGGTGGACGGACTGTTGGGTCCCGGCAGAGCATGTGTGGTGTATGGAGGGGGGGGGATACACCACAATCAAACTTTTTCGCGTTTGGCTGTGAACAACAGGTTGAGATGCAGCTCGCTGTTTATACCACAACAGCTCACTGGGTGTAGCAGTCAATCTCCTCTAATGTAGAGAGATTCGGCTGCTCAAGTAAGTTCTCAACACAGAGCGTGAATAATTTGTCAATGAGCAGATAGACTGGCAGCTAGCTGGAGCATACCAGACGATCTGTCCAACTACAGATCGTGTGCGGAAGCTGTGCATATTTTGTTGGCTGCTCTTACACTTATAAAATATATTTTGTTTATACCGAGTGTTCTTTAAGAGGTTGATTCAGGATGCACAGCTTGCTTATATAGATAAGCTCGCTGGTGAGTGATAAACAAAGAATCAAAGCAATGCAATGCAAAGTATAAAAGAACACACAATATTTAACGTGGTTCGGGAAACCCCCTACGTCCACGATCGATCAAAGCTAGATCGATGAATCTCTTAACCTTGGATCCCTCGCTTATTTATCCTCGTTGAGTACAAGCCAAATACTCGCTTATTTATTCTCGATGAGTACGAGATTACAACTCTCTTATTTAAACTCGTCAAGTACGAGATCTAGGTTCGGTTTGATAATCGTTCTTCCTCCAAGGTATTGGCTATGGAGGAAACTAGAACTATTGGCTTTGAAGGCTCAAATCTAAGATAAGTTCTAGTGGGTTTATCTTCAGAAATATGGTGATTTCTCTCTAATTTACAACATTTAAGAATGTATATGATTTATATCTAGTGTTGAATGAATCTATGTAAAATTGGAGAGAGAATCTTGTGTCGTTGAAGCTTTTTCTGGGCTATATCACGAACACAAGAATCTCTAATTTCTGAAGAAGGCTTGAAGTATTTATAGTCATATTTGAATTATAGTCGTTGGAAGTCTTTGCAGCTTTTGCAGTAAGCATTAAATGCTCTTTTGACCGTTGGTTGTTGCCTGTACTTCTAGCCATTGGAGTTAGTCCTACGTGGATGTTGACGTGACATAGGACAGGTAGCTTATCAATTTAGGTATATTATAGCTTCCTCCAACTGGGATGAGCAGCTAGATAGGATCTCATCAAAACAAGTGGATTAAACAATCTGTAAGTGAACAGGTTGTATTCAACAAATATTGAGCTGACTCCCCATGAACAACAGATCGTTCTGCTATCGATTTGTTACACACAGATCGTTTTTCTTGAGTTGCTTCTTGCTAGGGGTGAAAACGGATCGGATACGGGCGGATAGTGCTTGTCCCGTATCCTAACCCATATTTTTTTCTCGGATTCGGATTCGAATACGGGAAAGCCGGATTCGGATACGAATTCGGATTATTCGGGATACGGACACGGGACGGATTCGGATCGGATTCGGATCGGATTCGGATAAATATAATCGGATAATATATTTCATACAAAAACTGTTGACACAATATTTTATAAAGAACTAATACAAATTATAAGAATTGTATCAATTAAAAAAAATATATAATTTTTAGGATCGAGAAAGTACAAAATAAATTAAATAATTAAACACAAGTATCTACCAATAATAAAATATGCATCTTGTAATATAATTTGAGAATTCAAAATCGGCAAAAAGTAGTTATATTACTAACTATTAAATAATAAATATTTATATTACTAACTATTAAATAATAAATATTTTACACACATATATATATAATATAAATAATAAATATTTTAAAAATTCGGATATCCGTATTTGTTATGCGGATAATATCCGACAAAATACGGATAATTTCGGATACGGTCGGATATTATGTAATCGAATCGGATCCCGGATACGGATTCAAATTTTCGGATACGAATCCGAATTTGACCGGATCCGAATACGAATTTGACCGGATACTAATTTTCGGATTCGAATCCGAATTTGATCGGATACGGCTTCGGATCGGGCGGATATTATCCGCCCAGATTTCATCCCTACTTCTTGCACAAATAGCTGTCCATCTCACAATAAAGCTCGCTTGTGCACTTGCTGATCGATCTGTTGGACACAGATCGTTTGTAACGAACTGTTCCTTGTATATCTTCTTATGCAGCTTGATATCAACTTGTTTGATACAAGGTTGATTCTATAGCGCTGCTTCTTGGTCTTCTTATCGACCTGTCCCTCGATCAAACGATCTGTCCTCGATCATACGATATGTCCTTGATCAAAGGATATATCCTTGGTAAGTATGTTGACCTCCTGTGCGATAACATAGATGCTATAAAAACTAAGTTTAGATAGATTATGTTAATCATATGAACAGATCATTACATCAATCTGTTCTCACATTTTGACTTAACCTTCTACATAACAATTTGTAGCACAAATTGTTAATTTAATATGGCCTTACAGGTTGATCTCCCTTCTATTAATAGATAGACAAAATAAGATCAAGCTCTATGACACAGGTTGTTAATTCAATTTGATCTTACAAGTTAGCCGATCTACTATTGAGAACACAGATGGTTCCTGTGGACACGATCTGTTATTTCACTTAACCATCTGTTGTCTATCTAATCTAGATACAAGCAGAGCATAAATATGCTTAAGCATCAACATACATTAAAACGTAGATTAATATTATGCATATATATTATGGTTTCGCATCATCAAAACATATAAATAATAATTTCCACAATCATAAAAAAGGTTCCCAACACGGATTAAAATGACAAAGTGAGAAGAAACTTGGTGGACAGATGGAGTATTAATTAATAATTTACAATCCTACAAAAATAAAAAGTAAATACTTTTTTCTCTTTATACAAAATTTATTTTGTTTCATTAGTAAAAATTTATTCAATATGTATATTGAATTATAGAGTATAACAAGAGTTTTAATTTGATAAATGATATGTAAAAAATAATTTTAATATTAATAAGTTATGACGTTTTAAATGAATAAAAAAAACTATTTATAAATATAATTATTTTTTTATTTTGCTTTTCTACGTATTATCAATAATTAAATTTTTTAATTTCATTTATAAAATTATATTTATTAATTTAATAATTTATAATTTTATATTTTTTATGAAATAATTAATATATAATTAGTTAAAAATATGTATATAGTATGCTCTAAGTTCATATATGAAAAAAAAAATTATAATAATGAGAAATAATCTATCTCATTTATCTATTTAAAATTAATTGTTAACATGAATTTAATTAAATATAAATATTTTTCATTAAACATGAAAATTATATTTTTATATAAATGAGTTATTTTGAAAAAAATCTCAAAATCTTTTATTTATTAAAATGAATGGTTGATATATTTGCACATTTCTCAATTAATTTTTTTATGAATCAAAATATATATAATAATTATATCAATTGTATACTAAAACTTTAATTTATTTGTATTACTAATACATATGTTAAAATAATATTTTTGATCAATTACATAATTTTATAATAATTTAATTATTTATGTAATGCCCCGACTTTTTACTCCCGAATAAGTTAGCAAAATTTTTCACGTTTACGAACTTGTATCGATTTACGAGACCAAGTCTCGTAAATTAAGAGAGAATGAGCCGTTAGTGATGATTGATAGTAAGTCGATGTTATCTTTTCATGGGATTAACAATGCGATGCATTCGAGTTTTAAACATAAGCCGGTATCTCTAATTATAAATTAATAGCGAAGTATTATGAACGTGGTTAGTGACCTTATGTAGATATAAGCCAATGATATATGTGAGCTAATCATATTAGGAGATTAATATCTAAATGTTGGTGAATGTGCAAACCATTTAAAAAAAAAAATAAAAAAATTAGTAGTGCTTAGTGATGGCAAATAATTATGATTTAGAGAATCATGATTTATTTATGAATCAATGAAGGTTAAGATAAATAGGGTACCAAGTTTCCCCTTTTTCATGGCCACTTATGTGAAGTAGAAAGAAAAAGATGAGAAAAACCAAACAAATGAGTAATGTAGAAAGTAGTATACTGCAAACTGTGGAAGGGTACTATGGGACAAAATGTGGATATCCAAAGTGGATATGTGGAAGATTCAAAAAGTACAAATAAAAGAGTGAAGGCTCGACTGCATGAGAGCAGTAAATCCTAAAGGAATCCTCTATTTACATAATCAAACATAGAAAACTTTCTAAAAGATGAAGTACATATTGGTGTAAAGGTACGATAGATAGAAAGGAAATAGGGCGTCTGGATGGAGCAGGGGAAAGGCCCTGCCACTACACTCCAACTGCTCTACCTGCTGCTGCCTAGGAAGAAGTCCCTGCTGCCAGTGCCTAAGACAAGGAAGAAGACATAAATTCAGTAAGAAACAAGGGAGAAAAACCGTGTAAACTTCAAGACTTTCACAAATTATACTACATAGCCAAATAAGGGATTCAAATGAGACCTCTACGATCTATAGAAAACGATAGAAACCTGCAGGATAGAAAGGGCAAACAAACATCACAAGTCAACCTTAATCTCCACTATATATATGTGGCTGCATCACCACGGTTAGCTCTTCCCCACACTCCACAAATCCAAACTAAAACCACACTTAGCACACTTGGAAAAAGGAGGAAAAGTCTAGGAGAAACTCTGCCCAAAGTTCAAGCCAAAATAAGCCATCTTATACATTAAAATGGAACCAGGAGGAGGAACTTGGCCAAAGCTCAAGCAAATAGAACAATTGTCTCAATTTCAGGTAAAGCTATCACAAAAAAAAAAAAAAAAAATTCAACTTTAGCAATTATAACTCTTAGAATGTAGCTATCCACTGTTATAGACAAACTTAAACTCCACTCCTGAGCTTTCAGTTCACTATTTCAGATTAATCAACTTAAATAATTTCAGTATATGCGTTTAGGAAAAACAATCACATTTTACATATGCTCAAAACCTTAGCATTTTCAGGACTGTAGAGAACTTAGAACTCAATAAATTAGTCCTAGACATGATTAATTCTACAGTTTAGTAGAGCCTAATCTGAACCTAAGTAATGTCTTGATAAATCTAAATATTTAGAACTCACTCAAGTTTACATTTTGATCTTCAATCACCAACATCATAAAACAACAATTTTGTTCCAGATTCAGAATGTAAAACCAGATGTAAGTGCTTAAATCCAAAACCTAAGCATAAGTTAGAAAGCATAACTTACAAACCAACATCTAAATCATGAACAAAGAATATACTACAAGTTCATTCTCTCCGCAAAACAGAAAACACATTAGGAAAAAGAACACAGCTCAGATTTCGGGCTGACCTCAATTAGGGAAGCACACATGTTAAATGAAACCTAAAAACTCAATTAGAAATCAAAATTTTCCCACTGAGATTCTGAAAATCGAAGTGCAAACAACTAGATCATACTATCACATAGCCACAAGAAATTTCATAATAGTTGGGTACTTATCTGAGGCAAAGAAGCTGCCTTTCGGACCCCATAGCCGGGGGATAGCCACGGCTGCCCCACGGGACAGAGCTTCATCAAGCCACCCAAATTTGAACCCAAACCCTCCAGCCCAAAGCCACACCATTCCCCAGAGACAATCTAAGGAGATAAAAGCATTTAACCAATCTGAGAAATAACATAAAATAACATGCAAACCTTAATCGTGAAAGAACCAGAATCAAAATTTAAAAGAAAAGAAAAGAAAGAGAGAGATACCAATGTAGAACGGGAGGAGGGAAATGATTTTACCTGGTTAGGGAGCAGGACAACAGAAAAGAGCTTCGACAGGGACTGCTCGCGACTGACGGGCGATGGCGAGGATCTCCCTATGGTCTGCTTCCAGCCGCCCAGTATCGAAGGGACTGAGCGCCTGAGGAAGAGGACGCCGGAGAACTCTTCGTAACGTCGGTGACGTGGCGGTGAGGAGAATGGGCGAAACGGTGAAGGAGGCGGAGAGAGAGAGTGACGAATGTCTCTGTTCTGGGAAAGAGAAAGAACGAGAATAGGCCATAGTATTCAAACCTAAGGGTCCATTTGGTAGGCATGATACAGTAAGATGTACTAACTTAATCTCACTATATCATGCATTTGGTAGGAAAATGATTTTCTGGACGGTCCGAGATTATAATCTGGGCCCGCCACTGTAGCTATGGATATGGAGGGATTATAATCCCTCCAACCACTAGGTATTATTTCAATCTCATCTCTACAGTAAAAAGTGCATTAATATCAAAATACCATTATACCCTTTACCTCTCTCCTTCCAAAATCGGGCAACACACATCACTGATTCACTTCTCCATCTCATTTGACGAAATCACGCGTTCATCTTCTTCGGTGGAAAATCTGGCGACGCAAATTCGGTCCTCCCACTTAAATTTCTTGGTGAATTTGTCCTCCAAAACCAAGGTGAGTGTTAATTCGGTCCTTACTTGTGTTTTTTTTTTTTGCATTTGATTGAAACATCTCTCACAATTTCTTCATTTTATTTTCTGGAATCAAACATTTGGTTGAAGACCCATTCCTCCAAACTCAGCTTAAATTTTGGGTAGTAAGCAAAGTAACTAGGGTTTACCAAAATCAAGAGGTAATTTTCTATTACAAGCAAGAATTTGTCAAGCTCTTGTGAATTCCTTTTTCAATTCGTAGGGTTTACTGTACATGCAGTCAAATCTTTTTTCATGTTTTATGTTTGAATGTAATGTGCGTATTATGGACGAAATTTGGTCAATTACATGCAATTAGATGTGTTTGTGTTATGTTGTTGATTCGAATTCTATTGTTCATTCGAATTATTGTGCCGACGTTGAGCAGTTATATGTTTCAATTCCTCATATATCATATTAAAGTTGGCCAATTAGATGCAAGTAATGTTGTTGATTCGAATTAATGTGCAGACGTGTGTGTATTGTAGAGATGGGTAACTGCATCTGATTTCAATTTTTGGTCGTTCGATGTTTTTCGAAGTAACATTCATGCAATGGTATTTTTTAGTGATGAGTGACTTATACATCAGAAATTTGTAGCTTTTTTTTTACAAATTAATAGGCAAGCAATAGTAAATTATAGAGAAGGGTGACTGTTGCTAGAGTATATTTACTACCAAAACAAATTGAGACGATATTTAAAATCATAAAGTGGTAGAATGTACGAACATCCAATTGTTTGAGCATTATCATTGAATGTAGGTTCCAATTTACACATTTTGAGTGTATGTAATTGTTTTTGATTACTAGACTCAACATTATTTCCAAAGAACTAATTTCATTTCATATGATTTTTGATTTTAAACTATGTGTGTTTTGTAATTTATCCATGTCTTAACATCTTTGTTATCTATTTTATTATGCAGCATACGTTGGAGCACACCATTTTGTTATTGTTTTATCGGGAATTAATTTACTTACATCATGAGAATTAATAGGAGAAACAAATTAATAACAATTATGATAGTTGAGATTATAAACATGTACTTACTACAACTATGTGTGGTTATAGATTTGCTAATAGATTTGCTAAGCCATAAGAGTAATCGAAAGCGAACACGTGACGACACTTATTCCATGATAGAGAGGATTTCATATCAAGTTCAACACTTGAATAGGTTAGTTAAAGCAACTGATGCTAATTGCATAATTAACTTGAGAATGTATAGAAACACATTTGGTAGATTGTGTGCAATTTTAAGAGAACTAGGCGGGTTAAGTGATGGTAAATATGTCAATGTCGAGGAACAAGTTTCAATGTTTATAGGTATTTTGGCACACCATAAAAAAAATGGAACGGTTGCTTTTGATTTCACACGGTCTGGGCAAACCACTTTCCGTTACACACATTTGGTTTTAAAAACCATCCTAAAACACCACCAAGTGTTTCTTGTGAAACCTAAAGCCGTTGAAGACGATTGCAATGATTCAAGGTGGAAGTGGTTTAAGGTAAAAAATTTACGTTCCAATAACATTGAACTTTATATGTTAATAATTATTAACAATTAATTTATTTATAAAGCTCTTATGTATGGTTTTATTTAGGGATGCTTAGGAGCACTAGACGGCACATACATTAATGTCACCGTTCCTCCTGGTGATAAGCCTAGATATAGGACCCGAAATGGTGAAATTTCTACTAATACTCTAGGCGTTTGCGATAGAAATCTCAATTTTATAGACGTTCTAACGGGTTGGGAAGGATTAGCAGCGGATGGTAGGGTACTACGCGATGCAGTTAACAGGGATACAGGCTTGAAGGTTCCACGTGGTAAAATTAACTCAATACCTATCATGTTTAACTTTCATATAATATACAATTAGAATCTTATGAAATAATGTTAATTCGGTTTAGGATGCTACTATCTGTGTGATAATGGGTATGCAAACTCCGAAGGTTTTCTAACACCTTACAAATGTGTTAGATACCATTTGAAAGAGTGGGGGCCGGCCAATGCACTCCCAAGAAATCCACAAGAATTGTTCAACCTTAGACATAGTACAACAAGAAACGTAATTGAGCGTGCATTCGGAGTGTTGAAGAAGCGTTGGGGAATCTTAAGATCCGCTTCTTTCTACCCGATTAGAGTTCAAATGAAGTTAATAATGGCTTGTTTTCTACTTCATAACTTCATTAGATCTCAAATGGATGTTGATCCCATTGAGCTAGAGGTCAATGAGAATGATTTAGAAGATAACAACAACCCTGAGAATGTTGAGGACTTTATTGATCAAATTGAAGCGACTCCAGCGTGGACTAATGCACGAGACATTCTTGCTCGAGAAATGTGGGATGAATATAATGCATTATAAATGCAGCTTACTGTTGTATTCCATTGTGAACAAAATATTTAACTTTGAGACGTTATTTAATGATTTCTGTTTCAAATTGTATTGTAAGTTTGGATATGAACATTTGTATTGATGATTGTATTTGTAACAAACAATATTGTCCTTATGTTTACTCATATCCTTGCGCTTATAATGCAATTGTACATGTCAGTGATAACCACATTCATTATTGTTGTTTGTATATATGATTTGAATTGTTTACATTGATAGGTCAATGGACTTAAAAAATGAAGATAGGAATATATTCCCTGACTGTGTGTGTGGAGCAGGGAAGATGAATTTATTTACGGCAGGAATGAAAGCCAACCATCTGGGTCGCATGTACTACAAATGTCCATCAAAGATAAAGCATAAGATGTCCTTCATTTGGTGTGATGAGTATCACAACAAAGACACCAATGGTATGATACCTTCTTTTGTTTTAAATCAATCTTGGAAGGCTCCACTTAATACTACAACTTCATTTGGTGAATCGAGTGGAACAATCAAAGAGGGGGAGGAACCAGTTAAATCTCGTAGTTCAAGATTCATGAGTGACTTCGAAGTAGTGGTTGCATTAATCTTTATGGCTTTTTTTATCTTAATATTAGGTGTTATTCTTGGTGTTATTATTTCATCTAAATTGTATGATTGATTGAACAACAATTACACCATGTGAATTCGATTAATAGGACTAATGTAATGTAATTGTGTTTCTCCATGTGTTCACTGACAAGTTATTTGATAATCAAAAAAGTTGTCCTTATGATTTTTGAGCAATTGAATAACATTACATAACATGCATATGAAATAAAGTACACAATAAATAAGAAGTCTCCAAGATAGGTAAACTAACATAAAACAGACTTAGGTGTCCAAATCATAGTAATTCAAAAGCTGATCAACATCAAAAGCTAACACAAACAACATCTACGGAGAATGAGCTCCATCATCGGACATCAAAAGTTAACACTAACAACATCTACGGAGAATGAACTCCATCATCGGACACTCCACCAAATTTTGCACTCCAACTATTCATCTGTCTTTGCATATCCTCGAGGAGTTTCTGTTGGGCATCAAAGCATTTGTCAATACGAGCCATGAATTGATCAAAACGTTTATTCAAGTCACCACCCATGTTACCAACGGATGACGACGCACCCATACCACCACCCGTATGTGTGTCATCCCCTACATCATCTTCATTGTCACCATCATTTTCATCTCTATCTTCATCATCATCGTCTCTAGCTTCATCCGAATCCTCTCCATCTTCCCCAACCATATGTGATGCAGCCAAAGCATTTACATAATTTCTCACACAATGACGTTTTTCCTGGGGAACCAATTCAAAAGCAGAATAGGCGAAAGAAGATCCTCTAAGTTCAGTCAAGTCAATCTTCTTAGGTTTAATTCTCTCATAATTTTGAGGTGGGTAACGTTAAAAAGAAGGTGGGGGAGTTAATATGGGAGATTTAAATAGACGCTTGTAACGGTTAGATTATCGAGGTGATATCCACCCGTTGTTAAAAAGTAGACATGGGTGATATATTTTAAGTAATTTTGTCCACATTTTAAAACAAATTGAAGCTTCAGCCAATGGTCTCAATCAGAGATGGGTGTCAAAAACTCCGTTTTTTTCCTTTAAAATTGCACAAAAACCATTACAAAATTCATGTGTGGAGTAGTTTATTGTATGTCACCCGATGAAAAGTATATGCAATGGGTGAAATAATTAAACGTAGAAACCACATTATCATATGATAATGATGAAAATTCAATCATATTGATACCAATAAACCTAAACTCCATTGTAGTGATAACAACATTTGCAACACATATCACAATATTAAAATAACCTAATGGACAAATTAAGGTCAATCACGAAACAACATAATTAACAATAATAATTATCAAAATATTACATATCACCTTAAAGACATAAGTAATTCCAATCGTGGAAAAGACACCGCTAAAGATGTATTCATGTTCAAATGGTCAAACTTAAAATCCATCAAAACACCCATATATTACGAACTATCCTAAATAGCGATAACCCAATAATCAAGTCTTATTTCTTGTTGTTCTTAAGCAACCATGCCACGTATTGCGATCTTGCACTTTCCGAAATCCCCATGAAAATTTTCAACATATCGGCTTGAGCCCCTAGGATCCCACACACCTCAAATCGGTCCTCCATGCTTAGTTCGGGTATGGTTGCTAGTTCCTCAAAGGTACTCTCCAATGCCTTGTCCAGACGATCTTCATACGCAAGGCTATCGACCAACGATGTCAACCTATCATCCGCTTTACGACCAATGTCAACCAATATGTTGCAAACTTGTGAAATTTTATCTTTTCCCTTTGAGTTCTTACACTTTGATGCAGATTCGTCGGTGGACTTTCCAGTAGCGGCAGACATGCTCTCAGACGGTATATCGATGTCATCAAAGTCGCTGAAATTTACATGGTTATCACCATCGTTGAATCCCTCTCCAGTAAAGTAATCAGAGCATGGTATATCATTCCATGCATCTCCATTATCACCAGCCATGTCGCCATTCGCACGATCCTTACCAAATATATCTTTTCACTCATCGTAGAACGGCCATCGTTTGTAGCGCATGGTACGAGCATTAGGATCAGTCTACAATCAACGAATAAACATTAATACAATTTGGATATTCAAAATGAAAATGTGGAAAAACTATACTAATGCCGTATACCTTCAAAATATGTTCTCAACTTTCGTCTTCACATTCAATCTTGAAAGAACCGTTTACGTTAAACCCAACTCCACTTCGATTGAGGATATTCGACAAAGAGTAGTAGTTTTTCTTCCACATGGTTAACTTGCTGTGGATGTGTGGAGATGCTCGTAGATCTGAATTCGGGAACCGTTGCCTCATTAATTCCTCCAGATTTCCAAGGTAGCCCGCTCTAAAACCGTTATCGCTTCTCCAACCATCGGTTATCAAAGTTTTCATTGAGGTAATCAAGCATGATTCCTCAGCTTCCGTCCAACTACGACGTCCCTTGTCATTCTTATTATTCTTCGGTCGTTGCGAATTAGAACCTATGCAATTAAACACAATACAACATGCGAATTACAATGAGAGCATGTGTAAATCATATGACGTTTATGCTTGAACGAGGAATATAGTTGTAATCCCGACATCCGTTCATATTATGATGTTAGAATTAAAAAAAATGAAGGTTGAGGACGTTTGGAACATACCTTCGGCCATGGTATTCAAGTGACGATGTACTATTAAACTTTTCAACTTCAATACACGTTCTCACAACTTTAAAATCACCCTAAAAAACATGTATAACCTTCAATATGGTTATCACTTCAAAAATTAAACATTATGCACTTTATAGCACAAAAGCCAAAATTCCTATTTTTCATAAACTATAAATCTTTGTAAAACCCATGAAACATAACACAATATTACTTATATAAACTTCTTAAAATAAAGCAAAATTAGGGTTCTATCTATTTGGTGGTAAACTAAATCTAAGAATTTAACTAAGAAATTTAACTTGTTAAATAGATGGAATGACTTGAAATGATAAAGGAATGAACTACCTTCAAATAATTGTTGGTGGCGACTTCAATCTCCCAAGATTTCGCCGAACAAAAGAGAGCGTTTCATGAAGCACTTCATGCGGCCATTCTTCAGAAAATTATGAAGTTTTCCTTTGGGTTAATTTTGTTATATCTTACCTAGGTTGAAATGGAAGGAGAAGTAAGAGTGGAGGACATTTTGGGAAGTTACTTTAGCTTTAAGGAACAAATTGGTAAATGCACTACAAAAAGGCTAGTTGAGATTATTTTTATCTTTCCAACCAAATGAGATATTATTTTTATCTCAAAGGCAAAATTTCCTACCAAATGAGTGATGAGATTATTTTTATCCCTTCAAATCTCATCCCCCAATATTATTTTAATCCCATCTCACTATATCTCATCTCTTCTACCAAATGGACCCTAAGTCTAGAGCTGGGTTAGAATAATCCAGAATCCGGGCCGGGTCACGGGCCGGGTGTCGGGCCAACCATTTAATTGGTTGGGCTCCAGAAATGCAAGGGATCGGGCCAAAATAATTGGACCCAGGGGTTGAACTACTAAGATATTGAGTGGGCTTAAGTTAGAATGGTAATTGAGCCGAGTAATTAAATGACTGGGCTTAGTTATTAAAACTGATTGACCAAAATAATTTATGTAACTAGACTACACTATTAATCTAAATGGATTCAATCTAATTAATTGGAGAGATGGGCCTATTTGATTAAGTTTAAAAGGAATGAGCTAGATAAAGTGCTAATGGGCTAGAAACAATTAATTAGTCCTAATTGAATTAGTTATTAACTTAAATGGGTGAATATTTAATTAAGTGGGCTAAGTCTAAGAATGAAATCTTAAAGCTAAATTAGAAATCCTAATTAATTAATTAGAAATTAATTCATTAAATTAGAAGTTAATTGATTGATTAGAATTTAATCATAAGAAATGATTAAATTATAAATCATGCTTAGAGTATGATAATTAAGATTTAATTAGCCTAATTAGAAATTATTTATTTTGATTTAAAGATCAAGATATTAATTTAGAAATGTCTTAATTTATTTTAAGAATTTATTTATTTGGGTATAGTAGATTCCCAAACCATAGCCCAATTTAGAAACCATCAAACGACACTCTAGAATTTTAACTCCTAAACTCGTACGATAGTCGAGTTAAAAGACCGAGAATAATTCTCAAATTAGCTAAGGATAATACTTCCTTATACCTAGAAGTATTAGATATACTTGATAAATGTATCTCACTTGAGATTTATTTAAAGGTTTCGACGAGATGTCGGATCCGTATCTCGAGAACGAAGCAATCACCAATTAAAACTACTCAAGTAGGCTTTTCTCACTCTATAAAAATATGTGTGCATGTTTTCAAAAATGAAACGAGATATTTTCAAAGCATTGTCTTGCCATAAATGTTTGATTTATGTATGATGCCTATATGTTATATTATAATCGAATTCGGGTCCCAGTAGATTAGATATACTACTCGGACTAGTGTACACAGGACCGTGAGTCATCTAGATGTTGACTGGTCGAGTGTCTGTGGGAAGTGGCCACTTCCCCGGCACAAAGAACGTTCAGATATGGTTGATTACAAAAGAACATAGACTGCGCAGTCAAACTTAGAATTTTCTCAAATAAATGTTTTTGTGAACATAGGTGCTTTAGAGACAAAAATCCCTATGTATCACTTAGAATGGCTTGATAGTTATATATGTACGTGTGCGATTTCGGCATGTGTCTACTGAGTACAATTTGTACTCAGCCCTGCATGTATTTCTAAACGTGCAGGTTAAAAACGAAGAATGTACGGGTGCTACGTTGGGCTTTTTGTCGGTCTCCTAGTAGCTGACTCTTGGGGGTCCTACGCGTCCTCATACACGTAGGATTTCGTCTATGCGATCCTACATTTCCGCTGCTAGACCAATATGTAATAAGACTGAGATTTAAACCTCTTTAATTTAGTTATGTGATGTAACGAGCTTATGACTCTGACTTCACGAATTTATGGGATGAATCCTTGATTTATGTTATGAGAGGAATATTCATTGTCTTACTCTCGTCGTTTATTCCTTTCATTGGTCATGTTCCCGACTTTACTAGATTTAGTAGAAAGCGGGCGTGACAATTTACCTATGTATCATGGATAATACTGTCAAGACAGAATCGCCCTGATTTGCCTATTTAGAGTACTTGAAATCTAGGTACGAACAAACTTCAAAAAAATCAGGTCTGAAAATAATCATACTTTAAAATTCATCTAAAAATTTTACGAGTCAATCAAATATGAGCCTTAAAAAAGTCAACTCATCTATATTATATACATACACGATACAACATAAAATATCAATTAGAATTCAATTTCAATGATGATTATATAATTAAAATATTAAAAAACTTTGAAATTCTTGATTTTGTAATTACAATATTTAAAATATAACCTTATATTATTAAAATTAAATATTTTATTTACAATATTTTATATAAGTAAATATATTTATTTTACAAATAATTATTAAAATAATTAATATTATTAAATTTAAAAATATTATATTGCATGGATGAGTGAAACTGACATGCTCATCAGACCCTAAAGGACCGAATTAAGGTATATTTATAGGTTTGGAAAATTTTCGACAAATTTGGACAGACTTCAAAACTTTAAAAAGTTTGATCTCACAATTTTGACACCTCTAATCGTAACAATAAACCTCCAATTACCGATAAATAACACATTTAGCCAAATACAAAATAATATAAAACTCAAAAAATTTCAAAGTTTCGAATTCACATAAAATATAAGTATAACTATTTCCCCGTGCATTGCACGGATGCAAATACTAGTATATATAAAAACAACTTACAATCAATTTAGAATCAAAATTAATTTAAGTGATAATTATGTAATTAAGTTTAATTTCAATGTAGTTGTTGGACCCATCGTTTGCAACGCCACCCATATTCTAAAATTTTAAACTAATTTACTTTTTCATGTTAATTTTGATTTATCTTTTGAAATTTCAATTTGTGAAATTCATGTTCTTTTTTTTTTAGTTTTAACTCTAATTTTTTTATTTTAATTTTTTTTAAATAAAATATTGAATAACTTAAAGTATTTAGAAATTGAACCATAAATTAAATTGATCTAAAATTACTAATTACTAATGCAAATTAGATAATTATAAATTTTAAAATTTAAATTAGAAACATAGTAAAATTGTAAATTGCATCAAATTTTCAGAAATAATTATTTCTAAAAAACATATTTTTTGATCTGTATCTATATAAAATGTACGAAAAATATTAATATACTCCATACATGATATACGAAAAATATTTAAGTAAAGATATAAACATATTATATATATTGTAATAACTAATTTAATCAAATTTTTATTTAAGATTATTATGATTGAATATATTAAATCAAATTTTCAAACAAATAACTATTACACGAATATATGATAAAATCATAAATCAATTCTAATGACAATTATATAGTTAACTTCAACTAATGGTTTGTTTCATAAAAAGTAGGTTAAATAACTTTTACTAGATAATAACAATTATAATTTTATAACAAAATTTAACTACAAATAATAATGACTTCAAACATGTGTATTATGAATTATTTTCAATATATACACATGTTTAAATAATTATATAATTTTATTTTTATATTGTATTATTCTTATGATTATAAAAAAAGTTAAACGGTATTCACATATATTTACAATATTATGTATATACATGAGATCAATTATAAGTAGATCAATATTAATAAAAAAAATCAAACTATTGAAAATCATAATACACTTATAAGAACGACTGTCACTATCAAATCTATCATTATTGTTTAAACCAATTAAAATTTGTAAAATTACATGAGTAGTGGTGGTCACGATTAAAATTTGGAATCTAATTGTTCCGAAAATTCAAAATCAGAATCAAGCCGTTGTTATGACGGTTCATGTTTTGAAATAGAAGCGTGTAGAATAATTGCAAAATTTTGAAATTGTAATTGAACTGTGTTCTACACAATCACGGTTTGAAATCGAATCGTTGATTACGATTACAATTCTAGAACCACCGATTAGAATCAGATTACAATTCAATTATAATAATTTTTAATTCATTTAAATATCTATTTGCATAAATTAGTGATAACTAAAATATTCTCGTGCAGAGCACGAGTGCACAAACTAGTACTAAGAATATTAATTTATACCAAATTTAATCTTAAGTAATGATAATAATAATAATGAGGAGATAAACATACAAATAAATACTCATTCTCATCCATAATAATAAACTAAATTTTCTTTATTGATGTATCACTATATAGGTTTCTTATTTTTTTAATTTTCAATTGGCCCATCCTTATTGGACAAAGGGAATATAATAATAGATAATTTATATTGTTGATTTGTTGGGAATCTTTGATATAATTTTGTTGCTATTTATCAAAACATACCCTTAAATTTGCTTGGTATATGTTCTTACATATTAGAGCATCGCAGTTATGATATGTTAGTTATAGTTGATCTGCACAATAAAGAATACAAAATCTAGTTAACGATCAATTTTATAGAGATCAACTTAGACTAGAACTAGTTAAGTATAGAAAAAGATAGATCAACATGTAAGAGACATATCAAATTTACGATCGGTACCATAAGGATCTATCTGCATATTAGACTAGTTAGAAGCATAGATCACAATGTAAGGAACATATCATTGATGATATGTACTATAAGATCATTTGCGAGATATAATAGGTTCTTTAAAGTATGAAGACACAAATCGATGAGACAATCTATATAGACACAGATCAAGTGGAACGATATGTGTATAACAAGGTCTTACAACGACTTGTACTAATGACAATAAAGGTTTGATTTGTCTAAATGGATCACCTGCTTATCTGTTCTGATGTGTCACGTCAACGTCGTCCTCACATAACATTTCTGGTATAGCAAATTCAACTCTATGAAATGATGATACTAAAAATGGAGTAAAGGACGCATTGATGACAAATGATTAAAAAGGACTAATGACTAGTTCTGCACCACAACGGCTACTATTCGAATGCTGAGCCTATAAATACTTCAAGACATCTTCCAAAGTACCTCACGGGAAATCATATGCTAAAACTCTGCATAAATCTCAAAATCGCCATTGACGAACGAAGTGCTCAAAAACTCAAGAATTTCGCAAGCTCTTCATCCAAGGGGATTTCTAAACACTCTGAAAACCTAATTCTAAGCTATTATCTTCCAAATCCTTAAGCTTAGAATCCCTAAAACTATATTATTTTTCTTATACACTTTTGTAAACCCAATAGTTCTAGTTCTTCCTCCATAGCTTAGTTGTTAAGGTCTTAGAAGTAAGATATCTCTTTTCCAAATTTCATTGTAAGTTGTAAGTATCACAACTCATTAATTCGTGCACGAGCTCTTGTCTAGCTCTTAAATTGACTCGTTACTAGTTCTGAGCCAGTTTAACTAGAGAGAATCCAAGTTAGTGAATTATCAATCAATTGAATGATTGTGGACAAAAGGAATTTCTCGAACTACGTAAGACTATATGTTCTTTATTTATCGTATCTCAGATTGATTATTGCATTTAGATTAACTACATTCTTAACTATCATAGTCAATACAATATATAAAAACAAATTTTGAAGAGCAGTTTTTTTTTCACAATAAAATTTGAATAGTCATAACTTTCCACAAAAGTCACTATATAATGTATTTGCACTTTAATCATATTTTGATTGTTTCCTCAATCAAATTACAACATTCATCGAAAACAATGAAATAAATGCCCAGAAAAAATTAGAACAAAAGATCAATGATTTCTAAGTTCCTAATTTTGGAGAATTCAAGAAAATTTGCGGATTCGAGTAGAAAGAAGGAGAGTGGGTTTCGCAAGTTTAAATTGGAATTTCTAAAATCTGTAAGATTTTCAGTGGATTAATTCATTGTATTTTTATGTTAGAGTTTGTATACCTCAAAACATGTTTTATGCTTAGACGATGTATCACACTTGTTTTTAATTGCACTTTAATCATAATAAATGTTTCTATCATTCGTTTGTTATATATTGAATTGCAAACAAGTCCATTTATTACAATTGTAGACGGTAGATGATCGATGATCACGGAAGGTAACACAATCGGCTCCTTTGTAATATAAAGTCACAGTCTAGACAGACTTGGACAGTTTGGTCGGTAAAAGCTGCGATATCATTTGATGCGAGAGTTGACCTTAGCCCTCAGAATGATGTCGGTATGTATAAGCGGATACACATGCTTTGCGTATACATATTGAGAGGTTTCACAGTGAGATAAGTCCTAAAGTTCTGATACTTAGAATGACGTCTCGGAAATTAATTCATTTCTTAATTTGTGGCGATGACATTAGTATAGACAGTTGATTATACGCTGTTTTTGTAATGGCCGTAAAAATTTTTTTACTAATTCTTTATGTATCAAGAATCTGCTCGAGAAAATTTCGTAATAATATGCAAAAGATATCGATTAGTTGGTCGATACTGGTAATTGTGGTAGTATATCTTAAAATACTTGTGCCAACTAGACCACGAGTTTATGTTTTATAATATATTAGTTAGATACTAATTACCAAGGATATATATATCTATCTTGGTACTTTTTGCTTAAAGGCTTTATTTAATGAGAATTTGTAATAACTAAGATTTCATAGATTAATTGTGAGATACAATTTAATTTTTAGCTAAATATTTCCAATAAGGATGATAGGTTAAGATTTGGAAATATAAAGAATGAGGAACTCAAGTTTTCATTTCTCCATATATTATAAGCTATATGTTATGCCTAATTAAGAGAAGAACATGAGATATATATATATATATATTATGTAACCTTGTGTAAGGAAAAGAGAAGCACACGTATATATGTATATATAGTATAAGGTATTAATATAGTAGTAAAGTAGATGAATATAATGATGAGCAGTAAGTCTAAAAAAAATATATATACAAGTACAGTAACCTAGGATCAGATATATATATTTTGCTGCAGAATAGAAGGAGTGTGATATTGGTTTTGTTTCCAACCGAAGTAATACATTAATGAGTATATACAATAGGAAACCAAGACTACTGCAGATCTTCTTTTTAGTCTTGCAGTATAGACATATATCTCTAACAAATCTTAGACATTAATATAAGATTGTAGTTTCTGCCCAAATCTTTCATACTTTAAGGCAGCCTCAAGTGGAGTGCAATTATAGAAAGAAAAGAAGATATAAGGAGGGGACGGGCAGCAGCAACAAGAAAGAGCAATGACTGACTGTCAATCCACCATCTCTCCATTCTCATTAAACCTGCAAGGGAGGAAGAACCATCAACATAATGACAACCCCAAAGTCAAGATAAATAGATATAGTATTAGAATAGGCTGAAAATTCATAGAGTAACTCAAGTGCCTGCAGTTATGATATAGGATTAGAGTACGTTGCAAACCAACTCATAAGAAGAAACACTCTCCCTTATATCCTACCTAAATAATCACTTTCACTCCTATTGAAACTTTCCCAGCAGCACTCACCTCTCCAGAAAAGCTCTCCTAGCCACCCCAACTCAAGTTAAGAAGCATATCAAGTCGCCCTAACCCCAAGAATTCTAAGGAACCACTAAGGTAAAAATAGTGTTAAGCATTCAGGTTTCACAGTTTTAACATTAGCTTAAATCATCTATTCTTCCTTCTCTTCACAGAAGTCAGTTTGGAGCTCTCTTAGCCGAATCCTAGAGAAAGAGTAAGTTCCCTTTTTTTTTTTACTGTTTGAATGAAAAGGAGGTTCTATACAAAGCCTGCAATCTTTTAAAATATAGGTGCTCTGATTTTCAGAACATGGATATATATACAGATTCTGTTTTTCTTAGTACAGCTTGAACTTATGTATTTATATTGGACTCAAGCCCCAGAACATACTCAATACGCTTATATCTCTAGAGCAGAATCTATACACATTAATAACTCCAGAATGTGATAAACCAACTCAAAAGTTAAATAAATCTCAGAAATTAAAACAGAAACTACCTCATGGGAATCAATCCCCAGAATCTCTTCCACGAACCAACCAAAATAAGACCAGCAACCAAATTATGTGCCCCTCAGCCAGAAATAGAACAGAACCAAAGTCAGAATTTGATTAAAAACTTTAAAACCATTCAGAATGTGAAACTCTTACACTAAACCAAAGCTTCGTTTTCTTCACAGCTCAGAATGAATCTATGGTCTAGATTATTGTTTAAAGCAGAGTATTTAAAGAATCTAATCATGCAGAGAACGAAGAATTAAAAATCTGAATTTCTAAGATTTCAGAAATTTATCCCCAAATTCGAAATCATAGCCTGTCAAATTTAATTTGAAACTAAAACAGTGAAGGAGGAAAGAACATTCACTTTTAAACCCGAGATTATAAAGAAAGAATTTAAAAGACTACCTTTAGGAGAAAAGCCAAGGACTGTAGTCTAAGAAGCCCCGGCAAACACCTTCCGTAAAATCATCTCGCTAATTAATCGAGAGAGAAATCGAGGGCAGAGAGTTAGAGATGGAGAGATTTGTGAAGATTTCAGAAAAATAACTAAGATTTAAAACTAGAAATTGAGAAATTAGGAAGAAGAAAAAAAAAATTACCTCCAGAGGCGTCGAAGAGGAAGGAGACAGAAAGAGAAGAGAGACAAGGCTGCGTCGCTGCCGATGGAGGGAGGACAGAGAGCGACGGAGAGAAAACTCGAGAAAGAGGAGCGGCGAAGAGGTCGAGCAAGAGACAATGAAACTGGAGAGAACAGAGACAGAAACGAGAGAGGCGAGGGAGATGGAGAGGAGTCGTGTTTTGTGTTGTGGGGAAGAGAGTGAATAGGATTGAATTAGGGTTAAGTGTGTTAGATGTATTAGAAATAGAAGTGTCGCATGGGCTAGGAGTAGAAACCAAATGGGTTGGGTAAATAAAATGATGAATGGGCCAAAAACGAATAAAACAAAAGGGCCAAGTAATTAAAATCAGAATGGGCCGAATTACATAATATTAGACTGGGCATGATTTTAATCTCAATGGGCTCGATTTTAATGAAGTTATGGACCTAATAAATGGGCTCAGAATGATTATAAGAATGGGTTGGTTATCTCTTATAATGATTTAATTAATCTATGGTTTAAGATAGTAATTAAAAGGATTAGTTATAAATAGTTAGATTTAATCCAATAATTTAGATCCATTTATTATAAATTTTGTAATAATATTCTCAATGACTTAGAAAATATATTAGGAGATTCAATAATTAGATAATTATTAGAACTCTTTAATGATGATAGTTGCATTAACTACTAAGGACTCGATTTTAAATCGAGTAATAATTAGAATAATTCATGAAATAATAGCATATTATTTCATTTTAATTAGATACGTCAATTAATACTCACGATGAGTATTTTCCCTTTTAATTACGATTAAGGTGCGGCGAAAGGAAATTCCAGTCGATTTGCACCAGACTTTCGTTAGACGAGGAAGCACATCAGGTAGGCTTTCTTTTACAAATAAAATCGCATGCATTGTACCAAAGTATGATTTTCGTTTAGAATGCTCTAGAATTTGAAATGTTATGAAGTATTGCATTGTCGAAAATATTTATATTTTGGTATGATGCGTATCTGTTGATAAATTAATCGATTTCGGACCTTTGAAGATTTATATCTTTTAAGGTTTGTGTACACCAGAACCGTGAGTCATCTTAGCGGGTTGGCCGGTTCAGTGTTCGCGGAAAGTGGCCACTTTCCCGACACACAGAATTACAGATATGTTTGATTACTCCAGAACTTAGACTGCGCAGTCGAACTTTTAAGATCCCAAAAAGAATTTTAGTGAACATAGGTTCTTTAGTGACAAAAATCCCTATGTTGCACTGTATTACGGCAATTGCAAATATATCAGTACGAATGTGATTTCGGCATGTGTTTACTGAGTACTTTCATACTCAGCCCTGCATATATTTATAAATGTGCAGGTTAAGTCGTGATGACGAAGTGGAAGGCTCGGCAGTGGTTTTTGTCAAACTCTTGTTGTTTTAATCTCGGTGATTTATATGTCGTCATACATGTAAATCTAGATATGGATCCATTTTCCGCTGCCAGACTTTTGTTTTAGATCCAAGAACTTTTTAACTATCTATCTTGCTTTCGAACTATGTAGTTCAGACCTGTACTTGTTTCCGTATTTTCTTGACGTTGTTTTAAATCCCTGATGACTTCGAACGTTAAGTTTTCGTTGATGTATTGGACTTCGGTCTCACAACTCTATCGAAATCTTCCTCTTTGATGTGCGTTTCACGTTATATCCATTTATCAACGTTTTCGTTGCGTTTCGCTATCAATTTTTCCCTGTTAGTCACGTTTTCCTCGATTTTACTTAGAGAAGTGAAATGGGGACGTGACAGTTTTGTTTCATCTACGCTTGCGGGTTTTTCATAGCTCTAAATAGTGATGTCTAGTGGTAGTGATTGCTTAGCCAGATGTACTCGACTGTCAGTCATGCAAAATCGCGTCTTGGTGACATGAGTTGATTAAATTCGCATGAGGCGTTCAGAATGGTTTATTGCATAAGTAATCTGGCCGGTTGGGAATTTATTTCATATGTAGTAATAAAGGTTTGAACCAGATCACTCACGAATAAATATATTAATTAATTGTGAGTTGTGAGCAAACTCAATTAATTAATGGATTTAGAAAATCTTAAACGCGAGAAATAATTAATGACAAAAGGGTTACGTCCATAATTCAAATGAATCAAGATGAATTCAATATTTATCTTATAGTGGAATCGATAAATATTTATAATAGAACTGTATTTTATTGCGTTTACATGGAGTAATTAATTGGAGAACAAATTAATTTAAATTAATTAATTTTAGTCTAAAGGTGGGCCAAACAATTAATTAAATTCAATTGAGCCCAAAGGAGACTTGAAAATTAATTTAATCTAATTATGAATTTGTCTAAGCCCATATTAATTTTTAATATAATTTAAATTTAAATTTGAATTATAGTTCAAAAGATAAAAGTGGGGATATAGTTATATTATTTGAGATCTAATTCATTCTCTTTAGAATCCATATTCTAGCCCATAATATCTATAAAAGGATAAGAGAGAGAGGGCCGAAAATCATCACTCCCTTCCTTATTAATTTCGGCCACTTCAATAGTTTTATCTCTTGAAATTTTCGAAAATTGCAAGCATTCCAAACTTCACTTTTCGTTCTTTCTAAATTACTATATAGTTTCATGAGCCCCTCGTATAGATTCCATCAGCA
The DNA here is from genome assembly GCA_026898415.1 of Leonotis leonurus. NCBI lineage: Eukaryota > Viridiplantae > Streptophyta > Magnoliopsida > Lamiales > Lamiaceae > Leonotis > Leonotis leonurus. The sequence goes on along the minus strand of JAPKLX010000065.1, from coordinate 998 downwards.
TCATCATCATCATCAAATCCTACCCCGTCGGATCTTTCTAGAAGGTCCATTGGAGAAAAGAAGATGAGATACACTTTATTTGAATTTGATTTTAGAATCTATTAATAAATTTATAGAGTGGATATTTTAGATCAGAAGCAGACCGAGTGAGTAGCTAAGCTGATGTGTGGAACTCTAGGCGGTGGTTGTTGGGAAACTCTGGGAATCAAGTTGCTTCCTAATTTTCTAAATGAAGAAAGGTATGGGGAAAGCATGCAAGTTGCTTCCTAATTTTCTCATAATTATTTCTCACTGTTGTGTGCTCCGCCGAAGCCTCACTTGCTGCATTCATTTCTTCAACTGAGGCATTATTTGTTTTACTGTTGGTTTGGTTTGTGTGATAGGATTGACATGATTTATAAGATTAATATGATTATAACTTTTAAATCTCTACCTTCTTATTTATAATCCTCCATCTCCTTATGAATTCAATCCATTTTTATGTTCTTTAATCACTCAAATGCTTGATTAAATAATCAAACCAAATTAAGAGGCATAAAAATGGATTGAATTCATGAGGAGATAGAGGATTATGGATAAAAGGTAGAGATTTAAAATTTATAATACTATCAATCCTATCATACAAACCAAACCACTCCTTAGCGTACAATAAGTTATTTATATGGTCATTTAAATGAAATTGCTACATGCATAAAAGAAAATCACTCTTTTATAACATATGAAAAAAATTCACCAAATAAATTATTGAAAAATACTCATGATAAACACTTTCGAATGAATTTTTTAACATAAATGATATTGACATGAAATATTCTTTAATAGTGCAATAGATTAATTGATATCATTATAAAACACACTATATATAGAATAAGATATTATAATTACAAAAAAGGAGTAAAGATCACTACTAGTCTACTACTATGATATATTTGTCAAATAGAACATATAAAACACGATGATACTAAAAAATTATTAACACATGAAACACAAAAAAAAAA
>JAPKLX010001354.1:0-22323 GCA_026898415.1 Leonotis leonurus | reverse complement strand
GCTACCAGAGATGTTGTCTTTTCTGCCTTCTCTTCCATGCTGTTGAGACGAAGCTCGATCTTTGCCTGTTCTGCTTCATTTTGGAGGCGGTCATCATCTATCTTTTTGTCCAACTCCTTCCTGAGTGTTCTGAGCTTGCCTCTGATGTCACGATCCATGTCATTTACGTAGTCTTTCTGATGTTGATTGAAGTCAGAAAGAATCTGGGTTGCTTTTTCTTGGAGGGTGTTGCAGATATCTGTCATCTGATCTTCAATTCGGAGAGTGATCAGATTGTCAAGTTGGTAGTTGTTGAAACTTTTGGTTTCTCTCTCCAGAATCTCCTCCATGGTATAGAAATTGATGTGCTTCTTCAGCTTCTGTGCAACTCCTTGTGTGTAAATTTCATTGTTGGGTTCTCCACCAATGTTCTGGCCTGCTGGTTCATCATCACCTGAGTCAAGATCGATGATAGGCGTTTTCTTAGCAGGTTTCTTGGATGAAGCTTCGCCCTGCTCTGGTTGTGGTGGTTCTTCCATCTGGACTTCAGGATGTGTTGGTGGCAGATCAATCTTCAAACACTCTGCCTCTTGTTTCATAAGGCCAGAGATGAGTTGCTAGTATTCTGCTCTGATTTCTTGGATGGTGGTGACTTGAAGTAGACTCAGCAGCGTTGCTTCTTCCTTCTTTAGTTCATCAATGGTTTTGAGCTGGAGCAGTGCATCAAATACATAGTACTCGCTGTCCTTCACCAGCAAGTAAAATTTGACGCGTTTTGCTGCTCCTAAACTCTCTGGAAGCAGGTTGATTCGAGGAAACTCTTGCATGACAGAATGTTCGGCCTCGTTTTCCAGCAGATTGATGACACTCTCTGCTTGTTGTTTCCTTGCTTCTGCTTCATCTGCGGATTCTCCTTCCTCGTCATCCTCGCTGATGCTCTCCATTCTGCTAGGTGAGGGTGTTGGTGTTCTGGCTGGAGAGAAATCTTTCTCTTGATAAGGATGAGAGCTTGACTCAGGGGCTACTTCTGCTGCTGGAGTTTCTGTTGTTTCTGTTGCTGCCTGTTGTGCTTCTTCGATTTGTTCTGTTTGAGTGTGTTCTGGCATATCCGACTGTTATGCTGTGGCAGCTGGTGGTGGTGATGGCTCTTGTACTTTCTGCAGTCTGCGTTTCTTCTGTTTAGGTTGAGATGCAGATGTCTCAGTCTCAACCGAGCTTCCTCGTTTGCGGGCTGCCTTGTCTTTTACCACTTTCTCCTTGGTAACTTTTTCTTTCTTCTTTTCCACACCTTTAGTAGGTGGCATCCATGTGGGGTTAGAGCTTCCCATTTCCAGCAGTGCATCACGATGCACTTCATCTGAGACCTTGTTGAAGAATGCTGGTGGTAATCCCAGAGACATCTCCAGTTGATGTTGGTCTTTGGGTATGGAAAGGCTGGTGTTGAACTCAACTGCGTCTTCCCAGACTTTCTGTGTGAAGAATCACTCCACCATCAGACTGATTTTGGTGGAATGACGTAGATTTCTTCGAACTTCCACTGAAGTTCCTCTGCTCTGCTATCTTTGGTGTAGGTAATCAATTTGGCTTCCTTAGCCATCAACTCAAATAAGATTCTGCTCCAGTTAACGCGGAGATTTAGGACGATTGCTGTGAGAATTCTGAATTTTTCTAGAGTCACTTGATCGTAGGATCCGCTGTGATGGAGAAAAATTCTCTGAACCAGTTCAAGCAGTAGTTTGAAGCCTGGTTGAAGCAGGGATCTTTGAAACATCCTTCCAGTGTAAGAGATGGGTATCACCATCATTATTTCCACTGCCTCCTGCAGTTGCTCAGAAGTGATATCATCCAGGGTCAGTCCTTCGTCCTTCAATCGATATGCTTGATTGATCATTTCAATCACGTTGTATGGTGTCTTGCTAGTTCTGTCACCAATAGGCATTAGCACTTTTGCCTCAAATCCATGCTTATCATTTTGCCATGTCAGATAAAATGTGGCAACTTGTTTTGCCAAGAACATGTTCGGGTGGGAAGTGACAATGTTGCAGAAGCCTAATTTCATAAGAAAATACACAGTATAGATGTATATTCATCAGTTTGAAATACCAAATAACTCACAAGCAATATAATAGACACCATAAAAGGAATTAACGATAAAGAATGATGACAATGAGATGCAGATAAGGATTAAGAACTATAAAAACCTTTGCAGCGTGTAATCATAGCAAAAATTTCTTCAAGTTTCCTAAAACCATGAGTATCAAACACAGCGTAGGGTTCAGGTGAAAGAAATTTCTGAACCTCGGCCACATGTTGAAGAAACAGAGAAGTTTGGGGTACCATGATCAAACGTAAGATGTTTTGGAAGAGTTTTGCAGAGAAATCAAGTAGGAAAAAAATCTTAAGGGCTTAGGAAGAGTAGTGCTCAGTGCGATGAAAGTGAAGATGAACAGTCTAGTGAGAGATATCGCATATATATAATACAATAACCAATAGTAAATATTAAGGCGGTAAGTAATTGAAGGGTTGGATGAATTTTCTCCCTTTTTAGATTTTCCCGCTTCAGTTGATTGGTTTGCCGCCTTTCGTTGCGTGTGATATACGCGCTAGATCCTAGGGTTTGTAGGCGAGCGTGTGCGTATAACTTACTTTTTGGCAACTTCCCTTTTTCTATTTCCTGCAGGGATTTTCTCGATCCCAGTTCCCAAAGTTGTGCTAATCATCACAAAAATAGGAGATTTAGAAAATCTACGGAAAGAAATAGCTTTTTAGACTGCAATATCGTAGATTGATTATGGGAAGCGACGTCTTTTATCTTGGTCGCTTCAATTTCCTCAAAAAGTTCCCCCTTCACTTAGCATTTAAGAAATAATTTCCACATGCCACGTGTGATTTTTTATTTCCATCTTGGCGCTTTGTTATTCTTTAAAAGTCTGGAAAAACTTCGATCTGGTAACTTTTTGTTGTTAACTGTCTGGTAACCTTCTGTTGTCAACTATCTGGTAACCTTCTGTTGTTAACTGTCTGGTAACCTTAGGTTGTTAACTATCTGGTAACCTTCTGTTGTTAACTATCTGGTAACCTTCTGTTGTCAACTATCTGGTAACCTTCTGTTAGACAATCTGTTATTGTTTTTCTGTCTGTTTATCCAGATTTAGTAATCCAAGCTTTCCACATAACATCTTAAATCTATCTTCTGATAGGGCTTTAGTTAAAATGTCAGCACGTTGGATGTCTGTGTGAATCTTCTCGATCTGGATATTCTTTCTCTCCACATGATCTCTAATAAAGTGATGTCTCACATCAACATGTTTGCATCTTGTATGAAGTACTGGGTTCTGTGTTATAGCAATTGCACTTGAACTGTCACAGAATATGGGTATCTCCTTTACTTCAATCTCGTAGTCTTTTAGTTGCTGCTTCAACCATAGGATTTGTGCACAACAACTTCCGGCAGCCATATATTCTGCTTCTGTTGTTGATGTCGCAACAGATGTCTGTTTCTTTGAGAACCAAGATATCAACTTGTTTCCTAGAAACTGACATGTGCCAGAGGTAGACTTTCTGTCCAGTTTGCATCCTGCATAATCTGAGTCAGAGTAGCCTGTTAGTTCAAAGTTGTCGTCATGCGGATACCAGAGACCAACGTGAGCTGTTCCTTTAAGATATCTAAGTATCTTTTTGACAGCTTCCATATGTGATTCTTTGGGATTGGCTTGATATCTGGCACATACTCCTACTGCAAACGTGATATCTGGTCGACTTGCAGTGAGGTATAAAAGTGAGCCAATTATGCCTCTGTATTTTGTTATAGGTGCTGGTTTGCCTTCTGGATCTGGGTCTATCTTTCCATTCGTCTGCATTGGAATCTTGGCTGGCTTGCTGTCTTTAACTCTAAACTTGTTGACCAGATTGTTAATGTACTTTGCTTGATTTACAAAAATACCATCTGGCAACTGTTTTACCTGCAAGCCTAAGAAGAAATTCATCTCGCCCATCATGGACATTTGATATTTATTCTTCATTAGTTCAGCAAATTTATCACATAAATGGGAAGATTGAGATCCAAAAATTATGTCGTCTACATATATCTGCACCAAAAGGATATGTTCTTTGACTTTAATGACAAACAGTGTTTTGTCAACAGAACCTCTCTTGAAACCTGATTCCAGCAGAAAGGTTGATAGCGTCTCATACCACGCTCTTGGTGCCTGTTTTAATCCATAGACAGCTTTAGCTAATCTAAAAACCTTCTGGTCAGGATTTCCTTCTTCAAAACCAGGTGGTAGTTCAACATATACTTCTTCTTCAAGTATACCATTTAGGAATGCACTTTTAACATCCATCTGGTACACTTTGAATCTCTTGTATGCTGCATATGCGAGAAATAATCTGATTGCTTCCAATCTTGCAACTGGTGCAAAAGTTTCGTCAAAGTCGATACCTTCCTGTTGACTGTATCCCTTTGCAACAAGTCTAGCTTTGTTTCTGACTACTTCTCCATTTTCATCTCGTTTATTCTTGAATACCCATTTGACACCTATTACTCCCTGATGGTCTGGTCTGTCTACCATATACCAGACTTGGTTTCTTTTAAACTCATTGAGTTCTTCTTGCATAGCAATGACCCAGTCTGCATCTTTGAGTGCTTCATAAATGTCAGAGGGTTCAACACGTGATAGATAGCAACTGAGAAGTGCACTTTCTCCATGCATTCTTCTGGTTCTTACTCTATCACTTGGGTTCCCAACAATCTGTTCAGGAGGATGATTGTCCTGTATCCATCTCCTCCTGCTGGTCATTTCTTCTTCTGATATCTTAGGTTCTGGTTCATTTGTTGGGTCCTCAAATTCTGGATGAGATGTTTGAAAAGGATTGTCCACTTCTGGTTCTTCAATTTCTTGATTATTGTTCCAGCCATTTGTATCTCTTGATTCTTCTGGTTGATCATGATTTTGTTCATTATTATCTCCTTCTTCTGGTTGATTACCTTCTGGTTGAATTCTTGATCTGTCAAGGTCCAGAATGATGTGTTCTGTTCCCCCCTTGCTGTGAGCTTACTGCTTCAGCATTAGATGGAACATTAATATCATTATCATCAGTTGTATTCCAAATTAGAATATCTTCTAGTAGAATTCCTTCTGTTCTCTTTTCCTTGTTCTGGCCTTGTATATGATCATCACTCAACTCTCTGTCAATGACCAAAGACTCATCAAAGACAATATGAGGTGTTACTTCCACAATATGAGTCTTCTTGTTGTAGACCCTATAAGCTTTACTAACATCAGAATATCCTAAGAATATTCCAGGGTCAGTTTTACTATCAATGGTTTTCAACTGTGATTTCCCATTATTATGGATGTAACATAAACAACCAAAAGTACGGAAGTAGTGTATCCTGGGCTTTCTGTTGTTCCAGACTTCGTATGGCGTCTTTCCATGTCTGATGGTAACAACAGCTCTATTCTGTGTGTAGCAGGCTGTAGAAATAGCTTCTGCCCAAAAATTTCTTAGGTAATCTGGTTGCATTAAGCATAGTACGAGCTGCTTCTTTTAATGATCTGTTTCTTCTTTCAACTACACCATTCTGTTGAGGTGTTCTAGCTGCAGATGTCTGATGTGTGATTCCCATCTGGTTGCAGTAATCCTCAATTTTCTGGTTTAGGAATTCTGTACCACGATCTGTTCTGATGGTAGTAACAGAGACTTCCTTTTTCTTGGTAATTTTGTTGAGGAAGTTTGGCAGCTTTTCCAATGTTTCTTTCTTCTTAATGGCTTAACTGGACCAAATAAGTCTAAATGTAGTAACTCTAGGATTCTGGTAGATGACTGAACAGATTTGCCAGAAAATGATGATCTGGTTTGTTTTCCCGCTTGACATGCTTCACAGATGTGATTCTTGTCATATATTTGGTCTGGTAGTCCTTCAACTAGTTTCTCTCGTGCAATCCTATTGATTGACTTGAAATTGAGATGGCTTAGTCGTTTATGCCACAGCCAACTAGTTTCTGATACTGTTTTAGTGACCAGACAAGTCTCAATCTGGTTGTCCCATTGCACAATATATAACCTATCCTGCAATTTTCCGGTAAGGAGTATCTCATCTCCTTCCTTGCTTTTCATGAAACAATTGTTAGCATAAAAAACAATCTGATTACCATTAGTACAGAACTGACTTACAGAAAATAGATTGTGGCTAAGACCCTCAACATATGATACATTTGTGATGGTGGTCTTGCCAACTCTTATGTTTCCATATCCTCTGGTATATCCTTTTGAATTACATCCAAAGGTGACCTGAGGACCTGGTTTCTCTATATAGTCTGACAGTAGGTTCTTGTCACATGTCATGTGCTTCGAACAGCCACTATCTATGATCCAGATTGCTCCTTTAGCTATTTTGTACCTTCTTGCAGTTTTCTGGTCCTGCAATTAATCACACTTAGCTACCCTTTCAATATTTGGGTGCTTGGTTATTAGTAAATGTTCCTTTTCGAATCCAGAACACTTTTGGATTGGGAACAGCAATATAGCAAGTGATAGTATTTCCATCATTATCAACTTTTGACACAGAATGAAATATGGATGGATGATATCTTTCTATTCCATCATTCTTCAGTCTTTTATTAGTGGGTACTGTCCTGTTGACACTCTTGTTGGGTAATGTCTGGTTGACATTCTTGTTGTGTACCCTTTCTGTTCTTGTGTAATTTGCTGGTTGTTCTCTTGTTTGATGGTACTGTCTGTTGTTAGTCTGTTTCACCATCATCTTCTGTGGTTGATCTTTCTTGTTTTTGAGGTTTATCACTTGGTCTGGTATCTGTTTCCTTTCTGGTACGAATTTTATGGTGCTAGAGGACTTCTCTGAGTGACCTGGATATCCTACTCCAGATGTGCCATTTTGCTGCATATTAATTAACAGTTTAGCACGTTCATCACTCTTATAGATCATTTCTTTTCCTTTCTTGATCTTTTCCTCAGCTACATTGTTTCTTGTGATAAGGTCTTTCACTTTTGAATTTAGTGAGTGAATCTCACTATCCTTTCCTTTGATCTGTTCTTCCAGAACGTTGATGTTAGCAACAAATTTAATGTTTGCTTTACTCAATATCTCTTCAGATTTCTTCAATCTGTCATTTTCTTCAACAACTTCTCTAAAAAGTCTCTTGATACTTGAGTAGCTCTTGAACATCTCATTAACTTCATCCCATGAATATTCATCTTGATCTTCTATTTCCTGTTCCAGGTTAATATCATTTGAAGAATTAGAGTTGCAAGAGTTTACCTCTACATCATCTAGACCGTTGTTTAGTCCTACATAGCATTCATCCCAATCTTCTTCTTCATTGGCAAATAATGCTTCATCATCTTCTGATGAACTATCTGACAGGTGACTTGAGCTAGAGTCTTCTTCTTCTTCTTCTGCTATCATGGCCTTACGTTGAGCTTTTAGTTTTTGATCTCTTTTAGCTCGTAGTTCTTCTCTTTGACTTTTAGATAATTCTGGGCAATCTGTTTTGAAATGACCTGTTCTCCCACAACCATAACAAGTATAGTCAGTAGGATTAGTGAATTTACCATTACCTCTACTTTCTGTTTTGTCATCAGATCGTTCTGCTTCTTTGTTCTTCTGGTATCTACTCTTGTTTTCTTTGTAGAACCTTCTATACTTTCTCGATCTGATTTCCATCTTGTCCATTCTCTTGGCAATCATTGAGAATTCTTTGAGTAACTTGTCATAACCTCCTTCTTCTGGTGGGGCAGATGCTGTTGATTCATCTGTTTTACACTTCGCTTTGAAGGCAGTCTCTTTCTCTTTCTTTGAGTTATTTTCACTCTTCTTGCTGGAGGAATAATCTGGTCCGTGAATCCTTCTGATGTCACATTCATGGACAGCTAGGTGATCAAATAGTGCTTCTACAGATAGGTCATTAAAATCAGCACGTAGAGGTTGCATAGCTGAATAAATTTCCCAGCTTGGCGGTAGAGCTCTAAGAATCTTGAGATTCTTCTCTCTCTGTGTGTACTTATTCTTTTTGAAGGCAGAAACTTCAAGCAGTACTTCAATGAACCTGTTCTTCATCTGCTCGATGGTTTCTCCAGGTTTCATTTTGAATTCATCAAACTTGTTGCATGTCAGAGATAACTTATTCTCAATCATCGCTTCAGAGCCTAGGCTGAGATCCCTTAGAGCTTCCCACATCTCTTTGGCTGTGTCAAGATCTTGGATCTTAGCCAGATGGACTCCTTTTACAATACTGGAAATAACTCCTTTAGCAAAATCATCTAGATTTGCTTCTCTTCTTTCTTCTGAGGTGTACTTTCTGGGATCTTTTAGTACAGTTTCTTTAACTGCTCCTGTCTCAGTAATGCGAGTAGTTTCTTCAGTAATGGCTAGAGGTCCTTCCTCAATTACTTTCCACATCAAGCAGTGATGAGCTTTGAGACACATCTTGATTCTGAAACTCCACTCTCTGTATCCTTGGATAGAGAATTCTTCGCATGCCCTGATAACAGATGACTCCATAGCAGATAATATGCTAGTGAATGAAAAAGATTTTCTAAGATCTATTCAAGTTGACCACGCAGGTTTTATCCCAGTGAAACAAAGACAATGGTCGTTTGAACCACTGCTCTGATACCACTTGTTGGTCCCGAAAGAGCAAGATTTGGTGTATGGGGGGGGGGGAATACACCAAATACAAACTTTTCAGTTTACTTGACTAATTAAGCAGAGAGACTTAAGCTTTCTGGATTACAGATTGCTCAACGTGACAAACTAGATTGACTAACTAATCAATCTTGTTCTGTCCAAGCAGAATCTCTCAAGTGAGTGATACAAAGCAGAAAGTAAGAGTGATCTTATTCTCTAACAGTGTATTGTGTGCGGAAAAATGGTGGATTTAGACGATGCTCTTTGATTAGAAAACCTTTCAAATCTTAGTCGAGAATATAGAGAATTGATTAATAATGCAGTTTGAATGAGAGAGACAGATAGTGAATAAAACAACTGGAATATAAATGCAGAAAGTAAATAACACAGTTATTTTACGTGGTTCGGGAAACCCCCTACGTCCATGGTCTAATCCAAACTGGATTAGATATCCACTACTAGGATACTCTCTTATTTATACTCGCTGAGAACGAGCCACAAGTTTCAATTACAAACTAGATTTGAAACTTATGCACGAATAAGGGTCGTGTCCCTTTACAACTTACAGAAAACAACTGTAAAACAGGATCCCTTCACGTTAATCCACTAGAAAACTACTAGCTAGCAAAGATCTCCTTCCTCTCTCGATAAGACAGACTTGAATCGAGGTGTGATTTCGATCACGAACGGTTTGAAGCTTTTGTCTAATGTGAGATCGAATTGCTTGAGAATTTTTTTTTGTAATATATCGCATATGTTCAGATTTTAAATCTCCAAACATATATAGGCTTGAATCTTGAAATTCTAGCCGTTAGTTGATTGGCATGATTTGATTTGTGGATTGCCAATCAATCATATCTCTTCTTTCCTTGTAGGTTCGTTAACTGAATCTTCTATGAATGGAAAGCAGATCAACTGTGGTTACTTTCCTTCTTCGTGTCAATCAGTGATTCTCTTTCCAATTCCTGATGGATGAACTTTAATATCAACGTGGTAAGAGATAGCTTTATTGATCTGTTACCATAATTGACAGGTTTGGTTCAACTCTTTCTGTTTTGGAACCTTCTGGTTACACCCTTTCTGATTCTAATGCCTTTCTGGTAGAGCACTGGTTAAGTACTTTCTGGTAAAGTATTGGTTGTGTGCTTTTTGGTTGAAGTTGATTTGCTCCAACTTTCTGTTCTAAGACTTGCTGGTTTAGCTTTCAGTCTAAGACTTGCTGGTTCAGCTTTCTGTCTAAGACTTGCTGGTTTCAACTTTCAGTCTAAGACTTGCTGGTTCAGCTTTCTGTTAAAGTTGTCCTGCTCCAACTTTCTGTCTAGGACTTGCTAATTTAGCTTTCAGTCTAAGACTTGCTGGTTCAGCTTTCTGTCTAAGACTTGCTGGTTTCAACTTTCTGTTAAAGTTGACTTGCTTTAGCTTTCTGACACAGACATCTTTCATCTTTCTGGTTGAAGCTTTCTTCAACTTCCTGGTCTATAAAAACCAAATAGAGATGATACAGAACATGAATAATACCAAGTGTGTTTTCGAGAGAACATCATCAAAACTTTAAAATATTTGTGGGGTTCCCAACAAATCTCTTTGATGTTCCTAACACAGATCATCCTGAATTTGAGAATCCACCTGATGAGATAGAAATCGAAGTATCTGAGGATGAAATGAAAAAGCGAAGAAGATGGGTAGATAGCCATCCATCTAATCTCATTGTTGGGAACCCAGCAGATAGAGTCAAAACTAGACGCATGCATGGAGAAAGTGCATTACTAAGCTGCTATCTTGCCCACACCGAACCAAAAGACGTCGAAGAAGCCTTACAAAGTGCAGATTGGATCAATGCCATACAAGAAGAATTAAATGAATTCAAAAGAAATTATGTATGGTATCTGGTGGATCGGCCTAGATATCAAGGTGTCATTGGAGTCAAATGGATATTTAAGAACAAGAGGGATGAAACAGGTGAAGTGGTAAGAAACAAAGTAAGGCTAGTTTCCAAAGGATATTGTCAACAAGAAGGGATTGACTTTGATGAAACCTTCACACCAGTGACACGACTAGAAGCTATCAGATTGTTTCTTGCCTATGCAGCTTTCCAACGTTTCAAAGTATTGCAAATGGATGTAAATAGTGCATTTCTAAATGGAGTTCTAGAAGAATAAGTCTACTTGGAACAACCACCTGGGTTTGAAGTTGAAGATGAAAACAAAGTGTATAGACTAAAACAAGCTCCTCGAGCTTGGTATGAGACATTGTCTACTTTCTTACTTCAATCGGGATTCAAACGTGGATCAGTAGACAAGATATTATTCACCATCAGTGTCCAAGACTATATCCTTTTAGTTCAAATTTATGTTGACGATATTATTTTTGGATCAAAATCTGAATTCCTTTGTAACAAATTCAGCAAGCTGAGGCAAGATAAGTACAGAATGTCTATGATGGGAGAGATGAACTTCTTCTTAGGATTACAAGTGAATCAATCAGCAAATGGAATCCTGATCAATCAATCTAAATACATCAACGATCTCATCATAAAATTTGGAGTTAAAGATTGCAAACCAGTAAAAATACCTACGCAAAGAAATGGAAAAATTGGTCCTGATATACTTGGGAAAGCAACAAATATAAAACAGTATCGTGGTATTATCGGATCACTTTTATATCTAACTGCAAGTCGACCTGATATTACTTTTGTTGTTGGTGTTTGTGCTAAGTATCAAGCTAGTCCAAGGGAATCCCACTTGGAAGCAGCCAAAAGAATCATGCGTTATCTCAAAGGAACCATTGAGATAGGTTTATGGTATCCTTGTGATGATTATTTTGAATTAACTGGTTACTCTGATTCAAATTATGCAGGGTGCAAGCTTGATAGAAAATCCACATCTGGGATTTGTCAATTTCTTAGAAGCAAGCTCATTTCGTGGTTCTCTAAAAAGCAAACTTCGGTTGCAACCTAAACAACAGAAGCAGAGTACATGGCTGGCAGGGAGTTGCACAACACAAATTTTGTGGATCAAACAACAACTAAAAGATTATGAAGTCTAGATGGATGGTGTGCCAATATTTTGTGATAGCTCTAGTGCAATTGCCATCACTCAAAATCTTGTTCTACACACTCGCTGCAAACATGTGGATGTTCATCATCATTTTATTCGTGATCATGTTGAAAAGAAGAACATCAAGATCGAGAAAATTCATACGGATGTGCAGCGAGCTGATATTCTCACAAAAGCATTACTAGAAGACAGATTCAAAATGCTTTGTGGAAAACTGGGATTGATAAATTTTATCGAAATTGGTACAAGTGTTGATAACAGCTAGATGGTGGTAAAAGGCCATCTGTGATCACATATTTAACTTTAGCTACATATTTTCTAATATTTATGTTTTGCTAAAATTTTGTGTGAAAATTCCAAGTAAAAACAAGCTACTAAATTTTGAAAATTAGCAGCTAGCTGATGAGTGGAATACAAATGGCAGATCGATAAAAGAAGAAAATGATCTGCTTAGGTGTCAACAACAGCAGCCAACTATTGAAATCAAGAGTAGCAGATCGTTCAAAAGAATAAAACGATCTGCTTCTCTATTTCCAATAGCGAGTCAAAGACAAGGACAACAAATCGATAAAAGAAGAAAACGATCTGCTAACAACAGCCGCAAGCTGCATAAAACAAAAATTAGCAGCTAGCTGCCAAAATCAAGTATAGCAGATCGTTCGAGCCTAAAACGATATGCTAGGGCAATAATCAAGGGGGAATCAAATTCATTTATTTCTCCATCTCTTTGATTATTTATGCCTAATGATTACTAATAAAAACTATTAAATGCTAGGAAATATCGAACGCCTAAATGTCAGAAAAAGTGAAGAATAAAGTGAAGACCATTTAATATTGCAGTCCTCGTTTCTTGTTTCGAGGCAATGATGTGATTTCTTTGTAGACGCAATTTGATGGCGTATGAACTGCCATTTAACCGTTACTTGTTACTACTTTTATAAGATTTAATCCTGTCCATTCATTATTTGCCTATATATATGTGAATGTTTGACTGTTCTTCTCACACTTTCAAATATTCTCACTCACAAAAACCTAAACCGCCATTGTTGTGTCCAAGCTCACCTGCAAAACTTCACTCTTTTTCAAAACCAATCAAAACTTTTTCAAAATGCCCACATCTGAAGCAAGCTCTTCATCTTCCGAAGCACCTCCGATTCCTTTGTCGGAGATGTTGCACATGATAGAGGCAAAGTTGTCATCGGAGCCTCGCGCTGTACTATCACATCACAAGTTTGGTACCTTAGATGTGTTGTTTAGCAAAATCGAGGCGTGCAAAGGTTAAAATCCACAAAAATATAAACTCGGATTTAATCTCTGTACTCATATTGCTCTTACCGCTTGTATTGCACATGTCTCGAATGTCTATGAAAGCTGATTATGTATACACTTCCATATGACTTGCATATTTCATCCACTAAAATTTGTCTCCTTGATTCTGTGAACACTTCATATATGCATGATATGTATGTTTCATTTCCAATAATTGATCTTCTCGTGTTTTAAAAATTGCTTAAATTCATCTCTTATGTAATCACTGCATTATGTGTTCAAACACTTAACCAAAATTTGATCTTGTTTAGGGTTCTACAAGATTATTACCATGGAACCAGATTACTTCTTGCCAGGACAGATAGCACTATTTTACTGCTCGTGGATGGTGGAAGATCGAGATGAATATACCGTGAAGATACTTATTGGAAAAATGAAGGAGGATAATATTCGCACCACCGTCATTGAAATGATTCTACAAACCTATCATCTGGCTGATGAAGGTGATCTTGTTATTGAAGAAGTCACAGATGAACACATCCAGAAATCTCTTGATATGATTCTTGCACATCCATTCCCATGGACTGGTAAAGCATTCAATAGGGCATTAATGCTACCCAGTTACATACTTCTTCTTGAATACGTCCAAAAGGTGTTTCTTGGACACCAAGGTACCTATGATTCTGTCACTTCTGGAAAACTCAAAGTAATGGCAGCAGTTCTGTTAAATCTTAAGGTGAATTGGGAAAGGTCACTGCTAAAGCTCATAGTGGATGAGGAACAGCAGATCGGCATTCGCCAAGACAATGATGGCAACTGCACTTGGATAAATATCAAACGACCTCTTCGTTTATTAACCAAACTCAGCACAATAATTGCTGGATTCTTCCAAAATAAGAAATGGCACAAATCCGTGGAGTTCAGCAAGGATTGGATTTTACCAAGGACCAGACACTAGATGGAGATGTCCTTGGGGATTGCCTCTCAAATTTTTCTTAAGATCACCGATGAGAAAATGAAGGAGGCGCTGATAAGGGTTGGACAATCAAACTTAGAATGGGTGATTCCAACGAAGAAACCTAAGACAGTTGGTGAGGCAGCTGTAGCACAAGCAAGAGACGAGATGGCTGCAGATCGACTTGCCAAGAGGAAGGCAGCTGGTAATCCAAAACCAGTTGCTGCTGCCAAGAAATCGAAAAAGCCAAGGGTCACAAAGGAAGGAAAAAGCAAACCCACAGCTCGCAATTTGGTGGATGAATTGGACGCCACTTTTGATCAAATTAAGGAACCATCTGTTCAAGAGATAAAGGAAGCCGAGGTGGAGATCAACATTCACGATCAGCCCGCTGCTGATGTTGAAGAGAGATTGAAAGGAGCGCAATTGATCTTCCAACAGCTACAAGAAAAGGCCACTGAGATGGTAACCAAATCAATGCCTGGAATCCAGCTTACTCCCGCTACGTTTGAGATGGCTCAACGTTTCCAAACCTATCTGGAAATACGTGACTGCAAGTTCTACATTTTGGAGGCCATCTTACTACTTTTCTCGATCAGCGAGCTGAAGGTCGAGGAGAGCAAGCTGCTAACATATTTTGGACTTCTTGACGTGCCTGATGCATGTCAGTATTTTTGCACTTATGTTTTGACTATGATGAAAGAGGAGGCTGTTACTCTTAAAGTTAATCTTGCTCCCTACTATGAAAAGGAACAAGATTTGTACAACTTCGCGGTGGATTTACAATCGGGAGATTTTGATGATATATTCAACTTCGAAGAGAAGGCTGTGGAGAAAGAAAAGCTTTGTCATGGAGGAAGCAGTTACTTGTGAACCATCTGCCTCAACAACACCTGCTGTTATTGCTGAACCACTGGCTGCTGATGAGCAATTTCAAGAAATTTATACTCAAGGCACAGCGCCAGATGGGTTCAAACAGCAATCTTTGGAAGACTTACTTGAAGCTTCTCTTGGGCCACAAATGCCCCCAGAACAACTGAGTGAACTTATTCACATCCGCATCAACAATCTCTCTACAGCAATGGCCAACTTCATATACTCTGCAGCAGAAAAAGCTTTGCAAACAGTCGAAAGAAATTTCCATATTGCTCATGAAAAACTAACCAGCGAGCTACAGGAGGACTTGGACAATGATAGAGATGTTTTTGACAAATACAATGAAGAGACAAACAACAAAATTGCTGTCATTCAAGAAGAGATCAAAAATTTTGAACAAAAGATGAATGCTGCTGGAGGGAAAATGGTGGCGGAAGTGAAAAAGCATGTGGAGCAACAATATGAGGACATGGAGAAAACAACAATTCCTACCGTGTCTAAAAACGAACTGCCAATCTTGCTCAAAAATCAGTTGAAGACAGCACTTCAAGAGGCAGATGTTGCAACTGAGGATGAAATTTTCCAAATCAACAAGTCCATAACAGATATGAAGGTTGCTCACAGCGAGCTGTCAGTCGACTTCGAAGCACATCTCAAAGCTGCAACTAAACAATTCGATGAAGTCACTGGCAACATATCAACATTTTTGCAATATAAAGAAGATGCTGAGGCAAAATTCAAGGCGCTTAATGATGAGCTTGCGTCTCTTCGACTCATCATCTCCAAAGATTTTATTGATGATGTCGAAAAGAGGGAAGAAGAAAAGGATGCCCAAACCAAAAAGAAAGCTGCTGCTAAACCGGCTGTTAAGAAGAACAGGATGACGGCAAAACAAGCTGCTGATGCGAGATTATTACAAAAAGAAAATAAGGAAAAATAAAGGAAAAAGGAAGAGGATGCTCGAAAGGCTGCTGACCGTAAAGGAAAGAAAATAATGACTGATGCTGATGAAGAGGAGGAGATGTTTTTGGATGGTTACAAGGCGGAGCAGATCGCTGACCCCGAATTCAGAAAATTATGGAGAGCAGAAAAGCAAAGACAAGGAAAAGCGGAGACAAAAGATGATGACAAAGAAGATTCTCCAAATGAAGAAGCAGATGAACCATCAAATACTATCTTCAAATTTTTTGAAAAATTCCAATTGACAGAGCCACAAAGCTTGACATGATTCACAGTAAGAAGGCAGCTCAGTTGAACACTGGTCAAGGAATTTATTATGCAGCATTACTATTTGATGGACCAAGATGTGCAAGGAGGTTCTGTGGACGATCTGTTTCGTGAATTCCTCTCCCAACACAAAAATCAATCGTTCATAGAATATCTATACAGACAGTCTGCTATGACAAACATTCCTCTTACTGCTCCAAAGAAAACAACCCTCTTGTATCCAAGGATCCCTGGAACTACAGAAGTTGATCATACAGCAGTTTTGAATGCCATTAATCGATCTGCTCAGCTAATGAATTATCCCATTGATTTCAATAACAAATATTACCGAAGAATTTTCAATGAAATTTATGCAAGTTTTGGAGTACCGTCGGAGTTGAGACAAAGAGAGATGGTGGAAAGAAGGAGAGCGCAGCTAGCTGACCAGCAAAGGCGTCAATCTCGATCTGCTGAAAAAGAACAAAGCCAACCACCTCAACCATGAAAGAAATGTCCACTTTTTGTTTAGCAGCCAGCTGATATATATATATGCAATATGTAATTGTAAGCTGTTATATCAATAAAGTGAAGTTTATTTTGAAATGTAACCTGATGACAATATCTCTTTGTCCAGGCAATATTTTTATGCTTGTTGCTTAAATTATTATTATGCATTCTAACTGCCTACAATATTAAAATTCATTGTTTTAAAAAAAAGGAAAAATTAAAGTGTGGTTTCGACATCATCAAAAAGGGGGAAATTGTTGGGAACCCCATGAATTTATATATGTTTTGATGATGTTTCTCGAAACTACACTTAGTTGTTTTGTATCTTAGAAACCAGGGAGTCATTGTTATCTATTAAAGAATATCTTATGTAAAAGAAGCAGATCGTTTTAGGTAACTTAATAACGATCTGTCTCATTCTTGTAATAGATTTCCTGGACACAATGATTAACTAAAACAAACAAGTAATTTCTACATTGTAAAAGGCAGCTAATTCCAAATATGGTGAGCAGATCGTTTTCTGTATTAATAACGATCTGCTTCACGTATTAGCAGCTTGCTGTCATCTCTACTTGTTTTGGTTTCATTTTCTAGAATATCTTTTAACATATCACAAATGTAAAAGTAGTTTGAAGTTTCAAACTTACTTATAACGATCTGGTTCTCTAGACTAGAATTAGCAAATGAAAAGGAAACTGAATACTTGTAATTCATTACAAGTGGTTGAGCAGCTCGTTCTAAAGACCAGCCCACTTCTCGATACTACCAACAGATTTTTTCAACTCATTACTAGAGGATGAGCAACTCGTTCCAAATAACTACTTCAGCCCACTATCGATACTACCAACAGATCATTTGTATCAAAACGATCTGGTCATCATTTCTACCTTCGAATATGAAGTAATCAACATGGAGTCAACCAAAGAAAGATGGAGGAACAACTCAATGGACAGCGAACTGTCATTACATCAAGATCAAGCTGCTCCTCACTATAACTACGGTGGACTGCCGACATACCTAAATTTGTCACAAGTCAACATCTTTATGTATTGTCACGTCAACTGCATACTTTAAGGAATGAAGTACGAAAATATCAATTTCCTGTACGGTGAATCATTCCCAGTATGGCAATACACTGGAAAATCACGTGAAAGGTGGAACAACACTCTCATTTGGCAGCGCGTGTCTCAAAAACTCTGCCATGCAATTAATGCAGCCATTAATGCAAAGAAGAAGGACGTTTTCGTCTCCAACGGATAGTTCCTTCAAAGGGGCTATAAATACCACCTTCACCTCCATAAAGAAATACGAGAAGTCAAGCCATTATCCTGCTATTACTCTGCTAAAATCTTCAAGCTCTCGACGTTCAAAACACTTCCAACCATCAAGAATTCTCAGTAGTGTTTATAGTTGTTGAAGGTTTACTTTCTGGAAAAATTGTTTCTACAAAACCCCAAGTTAGGATCTAGATTTGATCCAGTTGTAATCTAAGGTTGTAGTGTTCAATCTTAGAAAGAAGATTTGTAATCACAAGAAGTTATCTAGATTTGATAATTCTTGTGGCTCGTACTCAATGAGTAAAAAGAAAGGAGAAAGCTAGTAAATTTTCGATCTAGATTTGATCGAGCCGTGGACGTAGGGACAGTTTATCCCGAACCACGTTAACTGCTTGTGTTCTTTATTTCTTATTTACTTCATTATCATCTTCTTCATACTCTTGCATTTAAATCTTGGTTGATAATCTCTTCAAGAAAGACAATGTTATTCACATTAAAAAGAGCATTAACCACCATATTCCGCACACAATTTTAATCAAGTTTAAATCCATATTTATTATTCTTGATTATTGTTTTTCACGCATAAGGTCTTATTTGAGTGAGATTAAATCTTCCTGACAAGAAGATTTGTTTTACTACCCTAAGCCATCTTATCTATTAAGTGTGCTTAAACCTTATACCTAAGTTTAAAACAAGAAAATTGAAAAAGGTTGGATTGGTGTATTCCCCACCCCCCCCCCCCCATACACCAATCTAACTATTTCAGGACCAACAAGAATATAAGCCGACGAAATGAAATGCCCTTAGTTAACAATCTCATAGTTGAGATTTTTGACGTATGGGGCATAGATTTCATGGGCCCATTCCCTAACTCTAATGGTTTTGAATATATATTGTTTGTTGTAGATTACGTGTCTAAGTGGGTCGAGGCTATCCCCACGAGGACATGTGATGCTAATATTGTCTTAAAGTTTGTGCAGGGGAATATCCTAAACAGGTTTGGATTTCCTAGGGCAATAATTAGTGATGGAGGCAAGCATTTTTGTAACAAACTGTTTGAGAAGCTCATGAGGAAGTATGACATTAGACATAAGGTGGCGACTCCTTATCATCCCCAAACTTCTGGACAAGCGGAGACAAGTAACAAGCAAGTTAAGGGAATTTTGGAGAAAACCGTGAAGCCAATGAGGAAGGATTGGTCATCAAAGTTGGGGGATGCTTTGTGGGCATACCGAACCGCTTTTAAGACTGTTCTTGGTATGAGTCCCTATAGGCTCGTGTATGGAAAAGCATGCCACCTTTCAGTCGAAGTTGAGCATAAAGCGATGTGAGCCATTAAGGAGACAAACATGGAGATGATTCGTGCAGAAGAAGAGAGGTTCTTACAAATGTCCGAGTTGGAAGAGCTAAGGGATGAGGCATTTGAGAACTCTCGGATTTACAAGGATAGGGTTAAAAAGCTCCATGATCGAAAGATCTTACGAAAGCATTTGAAGCCAGGGATGAGAGTATTACTTTTCAATTCTCGACTCCGACTCTTTCCGGGAAAACTTAAATCCCGTTGGAGTGGCCCTTTTGAGATCACGGAAGTGTTTCCGTATGGAGTAGTAGAGCTTTTAAACTTGAGAACCAAAGAGAAGTTTCGGTTTAATGGACAAAGAGTGAAGCAATACCTAAAAGGAGAGGTTTCTAAGAGAGGAATCGAGTCTCTAGTACTCGAATATGCAAGTAAATCTTGAAATAATGGGAAGGTGTCGAGCTCATGACATAAAACGAGCGCTTTGTGGGAGGCAACCCACACCTTTATCTAGTTGTTTTTGTTTTTGTTTTTTGTTTATTTTGTGTTAATGATAGTCTTAATCGAGATTGTTTTGATGTAGGAAGGATCCAAGAAGAAGATAGTTGAAGTGGAAGTGGAAAAGAAGAAGAAAAGGGACAGAAACGCATAGCCAGCGACCGCTGGGAACCCAGCGGCCGCTGGCCATGCACAGCAGAAAAGGACAGAATGTAGGGGTCAGCGACCGTTGGTAACCCAGCGGCTGCTGGCCCAGTGCGGCAGAAAATTGCAGAATCTCATAGCCAACGACCGCTGGGATCCCAGCGGCCGCTGGCAATTCCAGTCACGCGATTTAATTCATTTTTCCCTCTTTTCCTTTTACTTTCATCTTCTTCTTCTCTTTTACTTTCTCTCCAAACGAAACCCTAGTTTCCTTAATTCTCCAATTCACCTTCCACTCTCTACAAATCACCCAAATTTCTTCTACCCAACACTTCTCCATCCTTTTCATCCATAAATTTCTCTATTTCATCCACCACATTCTCAAATCCAACATTTTTTTTTAATTTTGGTATTTTCTCTTTTCTTTTTACTTTCTTCTTACTATTTGTGTTTATTCTCCATGTCTAAGAACATCCGGTGCCGTGTGGAAGAGCCCGAGGAAGAAGAAGAGCAAAATGAAGCCCCAAGGGAGAATCTCCAACTCACCCCATTCCGTTCTTCATTGTTTCCAATTTATGAACCCGTGGAAGGTTAAATTTTCCTACGATTATTTGCTTTACCATTTAACCAAGAGTATCAATTTTATTGGGATTTTTTGAATAGGGTGCATGTTAGTTCTCAATTGCGCAAATATTTGAAAGCATTAGGCCTTTTAAAGCTTTTGGATAGTGGTAATCTAGATGGTTATAGAGAATTGTCCTATGAATTGTTTTCCACATTTGAATTTGGAGATGGACATAATTCTTTCAACTGTAGGCTTTTAGGGAATAATGTTACTGTTACTAGATCGATTATGTGCTCTGTTTTTGGATTCTCCTTGTCTAGAGGAGCAGCTACCCGAACCCCAAAAGGGTTTAATCCGGTAGCTGCTTGGTATGACCTCACCGGGCTCTATAATTGGAACCAGAGTGGCACCCCTAGTGGATTCATTAGGGATGACGCCCTTTGCTTGTTGCATAAATTCATTACTTTTAACATTTCGGGAAGGCGGAAGCCAATAAGGTCAGTACTAATGAGTGCTTTCTCCTATCTGCCGCTGTTAAAGGGTAGAAGGTATGTATTTCTTCCTTCATCTGGGCTCAGCTCGAAGGAATTAAATATAGGAAAAAGACTCATCCTGCATTAGCATATATTACTTTTCATCTTGCTCGTCACTTTGGATTTCAGGTGCCAAACAACTACAGATGGATAAAAAGTCTTACCTTGGATGCCACGTTCCTCAAGCATGTCGGCCTACTTGACTCCTCCGAGACTTCATTCATTCCCTATGAACGAAGAGAATGTGTAAGACGCTTCCGTGAGCGG
Organism: Leonotis leonurus; assembly: GCA_026898415.1. Classification (NCBI taxonomy): domain Eukaryota; kingdom Viridiplantae; phylum Streptophyta; class Magnoliopsida; order Lamiales; family Lamiaceae; genus Leonotis; species Leonotis leonurus. Next base: position 1,244 of record JAPKLX010001354.1, on the reverse strand, counting down.
GAAGCAGCTCTTGAGCAAGCCGGAGGCGTCAGTCCATCTACCGAGACCCCTCCCGAGACTGATGACTTTCCCACCGGTGCTGATGCCGAGATGGAGGAGCGTGCTTACGAGGGAGAGCAACAAGGTGGATATCATGGAGGATATCAAGGCGCCTATGACCAAGGCGGTTTTGCTAGTGGCTCAGGGAGTGGTTTCGGTGGTGATTACTTCACCCGAGATGATTTCAGATCCTTCCAAACTGACTTGTTTGGAAGGCTAGACACTCAGACATCAGTTCTTTGCTCCATGGATTCCCGTCTCGACTCTATAGATACACGTGTCTCCTCTCTGGAGACACAGTGGGCTAACTGGACTGGAATCCATCCTCATCTTCCACCTTCATCTGAGTATCAGGATCCACACGATCCTCCGGCATTTTAGTTATTCTTTTACTTTATTTTCCTTTTTATGTTATATTTTTATTTTTCTTTACTTATTCTATTTTATGTTTGGTGTTATGTTTTTGGTTGCAGGTACAATTTTAGGAGCATTCCGTTCCTCAGCTTGTTGTCAGCTTTACATATTGTCAGGGAAGTTCCTTATTCCATCTCTTTAATTCCTTACTACGAGGGCGTAGTAAGAATTAAGTGTGGGGGGTTCGGTTACTTTCTTGCATGTCTTTGTTGTTTTTAATGTTTTTATGTTTGCTTGTTTGTGTTTGTTTGTTGTTATTCCCCAAATTTGATCATGAATTGTCTTTTTGCCGATGCAATAGCTTAGTGTTGATATATATTGATGGTTAATATGTGAGCCCCGTATGTGGAATGTATAAGTGGAACATTAGCTAGGTTTGATTTTGATTGGGTTAGGTTGTGTGGTTAAGATGACATGCGGGGCATGTTGCTTTTATTAGTCGTAAACATAGTGGTCATGATTCGGATTATGAGTGACTACTCCTTGTTATATGTTCGATTTCCCTTGGATAAAAAAAACAAGAGTATCAACTCTTCAAAAAAAAAAGAGAGAATAAAAACGCTAGAAGGGTGTTAATAAAAGGGAAATTGAACATTTGACGATAGGGAGATGTGAGATGAGTGTACATCGTGACCATATGTATATTGATGAACTTAGTAACGGGCAACATTACATCTTAATTGAGTGACTGAATACAATTAGAATTGACCCTAGTCTAATGTTGGTTTGAAGTTGTGAATGGTGGTTGGGCTTATATGTTGATTATTAGTATATGTTAATGCTTAGTTGTG
>JAPKLX010000105.1:1041939-1076286 GCA_026898415.1 Leonotis leonurus | reverse complement strand
AACCTTTAACTTCATCTTTTAGCTTCCTTTTTCTTTGTTTCTTCATATATATATATATATATATATATATATATATATATTCTTAATAATGCATGTTATCATACAACGCGATGCAATTTTGCAACTTTATACATTGCATTTCAACGAATTCAGTTAATTATGTTTCACTTTGCATTAATATAATTTAAATGATGCATCACATAACATTTCAGATGCATTGAGGCCTGTGATGATTAAAAAAAAAACATATCAGATGCATTGCAAATAATATATTTGTGTTATATTTTTATGGATAGATCTATAATACATCTCTGATTGGGATGAATGAACCCTTCATGTAGAGAAATTGTGAACCGTACGTATTTAATGTGTTAATAAATTACAACAATTTTTGCAATCATATTCGTAATGCAATTCACGCATCGAAAATGTGTTAATGATGCATTATTTTTTAATATACAATATTAGAAAATGATCTCAAACATCGCAATTTAGCCATTGTGTGGAAAACATGGAAGTCCTACTACAATAGTGGTTGAAGAAAGGACTAAGAAATCAATTAGGTGCGTGTCATGTAGTAGTTGGTCTAGGTCAAATTCTATTTAAAAAATCAATTAGGTGCATGTCCTAATTGATTAAGTGATGGTAATAACTGATTAGTTATTTATTCCTTAATGATATCCGCTATACTCTCATTTGCCTTTTCCTGATAATTCTCAATGTTTATATTTTTTTAGGCGGGAAATACGCCACATCGCAGTTAAACAAACCAAAGAAAGTGATAGAAAATAGATATGCGGTACACATAATCCGATCAAAAATATTATTCATATAATAATACAATTTCAAATGTAAAAAAATGCCAATGTTATAACCAATATACGAGAATAACAAAAATTATCCAAATACTCTTATTTAAGTAAAATACCAATTTGACCTTAAAAAATCTTTTGCCATAAATAATTAAGATTTATTTCTATTTCTCATCTAAACATACATTCTCATTTAATCCATATGTATATATGAGTACCTTAAAAAATCTTTTGTGATAAATAATTAAGATTATATATGAGTACGATCATTAGATTTATTAAAGTGAATAATTGAGATCTTTTATCATTTTTTATATAAAAATTATTTTTTAAATTCGGATTTCAATCATATATGCACTAGTTGATGTATATTTAAATTACAAATCCACACGTTTATTATACTAGCATGCAAATTCTTTTTGAAATTCCAAATCGCAAAAGAAAATGAAAATCAATGATTTACACGATGCATGTAATACCTAGTTTAATTTCTCTAGCTATCGTAGAAAGCTGATTATTAGCAAGGATAACAGCTAGCTAAGCTAGTTTGTCAATTCAATTTGAGTTTTAATTAGTGATTTAATCTATTTTATTATTATGACAACGTTTACTAATTAATGAGTTAAGACAAATTTTTCTTACAATATCAAATATTGACTAACTTAACCTATCCCTATTAATCTAAAATATGGCTAGAGAATTTTGATCTTTTTATTTTATTGGTTAATTTGCTATTTGGAAGTGACTATTAATATAACCTATTTAATCAATAATTCACATATTATGTCTTTTTAAACAAAATTACTTATTAATTGAGAAAAATGACTTGACAATATCATCAATATATATATATATAAAAGATGAGTGGAACCTGATTGGGTAAAAGTAAAAAATGAGGTAAGATGAAGCAGAGAGCATCCAAGGATGCAAAGGGGAAAAAAGGAAAGAAAAGTAAGGGAAAAGGTAAAGTGAAAAGAGATGTTTGTATGCAAAATATGTATATATCTAAAAGTTAGTATGCCAAGAAAAAGTTATAGGGTTGTTGTCATCAAGCAAAAGCCTCATCTCATCTCTCTCAAGCTTATTAAACCCAATTTCATATAATTCATAGTCCATAGATGAAATGAGATGAGATGCTTGGGGCAACACATCTCATCTCATCTCTCTGTTCAATCCTTAGTTTCTGCCCTTTATTTTCCCAAAAGTCTGCTTTAAAGCAACGCATTCTTTCCTTCCCACACATAGTTTTGTTTGGTTATATACCAAAACCCAAAAGTAAGCACTCATGTTTGTCCAAAAGCAAACTTGTGGTGGGGCCCTTCATAACTATGCATGCAATGCAACATTTCTATCATGGGTCGTCTTTTTATCTCTTCTATCTCACTACTCTTTCTTTCCTACTTTATTTCTTCTTCTTCTTCTTTCTTTCTTTCTTTTTGGTTTTTCTACAGCTATCTTCTAACTTGCATGGACGAGATGGGATTTGCATGGTGCTCTTTCTTTCTTTATTTGCCATCTCCCAATAACTTTTCTCTCTCTTAGTCTTCTTGATTTTGTGATGACTTGTCATGAATACCTATGGGTGTGTATCTATGTTATTATGTATTGTGTTGTGTGTGTATCACGTCACGTCAGTGTCTCATCAAGTTCAAACCCAAAGAGGCAAAGATCATAGTGCATGGTTATCTTTGCTTTATTTTCCATTTCCCAATTAACTACTTTGAACATTTAAAGATATGAAATGGTACTGAGACTTCTTGTTTTCTTTCAACTATACATTTTTCGTCTTGAAATGTGGATTCTCCACTTAGGAAGGAAGGAGGAGGTCTTGATGATGTGTAGTAAAGAAATTGGCCAATTTAGCAACTAAAAGAATAGAAATATATATATATATACACACACATTGAAGACATTTTTCATCCGACTTGTCTAACAAAACATCTTCTTACTATTTGAGGTATTAATTAAGCTTCATTAAAACTTTTCTTCACTAATTTATCTTCTTTTTGCCCTAATTACTAACGTAATTACATAGTCTTGAACTCTTACAATAAATTGAAAAAAGCGAACTATTTATGGGTAAGGATTGATTAATTAGGAAAGAAGAGACTGTTTAGAAGCTTCCGTGTGTTTGGAGAAATATGTGGTTTAATTCATACACGGTTTGTGATGAAATTTAAAGATCCCTAGTTGACAAAAGTCTCTTCTTCCTCATGATTGGTGGTGCTAATCCTAATCCTAATCCTAATCCAATAGACAAAGCTTTTTACACATAAAGTAAGGCATAGCCATATTCCTCTATATATATATATATGTTGACATGTTCTTGGCTATACTGAAGAAGAATTAAGGATTGATAATGATTTTCAGCAACATTTAATCGATTTTTGCATAAAGTATATTGGCATAGAATGTAGGATCACAAACATTGAAACAATTTAGTTTCATTTATTAAATGCAGCAATTGAGCACAAAATTCAGTATACTGCATATGGAATATAGACCAACTTATCAAATATCAATCACTAAACCCTAGAAGAAGAGGCCAAGATGCTGCAAATCCTGCTGAACATATATAGGAATAGTTCAACATAATCCTTCTAAGTTCTAACCACCCATGCATGTAGATCCCGTTCAATCTTGTTTGGAATTTCAATAGCATCGATCATTATCATATTTTGCCACATAACATCAGTAATAGTAGTAAGTACCCAAACTGATTGGATGACCTCAAAACACTTTTTTAGAATTAAAATAGTTCTAAAATACACCGACTTTCGGGTGATCGAATTAATTTGAGACAGATCGAAAAGGGTCACCCAATATTAATGTGTTCTACCAGAAGACTGAGTACGGATTATAAAATAGGTACCGAACCCAAATCCATTTAAATCTCAGAAAACATTATAAATAAAAAATTGTTACCTCTATGGTATATACAGCTGAGAATGATGACTTGCCCTTCTACTCCTAGCGGGTCAGTCTTACATGGAACAACAGAATCCACTCATTGCCTACAAATAAAGAAAAACATACACAAATTAATGTAGACTCTTACATATTACAGCACCCAAAATAAATTCTAAACCCAGCCTTCACACCTGCCTACCATGTAGCTAGCTAGACATCTCACTCCCTAAAATATATTTTTCTAAAAGAGTAAAAGTATATCCATGAATGACAGTGAATAAATAATGTACTTTCTCCAGAACTACATAATGATAATGAGGATATGAAAGAATGCTGATTTTCTGTCTTTTTTTCTCTTGTATTTTAATTGTGTTTCTGTTTCGTTTATTGTGTTTTGTTGTCTTTGTGTCTTGGAGAAGAGAAAATAGAGAAGAACACTCCCCTAGCCTACTTTGTCGGTTGGGCGGAGGTGCGCTGGAAAGACCCTCGCAGGGCTACATCCCTCTGCTCGGTCTACGTCCAAAACACGGCCGACAGCCTGGACTGGAGAGCGCTTAGCTGTCCCCACAATGTATATAATTTGCTTTGAACTAAGTCCAGCTGCATTTCATTTATTCCAAAATTAGGAATTTTGATGGCAACTAATTATAGACCGAGTTGTACGGCTTCTGTAATACCAATTTTCTACTTGTATGTATTTGATATGGAGGAAATGTACTGGTGTAGTACATGGTTTAAGAATTCAACTTCATCTCCTTGATTCTAATATATTTCTAATACATGTGATAGGAAATCATTGATAAAACTGTAATCTTCATGCCGCAGATAATACTAATTGAATTAAAAACATGAAAAGAACCTACTGTTGTACTGATAATCAAGTCCCATGTGGGTAGAATATTCTCTTTTCTCTTCTTCTTCTCTAATCTATGGTGAAGGAAGTTCGAGGATGAAACTTTGCATAACTTATGACAATAAAGTTTTGCTTTCATTTGCAGTTGATAAATTTGTGTAGCTGCTTTGCTTGAACGAATATAAGGAATAAAGCTCAAATCTTGACATTTATCAAGATTTAGAAACGTCTGTGTTTTTGAGAGATATTTATATTAGAAATCGTGGAATCTAAATTGGGCTGGTCCTATCTTTATTGGGCTCGCCCATTCTTATTTATTTCATGTCCCAATACCACCTTAATATTTTTGTGATAAGTCAAAAGGCTCATCCTCATAATTATAAATTTAATTATAGTTAACTTAGTTAGACTTCGATTTTGGTAATTGTAAGGTTGTACCATCATGTAGAAATTCTTTGAATATATAAGTAAAATCTATATTGACATTCTATGAGCTAGATAAGAAGGTTTCTAATTTTATTTTGATCTCATTATAATGGGAATTTAAAAGGTTGGAATATTACATTTTATCCCTTAAAATAAATTTCGTCCTGAAATTTACATACTCTTCTTCCTTCCTTCCTTATAGTTTTTATATTCCTTCTTGTTCTTTTACATTCTTAATAATTTTCTAGACTATATTTATTTCTTAACTCGCAAATCTTTTAACACTACTATTAGTCACTTCTCATAGCTCATTTCTAACCGAATGTCTCGATTTAACTTCTTTTGCATCATCGAGGATAATCTTAATTTTCATTAGCAACTTGGTGTGTTGTGTTGACTAAAATTATTTTGAGTCGCTCGCAATCTAACGAGGTCGTCTAACAATGATAAGTCAACCCAAGTCGTATTCTCAAGGAAGACTTAGCAGGACAATTTAATCATTTGTTCAAATACGAAAGCAAGTAAAAGATTGATTTGAGGTTTTAAAACTAGGCGGAGAAAGTAAATTGTAAAAGAAGATAAATTCTAAACTAAGAAAACTAAATGAAGCAATGAATTGCGAATTCAAGGAAACACGAATTACGACTTTAAGAAAACGAGTTACGAATTTGAAAGAGACAATTGATTCCAATCTAAATGATAACTAGATTGAAATCAATACGAAAGAATTAAGAACGTAAGATATAAACGAAACGGAAATATGAAAGCATAAATAAATAAACGAACTCAATAATAAATTCGAACCCGGAATTTAAAACGAAAGCAAACTTGATTCATAAACTGGAATGGAAAAACTTGAATCCACAACGATGAACGGAAAAAACAATGAACTTGAATGTTCCGATTGGCTATCCTTCGTAATCAGATACCTAAACTAAAAACGACTAACTACGAATGATAAATCTCGACCCTAGAACAATAGGTTGAGAGGTACTCGGAATATAAGTGCATAGAATGGGAAAAAATATGTCTATCGAATGAGAAACGCGTCGACTATTTATAGACGTCGAGCAGGGTCAACGGCTGCTTAAAGATCAGCGACCGCTGAGTTGGTCAGTCGTGGGTTCCACAGGCGCGGCCATTGCACTGCTGACCGAGTCAGCCGCTGGGTCGGCGGCCGCTAACCCTGGCTCGTGCTAGCTCGCGCGTTGGTTCGGCTTGGGACATGCACCGCCTATTCAGCGGTCTCTTAGGGCTACATGACCGCTGACTTGTGCTGTCAGCTCTCATCTTCATTCTCTCGTCATTTGTCGATTTTTCTCGTCTCGTTTCCAACTTTAACACTTGTTTAAGCTCATGATCCTGAAACATAAAATGAAATGTAAATCGAGCCCGAAACATCATGCAAAATGAGAAAACTACAAGAATAAAGACAAAGAATATACGAGTTTAGACGACCAAAAAGAGGCTAAACATGTGTTCTTCGAAGTTCTAAGTTACACATTTTCTTCTTTTATCATATCCTCATTCATCATTCCATGTTCACCCATTTTTTTTAATAATTATAGTTGATGTCATAGATTTCCCATCAATTATCTTAAAACCTTATATAACACTTAGCTCTTTATACTTTAAACGTTCTACGTTCTTCTTTCAATATATTCATTTAGCTCTTAACTCCCTGGTTCTTTTTCTAAAATACTCTCTTATTTCCATTATCTTGTGACAAAACTAGCATATTATATATCTTTAGATGTAATTGAGATATGGTAGGAAAATTCTTGCCCTACACTTAAGCATGCAACGACCATCTTTCATGTCCGGCGGCTCGCATTGCGCCTAGTTGAATAAATATGCATATATTTGCATTAATAGAGTTCATATTTGCACTAAAATACTTAAGTTTTTGCATTGTTTATACGTTGCAAAATATTATTGTAAAGTTGATTGTTGATGCGCTCTTTACGTTGCACCACATATACATGTGGATTGCTGACGGAGCTCAGTTGTTATCACTCCGATCAAGATAAATTTATAAATACTTACACTCTTCACTAGGTTCCGATAGTGGCAAGCACATGATCGATCCCACAAGTAGTTGGTGGATTCCTCTCTTGATGTCACTATTTGAGTTTTGAATCTAGTCTGGCCTTGGGCAAGAGGTCGTAACCAAGCAAAAAGTAAATACTGAAAAAGAAAACAATAAAGATAGTTAAATAAGAAAGCAACTTGACTTGGATTAGAATCCTTAAGTCTTGACTTATGTCTTGTTCATCGGTGAAAAGATATTCGTTGTACTCGCATGTCATTGGTTAAAGGCGAGCGTAAGAATGGAGTTTTACTCGTACCACCCAAACGCATCACTCAGAAAACCCCCTTTTTACTCGTCACGTAGCCACCTAAGCCTCGCCCAGTATACATTTTCAGCCCAGAAGGTAAGGGTTACGCACTCCCTTATCCCCCTTGCCCAAGCTTGCGCTCAAACAAAATTTACTCCAGCATACCCAAATAGGCTTGTTAGCGGGACTGCGCAACCATGGGCACTCCATCTCAGACGCCCCACCCATGGCGTCCCCACCTACATCACCACGCTGATCCCTCTGACCGGCAAGCAGGAAGTTGCTAACACTTGGAGTTTCCAGTTCGCAGTGGTAACCTGACCTTGTCCAAGATTGCTACCGATCGGACAACACCAAAGACTCAACCAAGTTGTATAAGAAACAGATCCAGTGCTTTAGGAACATGCAATTACAACTATATGTACATTTAAACCTCTCTAGACGTTATAACCTTTTACGCTCAATTCATCTTTCTCAAGCCAAGTAAATAAACCTAGCTACTCATATGGAAATTTAATAACACAAACAAAATAAAGAAAAACATACTTATATTAAAGAACGGAAGTACTATTACCAAAATATCCTCTTGACTTTGAATATCCATAATAGGCCTTGAGCCTATTTCCACTGACTTTGAATATTGTCTTGGTCTTGAGATCTTGAGTGTCCGCAGAGCCATTGGAGTAATGCTCCCAGACCATGTATGGTCCTCTCCACTTGGTAGATAGCTTGCCAGAGACAAACCTGAATCGGTTCTCATATAAAAGCACTAGCACGCCTTTGTTGAATCTTCTTCCTTGAGCTATGTGGTCATGCCACTTCTTCAACTTCTTCTTTTACAAGGTAGCACTGTTATAAACCTCAGGTCGTATCTCCTCTAGCTCTTGCAAACTTAGCTTTCTTCCTTCAACAACTTCATCTCAATCTTGATTGATCTTGCTCACTGCCTAAAACACCTTGTGCTCCATCTCGAATCGTAAATGGCAAAGCTTACCATATACCATACGGTGTGGAGACATTCCAAAGTTAGAGACTTCAGCTCCGGTCTTTCCTTGTCTCGTCAACTCTCTTCCTTAGAATGTTCTTCACAATGCAGTTGGAGACTTTAGCTTGCCCATTGGCTTGGGAATGGTATGCCGTAGACATACAGTGGTGAACTCCATACTTCTTGAGCTAGCTAGTGATAGTGGAGTTGTAGAAATATGGACTTCTATCACTGACTCTTGCCTTAGGCATGCCGTATCTTGTGAAGATGTTTGTCTTGACAAATCTTGCTACCATTCTTGCATCTGCATTAGGAGTCGCAATTGCTTCTATCCACTTAGAGACATAATCCACTGCTAGCAAGATGTACTGATTGCCTTTGTACTTGTGCAAGGGCCCCATGAAATCCATGCCCCATATGTCAAAAATTTATGCTAGCAAGAAAGGTATCAAGGGCATCTCGTCCTTTTTGGAAATATTTCCTTCTCTTTGGCATTAGTCACAAGTCCTGCACTTCTCAAAACAATCTTTGAAGATTGTGGGCCAGTAGAACCCATTGTCTAGAATCTTCCTTGCCATACGTACGCCTTGGCCCGAAATGTCCTCCGAATTCTCACTCGTGACAATGCTCAAGTATATTTCCTTGCTCTTCCTCAGGTATACACCTTTGGAGGATTAAGTTAGTACACTTCTTACATAGATATGGGTTATCCCAGATGAATGACTCGCTCAGCTTCTTGATCATTCCTCTCTGGTATTTGTCAAGCTCCATTGAGAAATTCTTCGTGATGATGTAGTTGAATATGTCAGAATACCATGGCTTGGTAGTTCTATCCCGCACAACTCCTCGTTGGGAAATCTATCATTGAGGGGTGCGTCGTCTTCTTCAATCAAGTGGTCAACCACATGATTTTGGGCTCCACTTTTGTCCTTCACTTCAATGTCAAACTCTTGAAGTAGTAAGATCCATTTTCTCAGGCGTGACTTGCTATCCTTTTTGGCCATGAGATACATCAAAGCTGTGTGATCCGTGTAGACCACTATCTTGCTCCCGAAGAGGTATGAGCAAAAATTCTCAAAGGAAAATACCACGGCAAGGAGCTCTTTCTCTGTGGTAGTATAGTTGATCTGGGCTCCGGTAAGGGTCTTCGAAGCGTAGTAAATCACATGGCTCTCCTTGCCAATCTTTTGGCCAACACTGCTCCAATTGCGTAACCGCTAGCGTCGCACATTAGCTCAAAGAGCATCCCCATTCAGGAGGTCTGATTATTGGTGCTGAGATCAAGTGATTCTTCTATATCTGGAATGCCTTCTTGCACTCCTTGTTTAAATCCTAAGGCACATCATTATGGAGTAACTTGTTCATCGGTTGTGTTATCTTGGAAAAGCCCTTAACAAAACGGCGGTAGAAACCCGCGTGGCCAAGGAATCCCCGCAGTTGCTTCTCATTGGTAGGTTATGGCAGCTTGATAATAATTTCCAACTTAACATGATCCACTTCAATTTCTTTCTCAAAGATAGTATGACCAAACACAATTCTTTCCTTGACGATGAAGTGGCATTTCTCGTAGTTGAGCACTAGACCTTTCTACACACATCTTTGTAGTACCATCTCCAGGTGCTTAAGACACTGGCCAAAGCTGTTTCTATAAACTGTGAAGTCATCCATAAACACCTCAATGCAGTGTTCAAGGAGGTTTGAGAATATACTCATCATGCACATTTGGAACGTCCCAGGGGCGTTGCACAGACCATAAGGCATTCTTCAGTCGGCGAAATTTTCGAAGGGGCAAGTGAATGTTGTCTTCTCTTGGTCCTCGAGCTCTACCTATATTTGCATGTAACCTGAATATCCGTCAAGGAAACAGAAGAACTTGTTCAGCAATGAAAAATGGTCCTTCCTGGTCACCTTTTCAGCTTCATGTAGTCAATGCAGACTCTCCAGCCTGTCTGCAATCTGGTCAATGAACGGCAATGGAAAGTGGTCCTTCCTGGTCACCTTGTTCAACTTCATGTAGACAATGCAGACTCTCTAGTCTATCTGCAATCTTGTTGCGATCGTTCTCGATCACTTGCAGGTCAAATTTCTTGGGCACAATGTAGATCGGGCTAACCCATCAGCTGTTTGAAATGGGATAGATCATCCCCATATCAAGGAGTTTGATAATTTACTTCTTGAATACCTTCATCATGACTGGGTTGAGCTTTCTTTGTGGATCTCTAACTGGTACTGCATCTTGCTCAAGCAGAATGAGATGCTAGCATACTGTAGGGCTTATTCCATTAATGTCGGCTAAAGTCCATCTTATAGCCTCTTTGTACTTCCATAGCAGATCTCAGATCCTTTCTTCTTCTTCTTGGTGTAACTCCAAGCTAATTTTCACTAACAAGGTCTCCTCCTTGGGTGGCTTGAGTATGGATGATTCCATCTGATTTCCCGTGATCGAGAGTGATTTAGGGACTCGATTCTCCACTGCTTGGCCAGATGTCTCAGTGCTTTTCTCTTTGCTCTCTTTGTTGCCTGGTTCATCCTCCGTCTTGTTCAAAATCTGGGGCAAGGATTCCTCAATGTCTTTCTCAATGGATTCCACAAAATCCAATATCTCTTCATCTGGAGCATGTTGCTCTGCCTTACAGATGTCAAAAGACACAGTGTCTCTAGCATACTGGCAAGTCAGCTTCTCAGTGTCACAATCAATCAGGGGCCTGGCGGTCTTAAGGAATGACCGTCCTAAAAGCATAAGTGGTTTATTAGCAGTAGAGTTGTCCGTGTTAAGTATATAGAAATCAATAGGAAAACTAAGGTCTTGTACCTTGAGCAAAACATCTTCCACCATGCCTTCAGGGTAAATGCTCGACTTGTCTGCTAGCTGGATCACGGCCCTAGATGGCTTCAATTGGCTTATCTTCAGTTCCTCGTACATAGATATGGGCATGAAGTTGATTGAAATCCCTAAATCTAGCATGACTTGATCAATACTAGTATTCCCGATCACACAAGGGATATTGAACATCCATGGATCCTCACACTTGATTGGTAGATCCTTCTTGAGCACTGCAGAGACATTTTCTCCGACTAGGAATCTTGTATTATATGGATATTGTACCTTCTTGGAACACAGCTCCTTCAAGAATCTTGCGCATCTTGGCACAGTCGTCAACGCAGTCACAAGTGGAATGTTGACTTCTACCTTCTGGAACACCTTCATTAGTTCCTTTATCTCTATAGCTTCCTTTGTCTTGGTCAGCCTCCTAGGGAAGGGTGGATGGTTGTAAATGTTCTATTCCAGAGCCTTCTTGGGTGATCTGGCTCTAGGTTTGGGCTTTGGCTTCTGTTCAGCCTTTGGTTCAGGCTTCTTCATTGACTCCTCCTCAGCTTCTAGCTCTTCTAATTCTACCATCTCCTTGGCAGGTTCCACTACTCGTTCAGGTAAGAATTTTCCGTTCCTGAGCATTACCGCATTGACTTGTGGCTTGAGATTCACCTGGACTTGAAAGGGCAGTCCTCCTTACTTGTTGTCCATCTTGACAATTGACTGGGTCAAGTTGGAGATCTGGTTGGCTAGTGACTATAGGGCTTCTCGACTTTCTGTCTTGAACTTTTCAAAGTCATCCCTGAACTTGTGTTGCTCCTTGGATAAGTTCTGAACTTGATGGTGAGAGAGAGATGGGTCTCTTGGCTGAATTTGATGCTGAGCCTCGGGTGGAGCTTGGTAGTGATTTCCTCCATATCTTAAGTTCTTGTGGTTCCTCCATCCTGAATTGTAAGATTGTGAGTGGGATCAAATCTTTGCCTTCGGCCTAGATTATGGCTCTCTCTGTTGTTGGTATGCCCAAAATAATTAACTTCTTCTTCTCCTAGAGTAGGGCATTCATCGGTCTAGTGAGTGGTAGCATAGCACAACTGACACTCCTTAACATTCTTCTTGATGGTCGGCTTCATCATCTTCATCATTTGCTTCATGGTGGCACATAGGCCCGAGAGTTCCGTATTGACCTGTCATGGAGAAACATCTCCCATGGTCCTGGTCAAGGAGTGTGCATCATCTCGGGATTCTTCTGCCGTGTCGTTCAACAGCCTGAAAGCTTCAGAAGGCTGGTTGTTCAAGATAGAACCTCCACACGCGGTATTCAGAAATTGTCACTTGTCAGGCCTCATTCCATTGACATAGTACTGGATCAAGTCCTGGTCAATGATGTTGTGTTGTGGACATTTGGCCAACATGAGCTTGAATTTGTTTTAATAGTCATAGAGTGACTCTCCGGCTCCCATCTGGATAGTGCTCCTCGAGACATAATTTGTTCCAACATGTATTGCTTGTCAAGTCATGACACTACATGCAGGTAAGTGTAAAACCATTCTCGAGCAGTATCTTAAAGTGAAAAAGGAAATGATATCAGACGTATATACTCCCTTTTTGTTGCCTCATTGGTCCTGATGGTTCCACAAACCATCTCGAAGTCTTGAAGATGTCTTTGCGGATCCTCTCCTGGCAAGTCACTGAACTTGGGCAAGATCTGGATGAAAGAATGCTTGAGTACCCAGTTGTCTGCAATCGTGACAAAGTGATGCCCAAGGGTTTCAGATTGTTGTTGTTGGGGAACATCATCTCCCCGAGTGACTGCTCCGGAGGTACATTCACGTTTTCATTGTTGATTTCTCCATTTTCCTCGGCAATTCTCACTAATTGACGGGCTTCTCGCTCAAGTTGTGCCTGTCTCCTTAGTCTGCCTCTTCTCCTCCTAGTGTTTCTCTCGATTTTTGGATCAAACCAAACGTCTCTGAGTTCTTCTTCACGGTTGGATCGAAGCATACACCGTGGACAAGACCTGAGTCAATGTGAGAGAGGAATTCTAAAAGGCGCAAATCCCCGACAACGGTGCCAATCTAACGGAGCTCAGTCATTATCACTCCGGTCAAGATAAATTTATAAATATCTACACTCTTCACTAGGTTCCGCCAGTGGCAAGCACATGATGATCCCACAGGGAGTTGGTGGATTCCTATCTCGATGTCACAATTTGGATTTTGAATCTGGTCTTGCCTTGGGCAAGAAGTCGAAACCAAGCAGAAGTAAGTACCAAAAAAGTAAATAACTGAAAAAGAAAACAACAAAGATAGTTAAATAAGAAAGCAACTTGACTTGAGTTAGAATCCTTGAGTCTTGACATATGTCTTGATAATTGGTGCAAAGATATTCGTTGTACTCACATGTCATTGGTTAAAGGCGAGCGTAAGAATGAGGTTTTACTCCTACCACCCAAACGCATCTCTTAGGAAACCCCCTTTTTACTCGTAACGTAGTCACCTAAGTCTCGCCTAGCATACCTTTTCAACCCAGAAGGTCAGGGTTACTCACTCCCTTATCCCCTTTTCCCAAGCTTGGGCTCAAGCTAAACTTACTCCAGCATACCCAAATAGGCATTAACGGGGCTGCGCAACCATGGGCATCTCATCTCAAACGCCTCACCTATGGCATCCCCACCTACATCACCACATTGATCCCTCTGACTGGCAAGCAGAAAGTCCCTAAAACTTGGAGCTTCCAGTTCGCAGTGGTAACCTGACCTTGCCCAAGATTGCTACCGGCCGGACAATACCAATGACTCAATCAAGTTGTATAAGAAACAGATACAACGCTTTAGGAACATGCTATTACAGCTATATGTACATTTAGACCTCTCAAGCGTTATAATATTTTTGACTCAATTCATCTTTCCCAAGCCAAGTAAATAAACCTATCTACTCATACGTAAATTAAATAACACAAACGAAATAAAGAAATCATACTTATATTAAAGAGCGAAAGTACGGTTACCAAAATATCCTCTTGGCAGGACCAACCCTGACCAAGGCCGAAAGCATACATAAATATAAATTAAGTTTGCCCATAGGATTTGTTTTTCTCCTCCCAGTCATTTATTGAATTTAGAACAGGGCCTAAACTAGAAGAAGTAGTATTTGGATGTCGTCCCTCCTTGCACCTTCGTAAGCCTCTCTATTGCGTGTGTCTCTTCGTCAAATCATGGCTTTATATAGGGTCTTCTGGGCCTGGGCTTTGGTGATAGTGCGGCTAGGGTTGACGGCTAAACTTTCCTTCCTCGGTGTGATTCTCCACGTAGAGGAGATACTCCCAATCCTCCAAATATTCACGTGAAGGAAAGGGAGATCTTTTTCCCTTTCCGCGTAAGGAAATAAATCCGTCGCGAATCTCAGCTCCTTGCGCTTCATCTTCAGCGCTTCCAGTTGCGTCTGTCTCTCTCCTCATCTTGGCCATGGTGTTCTCCTTGGCTTCAACGGTTGTAGTGTGATCTCGAGCGGTACATTGTCTTGAGTTTCATAATGCCCAAGGTGCTTTGTGTGCAAACTTGCCTCATTCTCAAGATGACCTCCAGCCTCGACCTGCATCCTGCCCATCCAAACTTGTGTCCTCCCAGACGCAAAACAAGACAAAATAAAGAGAAAAGACTCTTTCTAGACCTAGAACAAGACATAAAAAGAGCACGAAAACGGGTTCGCCAATTGCATTGTCATATACATGAAAATTGTAATGTTATTTCATCTTTTTACCGTTTAATAATATTATGTTGCACCACACATATATGTGAATTGCATAGAAATATACATATATATGTAATGCAAATTACATGATTATACAATGTAACAATAAACAAACGGCGGTTGAAGAAAGTTTTTCTCTTTCCTATTGCAGTTCCGTAATTAATGGGAACCAAATTAATTTGAATATTACTTCAAAAACCTCCAACTATGATATGGATGAATTTACTCCTGTTGGCATTGTGTTTTCACAATGCAACACGCCGAAATGCCTATTTTTCGTAATTAAAGATTTATTATCAGCCATTAGATCTATTGTAATTGACGCACCAATCCAATTTTTATTTTTTTTTCATTTACCCATTTTTATCTGAATTCATCCTTATATTTATATATAGATATAGATATAGATATATAAATTAGATTTCTAATTAGATCAATCCATAACAAACTAACAAACGGTCTAAGCTAGGGGTGAGCAAATTGGTACCGGTTCTCGATTCTAACCGGAATCGAACCGGAACCGTCGGTTCTTTTGGAACTGAGAACTGATTTTTTCGGTTTTGATACTGGAACCAGTTCCCAACTCAACCAAATATTCGGGTATCGGTTCTACCCGAAACCGATCGGGTAGAACCGAAAGAACCGAAATCTTTTACTCCCAAATTTAATTTAATTTTTTATTTATTTAAAATTAAATTGATTCATTTAAATCATTAATTATTATCTACTTTTTAAATATAGTTTAACTACTTAAACATTTAAATATTTTTTAAAATATTAAAATTTTGTATGTTTATTTAAAATATTATATTTATTTCATATTAGACACGATTTTTTGTATGCATTTAAATATAAATTTATTTTCTTATGACTATTCTCTATATTTAAGTTATATTAGACTTAACTATGTCACATTATGTTTGATAGTATTAGATATAGTTTATTTACTTCGACATAAATTAAAAAATAGCTTTACTTTTTAATTAAATAACATATTTTGTGTTCAACTTAAATTAAATTTATTTGGTTAAATATTTCATATAATTAACTATTTAATTAAATATAGAAATATATCGTTTGAAAATTTAAAAATATAGACATGTCGAAATTTTTGATTGCTAATTTGCTAGCTCATATCTTAATTAGATAAAATTGAGAATTAGAAAATTAATTAAAGAAATCAAAATTTTAATATTTTTATGTTAAATTAAAAGTTTATGATATAAATAAAAAATTAATATTTTATAAAATGAATATTCTTAATTTTATTTGAATTAGTTGGAGAACCCGAAAGATGAAATAATTGATAAAAAAAGAATTTTTTTTAAAATAAAAAATTGGGTCCAACCGGTACTAACCGGAACCGAACCGGTTCTTCGGATACCCAATTACCCAATCAGTTCTGGAATCAGTTCTTACAATTTGATAATCTTCGGTTCGGGTAGCCGAATTTTCGATTCTGGGTACGCGAAACTGAACCGATTTTCACCCCTAGTCTAAGCCCGATTTTCACCCCTAGTCTAAGCCGAGGAAAGGTCTGCCCAATCCCAATTGGAATCCATGAGATTATATCAAAATGATTAAATTTAGTCGTAAACAATGAAGATTATTTATGTAGAGATTGTCAAAGAAGTAATTCAAAATTAAAATTAAAATTTATTACATTCGAATATAAATTCTAAATTTATGACATAATATCGCCTACACAATTACAATTACAATTTTAAGAATATTATTATACAGTATCTATTTATTGAATGTGTATTTTGATATATAATTTCAAAAGTGAATAATTTTTACATATTCGAGCATTTTTATATATTACCTGTTGTAAATAATATTGTATAATGGACATTACTATTCTAGAAGGGTTATTTATTTATTTATGTATATCTTTTGTAAATGTACCAACCCTATATATATGGAATAAAATCTAGGGGTTTGGTGACCCTACCGTTTCTTTTCTATCAGATTCTTACTCTTGCAACGTATCTATAGTTTTCTCTCTATTTTCTCTCTTATGCTTTGATTTTCTCTCTAAGATTATATACACAATCCAAGCGGTGGAATAGAAGAGAATTTACAACACGTTATCAGCACGAGTCTCTAATCAACTGAGTATAGTGTTTGCCCTAGGAAAGAATCGTGTCTTTCCTGCAAGGTAATCATTCGATCCAAAATAGATTTTGAATATTTGGCTAATTTCCGTAATTTATCCACGCCAACCTGTGATTTAGAATTGTTGAATTGCACGTAAAACGATGAATTCCCATAAACATGATTACTCCTTTAGTTTTGCCGATACGGTGTGCTTCTGCCAAAGTTCATATAGGTTTGAAGTTGATTTTTTTCTTTTAATTAATTTTGATTCCCAATGTGAAGTCGCCTTGAGTGACTCATTATCCAGTATGTATCTTATATGTCCTTATATGATGGAATTATGGTGAATCAGTGAGTGAAACTCCTCTTCGTAGGTCTGGTTCTGTGTAGTTTCTTTAATGAAAATAAATTGCATCTTGGTTGAAATTGATAAATTGTGTATTGAAAAATGTTTTGCCTATTCATGCTCGCTACCACGTAGATCGAAAAATCTGATGAATTCTTCAAGTTCTTGTGTTCTATACTGTATAATGTATGTCCCTGTTTATCTGCACATATATTCATTATTTTATAATTATTAGTTCTAATTATTGCTATCAGTTTTATAGCTTCTATGATACGGCTTTTCGAGTTCAGTTTTATGATCTTGAATTTTTCTGATAATTGATCAAGAAAGATTGTTTTGATTCCTTGTGGAATTCATATTAATTATTATATTATTGAAGAATTGAAACATGTCGGATATCAACAAGCGTGAATTTGCTGAGCTCGCCCTTGATGGTAGTAACTATTTGACATGGGCTCTTGATATTGAGATATATCTTGCCTCATGTGATCTCAGTGAAACAATTATTCCAGAATCTCCATGTACCTCCGCCCAGAAGGCGAAAGCTTTAATATTTCTCCGTCACCATTTAAATAAGGATCTTAAAAATGAGTACCTTACTGAAAAGGATCCTGTTGCACTCTGGCAATCCCTAAAGGATCGCTTTAACCAACAAACATCCATTATACTCCCTCAAGCGCAACATGACTGGCTTAATTTACGTTTTCAGGATTTTAAGTCTGTAGTTGAATACAATTCTGCCTTGCATCGAATTGTGTCACAATTGAAGCTTTGTAAGCAGGAAATTACAGATGCTGAATTGATAGAAAAAACTCTATCAACTTTCCATGCAAGTAACCTTGTACTCCAACAGCAGTACAGGACTAAAAATTACACTAAGCATTCTGAGCTTATTTCTGCATTATTAGTAGCAGAAAAACACAATCAACTCATGATGAGGAATCATAATGCAAGGCCCGTTGGTACACTAGCAGTGCCTGAAGCACATGCTAGTACTTATAAAGGCGGTCGAGTGAGAGGTAGAGGAAATGCAAATTGGCCAAAACGTGGTGGACGAGGTTGGTCATGCAGAGGTGGACGAAGTCGTGGTTCCAAAAATATTACTAGATCTCAAGATCACAACACAGGAGTCCAAAAGACACCTGATAAATCTCAGCACGATAAGGAAGAATCACACACTTGTTATAGGTTTGGGTGTATGGGACATTGGTCCCGCACTTGTCGCACCCCGAAACACCTTGTTGAAGCTTATCAAAGAATGCAAAAGGACAAGAAAGGCAAGGGAATTCAAGGCGAGACACACCATGCTAATTTGCCTGAAACAAATTTAGTTTTTAATCCGGATGATGATGACTTGTTGAAGCTTGAGCTTGCCGACTATGGAGACCAAGAGTGATCTTGTGATTAATTAATCATTTAAATTCTTTCGCTAGACTTTATATTTAGAACGTTTATTATTATGTGACTTGAATAGTACTTTGGTTCTTGTATTTGTTTGTCATGATTATCTGACATCTCGTTTTGGATGTTTTTGAAATTTTAGTTATTATTTTTGATGTTTTTCATATTTTTGCTTTTAGAATCATGAATCCGAATATGCAACCCATGGAGAATACGAGTACCTTGTGTTTAGTGGATAGTGCTACAACACATACTATCTTAACTGATAGAAAATATTTTCATACTATTAACGAAAAAAGGGGGAGTATTAATACAATTGCTAATGATAATATTCTTATCATCGGCTCCGGAAGAGCATCTTTAATACTTCCTATGGGTACTGAACTCATTATAAATGATGCACTTTTGTATCCAAAATCGAAACGTACCCTTCTTAGCTTTAAAGACATCCGCCAAAATGGTTTTCATATTGAAACCGAAACCGAGAACAATAATGAATTTTTAAGCATAACTCAAAACATTGGATGTCGAAAGTAAGTTATTGAAAAATTCCCCTCTTTCTCCTCCGGGTTGTATTATACATACATCCGACCAAATAATCATGTTGCGTTAAATATAACTTTTAAAGACCCAAAATCTGTTAAATTATGGCATGAGCGATTGGGTCATCCTGGGCAAAATATGATACGTCAGATTATTAATAATGCTATTGGGCATAATATTCAAACAAAAGATCTCCCTTCCTCAAATGAATTTGTTTGTGATGCATGTGCGAAGGGTAAGCTTATAGTACGACCTTCTCGTACTAAAGTTGGAATAGAATCTCCTACTTTTCTTGAAAGAATCCAAGGAGATATATGTGGACCAATTCATCCCGCATCAGGAACATTTCGATACTTTATGGTTCTAATAGATGCTTCGACTCGATGGACTTATGTATGCTTATTGTCTTCTCGCAATAATGCATTTGCTAAATTGATTGCCAAAATCATTGAATTAAGAGCTCAATTCCCTGATTACTCAATAAAATCCATTCGAATGGATAATGCTGGTGAATTCACATCAAAGGCATTTGATGACTATTGTTCATCATTGGGTATCAAAGTTGAACATCATGTTCCTTATGTCCACACTCAAAATGGTTTGGCTGAATCATTAATCAAACGTTTAAAACTAATAGTCAGACCATTGTTACAACATTCCAACTTGCCTATTTCTTGTTGGGGTCATGCGATTCTGCATGCTGCTAATTTAAACCAAATCCGACCAACTGCATATTATGATTATTTCCCCATACAATTAGTACGTGGCAAAGAACCAAACATTTCCCATCTGCGTATATTTGGTTGTGGAGTTTATACTCTTATATCGCCACCGCATCGTACCTCAATGGGCCCTCAGCGCAAGCTGGGGATATACGTGGGTTATGAATCTCTGTCTATTATTAAATTTCTTGAACCCATGACTGGGGATCAATTAAATGCCCGGTACGCTGATTGCATTTTTGATGAAGATCTTTTCCCGACATTTGGGGGAGACAAAAGCCCAGTTTCAACGAAATGTTGGGAAATTTCATGGAATGAAAAGAATCTTCACTATTTAGATCCACGTACTAATCAATATGAACTGGAAGTTCAAAAGATTATTAATTTGCAATATTTAGCAAATAATTTGCCAGATGCCTTTACTGATCATAAAGGAGTAACAAAATCTCACATTCCTGCTGTGAATGCACCACAAAGAATTGAAGTTTCATCTGAACTAACAAAATCAGCTGATTATCCTCAACGCCAGAAGCGTGGGAGATCAGTCGGTGCAAAAGATAAAAATCCCCGAAAAGCAAAATTAAATAAAGGAATGAGATTGAATCAACAACCTCCTGAAGAGGATCATCCTGAAAATGATAATCCTAGTACATCCGCACGTGCACCAACCAATGATAATACTAGGATCGCGGAACAACCAGATCAAGATATTATGGGAAATGATGAAAATCTGGTTAATGTTAATATTGAAGTTTCTATGAATTTTATAAATACATGAGAAACTTATAACAGAAATGTTATCGTTGTCGACAACACATTCGCCTCTACAATTGCCCTTGCTATTTCAAATGATAATCTGGATCCAGAACCAAAAACGATAGCAGAGTGCCGGAAGTGCTTTGATTGGTTGAAATGGAAAGAGGCAATCGAGGCAGAGCTCAACTCGCTAAATAAAAGAAAAGTCTTTGGCTCTATAGTACGTACACCATCGAATACTATCCAAGTAGGATATAAATGGGTGTTTGTACGAAAGAGAAATGGGAATAATGAGATGGTGAGATATAAAGCGAGATTGGTAGCTCAAGGGTTTTCGCAGAGACCCGAAATTGATTTTGATCAAACATATTCTCCTGTTCTAGATGGCATAACGTTCCGCTATTTAATATCTCTGGCATCGACTATGAAATTAGAAATGCAGTTAATGGATGTCGTGACCGCATATTTATATGGATCACTAGACACTGATATCTATATGAAAATCCCTGATGGATATAATATTCCTAAATTAAAGGAATATGAAAATTGCAACATGTATAGTGTTAAATTAGAAAGATCGTTGTATGGTCTAAAATAGTCGGGAAAAATATGGTATGACCGACTACGTGAATTCCTCTTAAAGAAAGAATATATAAACAATGATGTGTGCCCTTGTGTCTTTATCAAGAAGTCACAAAACGGTTTTTGTATCATTTTTGTTTATGTTGATGACATAAACATAATTGGGACACACAAAGAAGTTGACGAAGCTTGCTCATGCTTAAAGACGGAATTTGAAATGAAAGATTTGGGTAAAACCAAGTTTTGCCTTGGCCTGCAGATCGAACATTTCCTAGAAGGAATTTTTGTACACCAGTCAATTTATGTGAAGAAGATTCTAGAAAGATTTTATATGGACAAATCACATCCACTTAGCACACCAATGGTTGTCCGATCACTAGAAGTGAACAAGGACCCGTTTAGACCTAAGGAAGATGATGAAGAAATTTTAGGACCGAAATTTCCTTACTTGAGTGCCGTTGGAGCACTCCTTTATCTTGCAAATTGCACAAGGCCTGACATTGCATTTGCAGTTAATTTACTTGCAAGATTCAGTGCTTCTCCTACTCGGAGGCATTGGAATGGTGTTAAACACATTCTTCGTTATCTCCAAGGCACAAAAGATCTTGGTTTGTTTTATCAAAGAAATCAAGACATGACATTGGTTGGCTACTCGGATGCTTGTTATTTATCTGATCTCCACAATGCAAAATCTCAGACTGGTTATGTTTTTCTCTGTGGTGGTACTGCTATCTCATGGAGATCTGTTAAACAGACTCTAGTCACTACATCATCAAACCACTCAGAGATTATTGCTTTACATGAAACCGCAAAAGAATGCGTATGGTTAAGATTATTGATACAATACATTCGTGAATCTTGTAGTATCTCAATGAATGATAACGCTCCCACTGTCTTATACGAGGACAATGCAGCTTGTATTGCACAAATGAATAGTGGATATGTTAAAGGAAATTTAACGAAGTACATATTACCTAAGTTTTTTTTTATCTACATGAGCTCCAAAAGAGCGGCGAAATTGCAATACATAAGATTCACTCCAGTGACAATCTTGCAGATTTGTTCACAAAATCTCTACCCACATCAACCTTTGAAAAATATGTTCATCATATTGGAATGCGTAGACTTGGAAGATTATTATCTTCAGGGGGAGCGAATATTCAGAAATAATTTCAAAATTAGACTTGAATGTCTACATTATGCCTTAATGGCTAAATGTTGTACTCTTTTTCCCTTACCAAGGTTTTCCCATTGGGTTTTCTTGGTGAAGGTTTTTAATGAGGTAACAAATGATGAAAATATATATGTGTATTACATATACTCTTTTCCTCGACTGTTTTTATTCCATGAGTTTTTTCAGCGAGGTTTTTAACGAGGTATATACATCACATAGTAATATCCAAGGGGGAGTGTTGTAAATAATATTGTATAATGGACATTACTATTCTAGAAGGGTTATTTATTTATTTATGTATATCTTTTGTAAATGTACCAACCCTATATATATGGAATAAAATCTAGGGGTTTGGTGACCCTACCGTTTCTTTTCTATCAGTTTCTTACTCTTGCAACGTATCTATAGTTTTCTCTCTATTTTCTCTCTTATGCTTTGATTTTCTCTCTAAGATTATACACACAATCCAAACGATGGAATAGAAGAGGATTTACAACATTACCAAGAATATATCATTGAAACTATAAAGTAAACTTTATTGGTCTATTAAATTTGTAATTGGATCAAGGCATAACGGACGGTCTAAGCCCGCGAAGGGTCTACCCAATTCCAATGAGAAACTCCTGTAAGTGAATCCTTTAACCATAAACTCTACATAATATTATATCAAAATATCACCCATTTACAATAAACACAACTTAATGTCACAAACTGATGTGAAATATCATATAAATAAAGATAATTTTTTTAATAAAAGTTACTCCCTTCATCTCTCTTCATCTCAATAAGCATGACACAAAATTTTTGGGCACGATTATTAAGGATAGTGTATAAAGTAGTGTAAGAGTGATAAAGGTGGTAGAATCCACACCTTTTTAAAGGGATAACTTTTACTACTATTTTAGAAATGTATCAAGCTTAGTGGGACGTCCAAATATGATAATGGTGTCAAGCTTAATGGGACGGAGGGAGTATTAATTTTTACTTTTTAATTACAGTTTATTGACTAGAGTACTATTATTTAATATTTATTTTATTAAATAATAAAAAATTATAAATTATAAAAATAAAATTATAGTGACTCATATGCTTATATGATATTACGTAACATTATCACATGAATTATGAGCATATTAAGTTGTGTCCGCTGCATATAAGAGTGATTCTAGATATTACATATATGTTTAATTAGATCATATAAGAAATAATTCGTACTGAGAAATGAGAAAATATTTCAATGCTCAATTTTAATAAATAATGCTTGTGTTCTTTACAAATTAATTTCAAAAAAAACTTTCATGTTCATACAATAATAAAAAAAATATTTACATTAAATTCAATTAATTCTAACCATTAATTTAAGATGTTAGAATTATAATATCAAAAAAGGGGAAATAACTGTAAACCCTAAATCATGAACTATTCTGATAATTCGCAATTGACAATAGCGATAGAGGATTGAACTGGATCAGACGCAGGATGGATCTTCCAGAATGCCAGACTTCTCTATTGGTAGCGTCTGTTCCAATGGGGAGAAAAGATCGCAAAGATTTCACGTCGGACTTACAGGTACCATCCATCCTTTTATATTTGATTAACTTTAGTATAATTATTAATCAGCCTCTCAATGATTTAAATAATTATTCTTTAGGTATATAAATTTTAATATAATAGCAATTAATACATTTACTAATACATGTCACACTTAAATTATTGAAATTAATCTAACATAAGATGTATTTCATTATTTCACATTTCTACATAATTTATTTTTGGCATATGAACATATTGTTAATAATTAATATACACGTACAAAAGGGGGTGTTAATGATGGCGCTAGACATGAGTTTTGGATTTATGAAGGTAGGGTTTAAAAAAAGTTCAGATTATAGTGAAAAGTAAAAAAGAAAATCATCCATATCGTCCCCAAACCACCAAATAATTGGGAATACAAGCTGCTGTAATATTTGAAAACTAGTCGCATACACGAGCTGCTGTAAGAAAATCAGATTATAGCACACACTTCAATTAAATAATAATAACAAGTGGGATGCAAATTCCACTAACTACACTCTTTCACTCAAAGTCAAAATACTCGAACTCAAGACCTAAGCCTTGGATATTAACCTCACTATCACTAGGCCAACACACACACACTAATACCCTTTGCTTTTGATTTACAAAATTTGTTAAAAAAAGAAATGAGACTAATATAATGAGACGTCTCAATCGGGAAAGAGACTAATTTTATGGGACAAAAAGAGTATAATATATGTAGAAGATTTTCTCTTATTAGTTGGACCCGCAGGTGATGAGATGACTATTGACAACGACTTTGAGCGTACATTAAACGAAGTGTTAATGTGGGAAAATACCCATTTTGAAAAAGTATATGTTCAAAATACCCAAAACATCAAGATACATGTCAAAAATACCCATTTCCATTTTTTAACATATAAAAGTACATAGATTTCAACACCCTCTTACACCTCTTACACATTTTATTCAATTATTGGTACAATCATTGAATAAATAATTGACTTAATAATTCTTCCTAAAATAACCTACACGTTGGAATCTTGAAAAATGATTCAAAAAACGTGATTCAATAAATAATGACATGTCACGTTTTAACTATTGAGCTATTAAAAATTAGGGGACACATTATATTATACATTTAAACCTAGAAACCTTATATTATTTACGTTTTCACTTCGTATATGAGTTCAAAAGGCTCTCTAGCTATATAATTGCCTCGTATCTGAGTTCAAAAGGCTGATATTGAAGATATAAATCAGGTAATTGCCTTCTATATACCATTTAAAGCATGATTATGCATGGACCGCTGGTAAATTATGCTTGGACCGCCCGTGTACGTGCCATGTACACGTGGGCGGTCCATGCATAATTTACCAGCGGTCCATGCATAATCATGCTTTGCATGATGTTTTTTATGGTTCTACCGTTTCGTAATGTATTTTTGGGTAATTTTAAGATACATATGACATGTTTATGGTTTGTATGCTTGTATTAATTTCATGTTTACATAATTTATCATGAAATTTTTGTTTTTGTATTGAAGAACACATGCTTGTCACATAAATGCATGGACCGCCCGAATAAGTGGCATGGACCGCCCACGTGTACACGTGGGCGGTCCATGCATATATTACCAGCGGTCCATGCATTTATGTTCTTATATGATATATGTGATTGCATATCTATAGTTAGAACGTGGAAAAAATATATTATGTAGTAATTATAGCCTATTGCCGATGGATTTATGCCTAATTTGTAATTTTAATTTGTAGCTGATGGATTGTCAAATTGTAAACGTCAAATTTGGAGGTTATTGGGTGGATTGTACTTATGTGAGTGGACGAGAGCAGATTGCACCGCTCCCGAGAAATGGAATTTCGTTATACAATCTTAGAATTTGTATTAACAACATGTTGATGTCGTCGGGGACAGACTACGAAATGTTTTACTTGTCGGCATCTCGAAGTGGGCGAATGATAAAATATCGTATGACAAGTGATGCAGAATTGGTTGGTTTATGCATGAGCGTCGCAAGTCCCACAGTATATGTTAGTTACATCAACCAATCTTCGTTCGATATGGGTGGACCATCGCAGAGCTCAAACATGAATGATGAGCTAGAAAATATTAGAAGGTTTGCAGCTTCGTCGGATTGGTTCGATGAGTTATACCCTGCAGACACGAACCTGGGTTCGACGAGCAGAGCCAATGAAATTCCAGACTTGAATGAGGCATATGGATATGGACAGGGACAGGGTTAGGGTGAAGATCAATATCAGGGCGATTATCAGTATCAGGGTGATGATCAGTATCAGGGCGAGTATCAGTACCAGGGTGGTGAAGAGCAGTATCAGGGTCCGGGACATGAAGAGGAAGAGGAACAAGGACAGGGACAAAATAATGCTGATTTTTATGTTGATGAAGAGGATGATGACGACGATGATTACGTTCCATCATCCGAGAGCTCTGAATCCGAGGAAGAAGCTGAATTGACTTTTAACAGATCTATTTTTGCTGAATTTGCGGCATGGATCCACGAGGAAGGAGGTATGCGTCATTTACTA
Source organism: Leonotis leonurus (assembly GCA_026898415.1). Lineage (NCBI taxonomy): Eukaryota > Viridiplantae > Streptophyta > Magnoliopsida > Lamiales > Lamiaceae > Leonotis > Leonotis leonurus. Next base: position 1,049,673 of record JAPKLX010000105.1, on the reverse strand, counting down.
GAACTTATGTATCCTAGTGCGGGTGATAATGATGACATACGGGTCCCAGAAGCATACTTAACCAATTGGTTAATTCCAATGGTACCTCCTGATGCTACAGCTTCAGATGTTTTTTGTGAAGAAAATTCGTTACTAGAAGAGTTGGCTGTAGGATCCATTTTTGATGACAAGGAGCAGCTTAGTCTTATAGGTGGTTTGTGGAATCTTGAACATAAAGCAGAATATCGAGTGACCAGATCAGACACAACTCGAGTGTATTGGAAATGCAAGTTAAGCAGCAATTGCTCATTCAAGCTGCGTGCTATGTCTCATGGAGGGCCGTGGTTTGTAATAAAGTTCTGTGGAGAGCACACGTGCGGGGATGGTATCATAAACATCGGACCGAGGAATGTCCACGCAAAGGTGATCGGTGCGTATTTCGCAAAGAAAATGAGAAACACAAATGAAATAATAAAGCCCAAAGTTATTCAGAACGAGTTGATGACTATGTTTGGTATGCAAGTGTCCTACGACGTGGCGCTTAGAGGTAGAAACCATGCTGTTGAGATGATATATGGTAAATATCATGAATCATACCAAATACTGCCTGGTTATTTGCATATGTTAGAGGTGACAAATCCTGGCACGATCGCAGAAATCGACATTGGTGCGGACAACAGGTTCCGTCATGTATTTGTGGCCCTTGGTGCTTGTAGATCAGCATTTGCCTTGTGCATGAGGCCGGTAATAGTAGTCGACGGCACTCACTTGAAGGGAAAGAATAATGGCATAATGTTTGTTGCAGTTACAAAGGATGCAAATGAGCAGGTGTATCCGTTGGCGTATGGAATCGGCCCAATTGAGAATCATGAGTCTTGGGTATGGTTCATGACACGACTAAGAAGAGCATATGGGAGCACGGCTCAAACATTGATTGTTTCTGATCAACATCTGTCAATTGAGTATGCAGTGAGTGTTGTATTTCCGGAAGCAACTCATGGCCTTTGTTACTACCATCTGAGTAACAATTTGAAGAGATTCGGTAAAACCACGATGGGGTTGTTTCAGAAGGCTGCGTACACATATAAGCAGGCGGAATTTCAGAAAAGAATGAACATGATTCAAGTAGGCAAGGCGCAGGCCTATGATCACTTGATGAACATTGGGCCTGCTAAGTGGGCTCGGTCGATGTGTCCTGTTCGAAGGTATAGCTTCTTAACGTCGAATACATCTGAGAGCTTTAATCGGACACTCTTATGGGCTCGTCGTCTACCTATTTGTGCATGTATGGAGGCAGTGAGACTGATTTGTGAAGATTGGTTTAGCAAACGACTTATGGCTGCCAACAGGGAAAGACATCCACTTCCAGAAGAGGTCAGACGTAAAATGATGGTCCAAATCGAGAGATCTCACACATACAGATCAGCTGCAGTAGGTGATGATCGATACCGAATTGAAACCAACAATCGATCTTTTTTGGTAGACCTTGGAGCGTGGACATGTGAATGCATGGAATTTCAGTACGACGGGATCCCGTGTTCTCATGCTATCGCGGCAATTACGTATGTACTTCTGCATTATGTTTGTGAGAATGAGTTTTGATTATGTCTTTGAGATTGTATTATAATAGTATTGCATGTGCAGGAAATCTGGAAGAAGTGCAATTGATTTTGTTGCACACTACTACAAAACGACATCGGTTGTAGATGTGTATAAAGGTGTCATTTCTCGTGTTCCTCCCAAACAAAACTGGAATTTGCCGGACAATATTTCAAGCATTGAGGTTTTGCCAAACAAAGCAATAAGAATGCCGGGTAGACCGAGGATGAGTAGACGTAGATCAGGGGGGGAAACGTCTGGGAGACGTAGGAGAGGAAGCCGACGATGTCCTCATTGCGATATGACAGGACATACGGGTCCCAATTGTCCTCAATTCGATGATGATTTGTAACGAAAGACTTATTTTATGTTTTGCAGAATAATTTGTTATGTAATTTGTTGTGAAGACTTAGTTGATATAATCATGATTGTTTTGTTGTGTGATTTTATGATTAGTTTAATTTTTTCACTTAATGCAAATAACTTATAACCTTATATTAATTTGTAGACGTAAATTTAACGACTAATAGAGACAGCCCGATGGTAATGGGCGCGCATACGAGTACCCTCTCGGCCATGGGCGCGGGTTCGAAACCCAGTAGCCCCATTTTCGTTTAAGTGAGGTTTGCAATCAGTAAGCTTATAATTATTTGTAGACGTAAATTTCACGACTAATAGAGACAGCCCAATGGTAATGGGCGCGCATATGAGTACCCTCTCGGCCATGGGCGCGGGTTCGAAACCTAGCAGCCCCATTTTTTTTTAAGCTAAGTGAAGAAAGTTTTGTTATTGGTGATTTGTGATTTAATTACTTATAACAAATGTCAATTTAATAACAAATATCATTTTAATAACAAGTATTAGTAATTTTAGTTGTTAGCTAATAGGTGAGACGACATTATAAATAATTGACAATCCACTAATAAGTTGTTTATGTTTTTTATGTTTTAAATTTTTAGTGTGCTAATAAAACTTCATGTCCCAATTTATGTTTGTCAAACTTATAAAAATATGCAAAGCAGCACAGTATATATCAAAGATATAATGCGCAAATACGAAACAAGACAATGGAATTTAGGAATAAAATTAGTTACAAAGAGAGAAAATTCGTTGGGCCACTATTTTGCGATACGTCTTCACATGTTTGTTTCCCCAATTCACAGATGGACTGCCACTGATATATCGCTCAACGGTCATGCATACAAAAGGTCCACAACTATGACTGTCCTTTTGCTTGAATTGATCTGCAGCCGGAGGATACTTCCACGTAAATGGTCCACCAGTATCAGAGGCACCTATCTCCTGATGTGTATAATAGAACGAGTGTGCCAACACTAAGGGCAAAAGAAAGTATAAAGGTGCCAATGATGTCATTCTCATTCTCTTCCCCTCCTTGTCCAATTTGTACCATAATGAGTCAAACAAAGACATATGCCGCTTGTACATATCACAAACAAGGACCACGTAATGCTGGTTGACGAGACAGGGAAATATAACCTACAAGTGCAACATATAATTCAATATAATTCACCTAAGTGCACATTATTGCATATAATTCAATATAATGCACATAATTCAATATAATGCACATAATTCAATATAATGCACATAATTCAACATAATGCACATAATGCACGTAATTCAACGTAATGCACATAATGCACATAAAAAACATACCGTTGTAGCCTTAAACCAAGGTAAGATTGTCGAGCCCATTCCACGTGCGTGAATAATGTCACGCAAAGAGTCGTGAGGCCTATAGTTCTGTTGCATGTACGCCACTCTCGCCTCCAATCCTGGCAACTGCAGTGCCTCGGCACTCGCCATACCCGCATTCCAATCCGCCTCGAGCCGATGCTTAAACACATGATTGAAAATACAATTATACTTATTTCACATGTACATAAAATATTCATGCGTAATAAAAAAAAAAGACTATAAATACTTACAAAGAAATCACATCTGCAGATAACAGTGCGTCCTTCAGTGTGCGAAGGGAGAACGTTATCCTTATTCATCAGCCTGGACTGTAGACTCATCATGTACAAGTCTATGGTCTGCAAAAAACAATCTTAATTTAGCAACATTAAATAAATTTGTACTAAAATAATATTTGATATTTAAATCAATTACCTCAGTGAAATAATCCCGGTCCATATCAAGCATCTTTGTGAAGTCATTAACTCTGAGTTGGAAACCGGTCTCAGAAACTGTAGTATAGTCGCCTAATGGTTTCTTCATAAATGCATTGTACCTCTTCAACATTTCTTCCCCGATGGTAATTGGTGCATCCCTCGGTACATATGCATCTCGTGGCTCTGGACTAAACGGAGCATCAAACTCGTCCGATTCAGGCTCATCCTGTGACACATGGCCTGGTTGCGGGTCAAGTGGTGGCCATGGCATCTACCAAAAAAAATGACATAAGTATTAGTTTTATTTTAAAACAATAAGCTTGTAATTATTAAATGACAAAATAACTTACAGATGAAGTATCAGCTGAAGAGTGACGTGTGGTGACAAATGGCACCTGAAAACGGGGCATGTCAGACACGGAGTAGCGAGGACCACTGCTAGAAGGCCTAAAATCAAGTACTGCGCCTGGTGGAGGGCTCGAGGCCTGAAAATCAGAAGGCCGAGCTGACTGAGTGGAAGGCCGGGCTGACTGAGGCATAGGGGGGCCTGCCCACGGGTATGAATGATCGGCTGACTATGTCGGCTCGGGCCACAACGGATGGCTGATAATAGCTCTCCCATCCATCTCTTGATGGTACCCTTTAGATTGTCGTTCGTCTCAGCGATATGAGCCTTCATCTGCTCATGCCTCTCCAGCATACGTGCCTCAGCCTGCGCATGCCTCTCTAGCAAACGTGCCTCCGCCTGCTGCTGCCTCTCTACCATGCGTGCCTCAAAGGCGGTCATGACACGCTCTGTCCTGCCACCGCTGCTGCTAGAGGAGGACTCAGGCATCGGTACCCTAGCACGCTTTCCCATATCCCTCCTACGTCGCCGATGACGCTCTGTCTCCTCTTGATGATGCTCTGGCTCGGGTGGAGGACGCTCTGGCTCAGGATGAGCGCCGTGATAAGATGACCCCTCATGATCTGACTCGTCTACATGTGCGGGCTCCACGTTCCTCGTAGCCCGCCGACTGCTAATAGGCTGAACTACGACAGGTGGCACTCTTTGCCTCGGCACACGCTGCTCGGCTGTCATGCCCCCCCGAGTAATCGGATTGCTCAGTGGCATGTACTCCACATCCAGGGGATTCTCACACTCTGTGGAGAGGTAATATGGACGTCTCTCCTCCTCCTCGTCAGGCACCAGATTCGAAATATTGTAACCCTACAAATTTTAGGGTAAATATTAATACAATCTTATCAAAAACTTAACAAATAATTAAATAAGGATTATAAATGAACATAAAACTTACCTCAGTGTCAAAACACTCATACATCTGCTCCACTGTCCCATTGAGATTCTTCCGGAAGTTCCATCTCACACACCGGGGATATGCTGAAGGGATGTCCCGTTGCCTACCAGCAAACGCTTCAAATCCCGGGATGACCTCTAACCCCCACACCATAAGTGCCCAAGCCGGGCCATAGAAATGATATTTTGGATTGTCGGGAATTTTCCTAATATAATTCCTAAGAATTTTATAAGAGTAAGCACCCCAAGGAAAATTGTAGAAGGTGTCTAGGTCCTCAACCAACGACCAGAGCCACGGGAATATGATTTTCTGTGAATCATGGCCAAATACAAAGACGTAGGCCATGAGGACAAGGGCAATGCGGAGATGGATCTCTCCATCATTATCATCAATGTTGTTTCGGGAATTTAAAAAACGGGCTAGGAGATCAGCACCGTTCATTTGAATGCCATTGCAGGCGGAGATAAAAATGGACGATCTAGTCGGATCGTGCGGGTAAGTAGTGTTGAAATTTGAATGACCAAATCTCAATCCAGTGATCAAGGCATGATCCTCCAACGTGTACTCGACATCGTCCCCGCAAATGTGAAACCAAATCCCACCCCTAGTGTGGATTGCCCTACACACAATACTGTGCAAAGCTGGACATGATAGGTTACCCGGACTCCAACTAAAAAAGTGACCAAATGGACCACGTTGGAATTTTTGGACAAGTTCGTACCCACCTATTTGCAAGAGTCTAGACCTAATTTCTTCAATAATACCTATCTTATAGTATGTATTGGCTTTACACTTCCGATTAATCGAGTTAGGTCTGCGATACCAAGGCTGGGCCGACTCCTTCAACATTCAGTCAATAAATATAATTTCAATCAGTTCATATAACATCAAATTAGATTAAAATTAGATCATATTAATCAAAATTCTAATATTTTAATTAAAACAATAATAATTCTCACAATTAATTACGTAAATCACAAAACCAGACGCATATTGTACCTAATTTTCACATAAATCAAACAACAATAATTATATCACTGGAAAACAGCATGGACCGCTGGTAAAACCCTAATGGACCGCTGGGTGGTTCCATCAGGCGCGAGCGGTCCACACGTATATTACCAGCGGTCCATACATACGTGCAATCTACATATTTTTCTAAATTCAAATATCATATATTCAAGTCCTAAACATGCATAATTAGAACAATTCAATTCAATAAAACATAATATAAACTTAAATTACCAAACATCAACAAACAAGCACGTAAAATTATGTTTTATTGCACCAAAAAAGTCAGAAAAATACATATAAACAAAAACTGGATGGACCGCTGGTAATTTCTCAAAATACATGGATGGACCGCTCGCCCTAGGCACGGGCGGTCCATCCATGTAAGACCAGCGGTCCACGCATAAATGGGTTAAGGGCATGCTTTTGAACCTGAATGTGCTGTGGGATATCTTCTTGACTGTCTCCCATGGTTCAGGCGTGTCCTACAGCTCCGGCGGTCCAACAATCTTCTCCAACGAGGGCAGCGGTCCAAGAGGCAATCCCCGGCAATCTCCGGCAACACTTCGAACCTTGAAGAAGGAGGGCAACGGTGGCAGAGAGTGGTGGCGGTGGCGAGGCGAGAGGTCCAAGGAATAGAGGGCAGCGGCGGTCTATTGGGGGGGGGGGGGGGGGATGAGTGGTACAAAAAAATACAATAAGAAAGGGTTTGGAGTTGAACGGTCTATGGACCAAATTTTTCAAGAATATAGTATTAATTTCATTAAAGGGAAGGGCAAAGAGTGAACGGTCTATGGACCAATTTTTTCGAAATTATAGTATTAAAGGAATCACTGTCTGTCCCTTTTTTCATTAAAAGAATCAATAACTTTACCAAACTTTCCCCTTTTCCAGAGAATCTTGTTACTTTTGGCAGGTGGGTGCAAATTTTGAGAGAAAATGGGTATTTTCTACATGTGCTTTCAGAAATTGGGTATTATCTACATTGACTTTTTGAAAGTGGGTATTTTAATTTTCCTCCCTTAAACGAATTGAAAATTAGAATTATTTAATTGCAGTTTTTCTCCAACAGTCTGACAATTTGATATTGGATTAATAATAATTTGATATTTGTTTCTTCTCTAATTAAATCAGAAGAAGAGATTCACGCAACATTGGATATGATTGCAATAAAGTTGATAGTGTAGCATCGAATATGTTTGCAATAAAAGTCATTCATTCTTTATTTTATCAAAAATACAAAATATAAACATTATTTTATAGACAGACTTTTTAGACATATATGTTAAAGTCTCATTTTTTCTAATTCAAATTCTGAGTATTATGCGCGGCCTACCGGGCCGACCTATTTTGCCAGCTCTATATACAACATTAGAAATAAAAATTATATCTATGTATACCCCTCATGTAAAGTAACATTGATATTATATAGTACTCATCTTGTTACACTAAAAGCCATCATAATGAATTCGACGCAAAAATTAAAAAAAATATTATATTTAAAAAAAACATGATTTAATATTTTGTAATAATTGTCCAATCCAATCAAATTATATATACGATTCTACTACAACATATAAAAATATGAAAGTCGTAATTGTGTGCCGTATAAATGATGTGGCATGTGGAATGTGGCGGACAGATCTACTTGTCCGCTACTTAGAGCATCCCTGTTGGTCCCGAAAGAGTTAGATTGGTGTATGTGGGGGGGG
>JAPKLX010000105.1:1003458-1026939 GCA_026898415.1 Leonotis leonurus | reverse complement strand
ATGCCATTTTTATTTTCTACCCATTTACACTTGAACATTGGAATTTGAAACTTGTGGTAATCAAGTTCCCATATCTCTTCAACAACTCCATAAAACACCATGTCAGTCACAACCGAATTCTTATCTTTTGCACTAGCAAGTTGCATGGTCTTTGCAACTAAGCTAACTCCAGAATTTTGAACAACCCGTACTTGATCACGCTCCTTTGTGTAGAAAGTAACTCCATTGACCAAGTAACTATCATACTTCAACACAGACTTTCTTGGCCCCTCTGCAATCCACTTCAGCTTTTCTGAGATTGTGTGTGGAATGATTATTTTCACTTGCAACCTAGTACCATGATGTGTATTAGTTCTTAGATTAGTAACACTTGTTGAATAGTATTGCATTAATTAAAAATATATATTTACTAAACTTACTCGAACACGCAACCAACTAGAAAATAATCGATTATGTTGATCTTGTAGCCATTTCGCATTCTTAGCCTTATTCCCTGATGTTGTTGCCAAATGGGCCATGTGGTCCCTGATGATTGAATAACCTACATATTAGTTATTTTAAAATAGATAGTGTTGGTCCCGAAAGAGCTAGATTGGTGTATGGGGGGGGAATACACCAATTCAAACTTTTTAGGTTTTCTTGTTCAGAGTTCAAGTATAAGGGTTAAGCACTCTTAAGAACTTAAGATAGCTTGAGATAGTAAGGTCAATCTTCTTATTAGGAAGATTAAGTCTCACTCAAATAATACCTTATATGTGAATAACAGTAATCAAGAGACACAAACACAAATTTATACTTGATTAAAGTTGTGTGCGGAAGTTGGTGGTTAATGCTCTTTTTAAGATGAAAATGTTTTCTTCCTTGAAATAGTTAACAACCCAGATTTATATGTATGAGTATGAAGAAGATGATGGAGATGAAAAACAAAAAGTAAAGAACACAAGAGTTAACGTGGTTCGGGATAAACCTCCCTACGTCCACGGCTCGATCAAAACTAGATCGAAATCAACTAAAGTCTCCTTTCTTTTTTACTCGTTGAGTACGAGCCACAAGCTTTATCAAAACTAGATAAATACTTGTGATTACACTTCTTCTTCCTAAGATTGATAACTACAATCTAGGAATATAACTGGATCAAAACTAGATCCTAACTTTGGGTTTTGAAACAAACAAATTTCCAGAAATTAATAACTTCAAGAACTGTAAACACTCAAGAGAATTCTTGATTTTGAAGGAGTGCTTTGAACGTTGAAAGCTTGAAGTAATTTGAGTAGAGTAATGGCAGTTTTTCGCTTGAATTCTCGTACTCGTTTCTGGAGATGAAGGTGGTATTTATAGCCTCTTGGAAGAAACTATCCGTTGGAGACGATGGCCTTTATTTTCAACGCATTAATGGCTGCATTAAATGCATGTCAGAGTTGTTGAAGCACGCGCGGCCAAGTGATAGTTGTTACCACCTTTCATGAGATTTCCCAATGTATTGCCATACTGGAAATGATTCACCGTACTGAAATTTTGATATTCTTGTACTTCATTCCTTAAAGCATGCTGTTGATGTGACAATACAAGGAGTGGTTGACTTGTGACAAATTTAGGTATGTCGGCAGTCCACCTTAGTTACCGTGAGGAGCAGCTCGATTTTAATGTCATAGCAGCTCGCTGACTTTTGTGTTGGAGCTTCATCTCATTCTTCTTTGACTTGAAGCAATCAGATTGTTTTCTAGAATCAGACGATCTGCTATATGAATGCTGAGATGATAAGATCGTTTTTGCATATAAACGATCTGTTGCTAAATATACCAGTTGGTTGTACTTCTTTTGAACGCACTGCTTCATCCTCTAGAAATGTCTGAGAACGATCTTGTTGTTGAAATGTAGCAGCGGGCTGTTCCTTCTTTCATAACGAGCTGCTAAATAACTTGTAGAATGTAACAAGCTTATTTGAGAAATCAGGCTCTAAACTAAAGAATCAGATCGTTATAAGTAAGCTTAAAACTTCAAACTACTTTTACAATTGTGATCTGTTAAAATACAATCTAGAAGTAAAACTAAGGCAAGCAAGGTGATATGACAGCTCGCTGTAATTTATGAGAAGCAGATCGTTAATTACTTTGAAAACGATCTGCTCTCTATTCAACGAGCTGTCTTACATGAGGGAGTAAACACTTGCAATAATAACTATCATTGTGACCAGGATATCTAACATAAGAATAAGACAGATCGTTATTTACCTTTACCAAAACGATCTGCTTCTTTTACACTTAAGATAATTCTTAATAGATGACAATGATTATTTGGTTTTAACATTTAAACATGTAGTTTCGAGGAGCATCATCAAAACAAATAAATTTATGGGGTTCCCAACAATTTCCCCCTTTTTGATGATGTCGAAACCTACATTAAGACTTTCTTTTAAAATAAAGTTATAATCAATGAAGATAGATAAGCAGCATAAGAAATGACACGCATAAACATTGCCTGGACAAAGAGATATTGTCATCAGGTTGTTTTTCACAAAAAAATTCATACTTCATTGATCAAGCAGGATATTACAGTTTACATCAGTTCGCTTGCAAAAATCAAAAAGAGAATTTAGGATTGGGATTGTCTTCTTTGTTGTTCAGCTAGCTGCTGCCTTCTTCTTTCAACCATCTCCCTTTGCCTTAGTTCAGAAGGCACTCCAAAGCTTGCATAAATACCATTAAAGATCCTTCGATAATCTTTGTTGTTAAAATCAATGGGGTAGCCCATGTGCTGTGCAGATCGATTAATGGCATTTAATACAGCAGTGTGATCCACTTCTGTAGTTCCAGGAATCCTTGGATACAGCAGGGTCGTTTTTCTTGGTGCAGTGAGAGGATGGTTTTGCATGGCAGATTGCCTGTAGAGATATTCCACAAAAGATTGATTTTTGTGTTGGGCAAGGAATTCTCTAAACAGCTCGTCCACTGAACCACCTTGAACATCCTGGTCCATCAAGTAATAATGTTGCATTATGAATTCCTTGACCAGCTTGTTCCATTGTGCAGCTTTCTTCGAATGTAGCCAGGTCAGGTTTTGGGGTTCAGTGAGCTGGTATTTTTCAAAGAATTTGAACATTGGGTTTGTTGACTCAATTTCTTCTTCTGATGATTCAGCCTTTTCTTCTTGGGCACCAGTCATTCCTTGTCTTTGTTTTTCCGCCCTCCACAACTTTTTGAATTCTGGATCAGCTATCTGCTCAGCTGTGCACCCATCCAGAAACATTTCCTCATTTTCAGCTTCTTCGGTCATGATCTCCTTTCCTTTTCTCTTGGCAGCAGCCTTCTTTTCTTCCTCTTCTTTCTTGCGCTTTTCATCATTTTCTTTCTGCAGTTGTTTTGCTTCAGCAATCTGCTTTGCAGTTAACTTTTTCTTCTTTGTAGCAGCAGCTTGTTTCTTTTTGATTTGGGAAGCAGCGGGCTGTGCTTTCCTTTGCTCTTCCCCCTTTTCGACATCAGCAATAAATTCCTTGGAGATAATAAGTCGAAGGGAGGCAAGTTCATCTTGAAGAGCTTTGAAACGAGCATCAGAATCTTCTTTGTATTGTAGGAAAGCAGAAATGTTTCCAGTAATTTCATTGAACTGTGTGGAAGAGCCCTTAACATGAGATTGAAATTCAGCAGTCAGTGTGCTGTGAGCCACTTTCATGTCAGTTATTGTCTTATTGATCAGGAAAATCTCGTTTCCAGAAGCAACATCCTCCTCCTTCAGTACCACTGGCAGCTGAGCTTTGAGTACCGCGGGCAGCGCGCTCTTAACCACATTTGGAATCGTGGTTTTCTCCATGTCAGCGTACTGACCTTCCACGTGCTTCTTCACCTCCTCCACCATCTTGTTTCCAGCTGCAAGCATCTTGGCTTCAAATGATTTGGATTCTTCTTGAAGAGCAGCAATCTTGGAGTTCGTTTCTTCCTTGTATTTATCATAGACTTCACGATCACTGTCCAAGGTTTTATGCAGCTCGTCGGAGAGTTTAGTGTGAGCGCGCTGGACATTCTGTTCAACAGATAGAAGTGCACTTTCTGCCGCAGAAAATACGAAATTTGCTAGTGCAGCAGATCGATTATTGATCCGTTCATGAATAAGGGCGTTGAGTTGATCTGCTGTCATGTGTGCACTGAGATTTGAAGATAGTAATTCTTCCAGCGTGTGCATGTGGAAACCATCTGGTGCAGTACAGTGAGTGTAGACTTCTTCTAAGTGTTCAATGGCAGTTTGTTCCGTGATGTGTGCAGCAGATGGTTCAAAAATTGGGGTTGTTTCCTCCTTTCGAGCAGATGGTTCTTCCTGGTTGAGCGGATCAGCGGGCTGAGATGATGTTGAGGCTTGAAGTGTTTCTGTCTCAGCATGGTGTGCATCAAAATTAAAAATCTCATCAAAATCGCCCGACTGCAAGTCCACGGCGAATGAATACAAGTCCTTTTCTTGCTCATAGTGGGGAGCAAGATCGATTTGTAGTGAAACAGCTTCTTCTTTCATCTTGGTCAGCACATAAGTGCGAAAATACTGCCTGGCATCTGGCACATCAAGAAATTCAAAGTGAGTTTGTAATCTGTTTTCCTCAGCCTTCAGCTCGCTGATGGAAAAGAGTAGTAAGATGGCCTCCAGAATGTAGAATTTGCAATCTCTGATTTCCAAATAAGTCTGGAACTTTTGAGCCATTGCAAATGTGGCTGGTGTAAGCTCGATTCCTGGCATCAATTTGATCACTGTCTCAGTTGCCTTCTCTTGCAGCTGTTGGAAAAGTAATTGAGCACCCTTTAATCGTTCCACTATGTCATCAGCGGGCTGCTCGTGAATATTAAGATCAACTTCAGCCTCATTGATTTCGAGAGCAGATGGCTCCTTAGTTTGGTCAGCTGTGGCAGCCAATTCCTCCTCCAAATTTCGAGCAGGTGGTCTGCTCTTGGTTTTCCTTTGTTTCTTTCCCTTTTTTTCAGCAGCGGGCTTGGGGCTACCTGCTGCCTTCCTCTTGACAGCTCGCTGCTTAATTACTTCTTTTTGGGCTTGAGCAGCGGCAGCTTCACCAATCGTCTCTGGCTTCTTTGTTGGGATAATCCACTCTGGATTTGATTTGCCAACTCGGATAAGTTCTCGTTTTAACTCATCATCAGTGACCTTTAAGAAAATTTGGGAAGCAATGCCAAGCGACATTTCCATCTGGTGTCTGTTCTTTGGAAGAATCCAATCTTTGCTAAAATCCACGGACTTGTGCCATTTGTCGCGCTGGAAGAACCCAGCAATGATTGTGCTAAGTTTTGTGGAGAGTCGAAGAGGTCGCTTGACGTTCAACTTTGTGCAATTTCCATCGCTGTCTTGATGTATGTCGATCTGCTGCTCTTCATCAACTATCAGTTTTAACAGCGATCTTGCCCAATTGATTTTGAGATTGAATAAAACAGCAGTCAAGACCTTTAATTTTCCTGCAGTTACTGAGTCAAAGGTTCCTTGGTGTCCAAGAAACACCTTTTGTATGAAGTCAAGAAGAAGACGATAACTGGGTAGCATTAATGATCGGTTGAAAGCTTTCCCCGTCCATTGAAATGGTTGAGCCAGAATAATATCGAGAGCACTTTGAATTTGAGCATCAGTAATTTCTTCAATCATGTCTCCTTCATCCTTCAAATGATATGTGTGAAGAATCATATCAATTACTGTCGTTCGAATGTTGTCTTCCTTTGACTTTCCTACTGGTATCTTGACTGTATATTCATCACCATTATCAACCATCCACGAGCAATAGAATAAAGCAATTTGTCGAGGGAGAAAATAATCTGGTTCTGAAGTGATGATTTTGTAGAACCCTAGATAGAAATGCAGATCAATTAAGTCTAGATTTATGACAAGGAATGGATAAATTCAAGTATACCACAAATAGAACATGTAGACACATATATAACAACCCTTGTAAGAACAGTCATTATAGGAACACTAAATGAAAAAGATTCAATTAGGATATAAAAAATAGGTGCATGCTTAATGTCTAAACCTGAGCACGCAGTGATTTTACTGAATAAAACATCTAGGGTACGAAACCCATGATGTTCAAGTATTGCGCGAGGCTCCGGTGACAGTTTTGCTTCTATGGTGTGAAGCATCTCTGATAAGGTAATGGTTTTAGTTTGTGAGGAAGAAGAGCTTGCTTCGGAAGCAGACATTTTGAAACTGATTTGAGTTGTTTTTGAAAATGTTTGGTTGCAGAAAAGCTTGGCTTGAGAGAACTAACACAACAATGGCGGTTTAGGTTTTATGCGAGGGAAGTTTTGAAAGTGTAAGAGGAACAGTCAAACTTTCACATACTTATAGGTATATCATGAACGAACCAGATTAAATCATGTAAAGGTAATAATAAGTAACGATTGAGATTACTCCCTTGTTTAATTATTTGCCGCCCAAAAGTGAATTAATTTTGTACGCCATTGATTTCTTGTGTTGATGGAAGTCACATGATTTTCTTGAAGCGCGAGTCGAGGACTGCAACATTAAATGTCTGGTGCTTCTATCGTCACCTTTTCTGACGTGCAGACGCTTGAAATATCTAGAAAATCAATTTATATTAATTAGCAATCATTAGCATTAAATAATTCAATAGTCGGAGAAATAAATGAGTTGGATTCCCCCTTGACTAATGATTCCCCCTTGATTAATGCACTTAGCAGATCGTTGTTGGTTGATAACGATCTGCTCTTTCTTGATGTTAGCAGCTAGCTTCTGATTTTCATATTTGTAGCTTGCTGTTATGGGGAGCAGATCGTTGTTGGCTGCTTAACAATCTGTTAGCAGCAGATCGTTCTAATCCCGTGAACGATCTGCTATCCTCTTTCATATTGCAGCTCGCTGCTTGTTGTGTTTGTTAGCAGCAGATCGTTTTTGGGGATAGATAGCAGGTCGTTTTCTTCTTTGAACGATCTGCTGTGTATAATCAATTTAAGCAGCTAGCTGTTGAAACACACAATTAAGCAGTTTGATTTGAAGTTTACTGTTTTAGCAGCATGTTATAACTTAGTAAATGAGGAGCTAGATTTAGAGGTGTGATAACAGATTGCTTTTTACCACCAGCTAACTGTTATCAACACTTGTACCAATTTCAAGGTTTATTAAACCCAATTTTCCACATAGCATTTTGAATCTGTCTTCAGGTAGTGCTTTTGTCAGAACATCAGCTAGCTGCACATCCGTGTGAATTTTCTCTATCTTGATGTTCTTCTTTTCAACATGGTCACGTATAAAGTGATGACGAACATCAACATGTTTGCAGCGAGTGTGAAGGACAGGATTTTGCGTGATGGCAATTGCGCTCGAGCTATCACAAAATATTGGCACGCTATCCATGTATACTTCATAATCTTTTAGTTGTTGTTTGATCCACAAAATTTGTGCTGTGCAACTCCCTGCAGCCATGTACTCTGCTTCTGTTGTTGAGGTTGCAACCGAAGTTTGCTTTTTAGAGAACCACGAGATGAGCTTGTTTCCAAGAAACTGACAAGTCCCAGATGTGGATTTTCTATCAAGCTTGCAACCTGCATAATCAGAGTCAGAGTAACCAGTTAATTCAAAATTATCATCACAAGGATACCATAAACCTATTTCAATGGTCCCTTTGAGATAACGCAATATTCGTTTGGCTGCTTCCAAGTGAGATTCCCTTGGACTAGCTTGATACCTAGCACAAACACCAACTGCAAAAGTAATGTCAGGTCGACTAGCAGTAAGATACAAAAGTGATCCGATAATACCACGATACAATTTTACATCTATACCCTTCCCGAGTACATCAGGACCAATCTGCCCATTGGTTTGCATTGGTATTTTTCCTGGTTTACATTCTTTGACTCCAAATTTTGTGATGAGATCGTTAATGTATTTGGATTGATTAATTAGGATCCCATCGGCAGATTGCTTGACTTGTAGGCCTAGGAAGAAATTCATTTCTCCCATCATTGACATCTTGTACTTGTCCTGCATGAGCTTACTAAATTTGTTACAAAGGAATTCAGATTTGGATCCAAAGATAATATCATCAACATAAATTTGAACTAAAAGGATATAGTCTTGGACTTTGATGGTGAACAATGTCTTGTCTACTGATCCACGTTTGAATCCAGATTGAAGTAAGAATGTAGACAGTGTCTCATACCAAGCTCGAGGAGCTTGTTTTAGTCCATACACTGCTTTGGCTAATCTGTACACCTTGTTCTCATCTTCAACTTCAAAACCAGGTGGTTGTTCCAAATAAACTTCTTCTTCTAGAATTCCATTCAAAAATGCGCTCTTTACATCCATTTGGAAAACTTTGAAGCGTTGAAAAGCTGCATAGGCAAGAAACAATCTGATGGCTTCTAGTCTTGCAATAGGAGCAAATGTCTCATCAAAGTCTATCCCTTCTTGTTGACAATAACCCTTTGCGACTAGCCTTGCCTTGTTTCTTACTACTTCACCAGTTTCATCTCTTTTATTCTTGAAAATCCATTTGACTCCAATAACTCCTTGATGATGAGGTCGATCCACTAAGTACCACACATCATTTCTCTTAAACTCATTCAATTCTTCTTGCATGGCATTGATCCAATCTGCACTTTGCAAGGCTTCTACGATGTCCTTTGGTTCGGTGTGAGCAAGATAGCAGCTTAGTAACGCGCTTTCTCCATGCATGCGTCTTGTTTTAACTCTATCCGTAAGGTTCCCAACAATGAGATCGGATGGATGGCTATCTACCCATTTTCTTCTTCTTTTCATTTCTTCTTCAGAGATTTCGATCTCTATCTCTTCGGGTGGATTTTCAAATTCTGGATGATCTATGGTAGGTGCATCAAAGAGATCGTTAGTATTTAAATCAATGCATGATACTTCATTTACCAATTGTTGAACAGATGGTTGTTGAGTTGAGGGAAGGGAAGGAGCATTTTGTTCATCAACAGTTGGTTGAGGAAGTTCATGAGAGGTTCCCCCTTCATTTGTTCCCCCTAGATGAGTGAGTTGTCCATCTGTTCCCCCTTGCTGTGAGTTTTCTCCAGCAGGTTGATTATTGGTTTTTTCTTCATCTTCATCTCTTCGTGGACTCCACAGTAGAATGTCATCGACTAGACAATCTGTGGAATTTCTCAAGGTTGAGTGAGAGTTATCATCCTTTGAATAACTGTTGTCTGTTCCTGAGACTTCAAAGTTGGTTTCATCAAAAATAACATGTGGTGTTACTTCCACAACAAGGGTTCTTTTATTAAAAACCCTATAAGCTTTACTGATCTCAGAATATCCTAAAAATATTCCTTGATCACTTTTGCTGTCAAAGGTTTTTAATTGGGTTTTCCCATTGTTGTGAATGTAACATTTGCAACCAAATGATTTAAAATAAGAGATTCGAGGCTTCCTGTTGTTCCATAGTTCGTATGGAGTTTTCCCATGACGTTTTGTCACGACAGATCGATTTTGAGTATAGCAGGCGGTGTTGACTGCTTCTGCCCAGAACTTCTTTGGGAGATTGATTTCATTTAACATGGTTCGAGCGGCCTCCTTGAGCGATCTGTTGCGCCTCTCCACAATCCCATTTTGTTGAGGTGTTCGAGCTGCTGAAGTTTGATGATGAATTCCCATTTTTGAGCAGTATTCTTCGATCATATGATTGATAAATTCGGTTCCACGATCAGATCGAATGGTGATGATTGATGACTCCTTTTGATTTGAAAGTTTGTTGAGGAGATCGGGTAATTTCTCTAGTGTTTCCTTTTTCTTGAACATAAAAATAACCCAAGTAAATCTAGAGAAATCATCAATAACGACAAGAGTATATTTTCTACCGTTAACACTTAATGGAGATACAGGTCCAAAAAGGTCGAGATGTAGGAGCTCTAGAATTCCTGAAGTGGAGTGAGCTGCCTTTGTAGAGAATGAAGCTCTTGTTTGTTTTCCCGCTTGGCAAGCATCACATTTATGGTCTTTGTCGAATATTTGATTGGGTAGACCTTCAACCAAATTGTCCTTCACCAGCTTGTTGATTGTCTTGAAGTTCAAGTGGCTCAAACGTTTGTGCCACAGCCAGCTGGTTTCTGATTTTGATTTTGTCACTAAATAGGTTACACTTTGATTGTTCCATTGTACAATATACAACCTGTCCTGCAGAATCCCAGTAAGAAGAATTTCTTCTCCTTCTATGTTTTTGACAAGACACTTGTTAGCGGTAAATTCTACTCTCTTGTTATTAGCACAAAATTGGCTAATCGAGAATAGATTGTGATTTAAACCTTCAACATATGAAACATTCAAAATAGTAGTGTTACCAACTTGAAGATCACCATAACCCTTTGTGTATCCTTTTGAGTTTCCTCCAAAAGTAACATTTGGTCCAGTGCACTCCTTGTAGTTGATTAACAATTCTTTGTTGCATGTCATATGTTTGGAACATCCACTATCAAGTATCCAAACTGCACCCCGAGCTGTGCACGATCTTCTCATCGATCTCCTATCCTGCAATGAAAATTCATTTAGCTACCCCACTGAATGAGGGTGCTTTGTTAGTAGACAAAGTTCCTTTTGGAACCCAAATTTGTCTAATTATGGAGACATTCTGTGATGGTCTGATTTGCCTTCCACTGAAATCAATGTACACGGTTTTCTTTTGAGCAGGTGGATGATTGGGCACAAGCTTCCTAGGAGCAATTGGTTTGTGATAGACTTGTGGTTTTCTCTGGTTGAGTAGTGGAGGAGCTCGCTGATGGAAGACCTTTTGAGCGGGTTGATTAACCTTTTGAACATGTGGTTTTCTTTGTTGGAAACCAATTCCTTGTGTGGTGAACCTTCGTTGCCGATCTTGATCCTTGATCAAGATAGCTTGCGGCTGTCTTGAATTGTTGTTGAGATTCACTATCTTATCTTTTCCCTTCTCTTTCACAAAATTTCCTTTTGGTGGACCTTTGTCAACACCATTAAATCCAAGCCCGGTACGATCTGCAGCTCTTCTTTGCATGTCGTTGATGAGTTGTACTCTGTCCGACTTTTTATTGATGTAGTGATTAAGCATCACACTTAAGTTCTCTGCTTTATTGTTAGCTGATGACTCTCTTCCAATCAATTCTGAGATCTTAGCTGTGAGAGCGTAGACTTCTTCACTCTTGCTTTTGATTTGAAGAAGCATAGCCTTTTCCCTTTCATTGAATGACTCACTTACTTTCTTCATTTCTTGAATGGTGTTCGCCATTCTTCCATTTTCCTTAATGGCATGTTTGAACATCTTGTTCAATCTTGCATGATCTTCCATGAGTTTGTTAAAGTCTTCTATGGAGAGATCGTCTTCTTCTTCTTCATCTATCTCCTCGTTGTCATCCGAATCATATATAGGTGAGTTAGAAATAGGAGAAAAACTATTATTTACTACCTCATTATTGTCGAGTCCGTTGTCATGACCCATGAGGCACTCATCCCAATCTTCGTCTTCTTCGGCGATGAAGGCTTCATCGTTTTCGGATGAGCTGTCGGTTAATGTGTGTGATGTAATTTGTTCTTCCGCGAGCATAGCTTTTCTTTGTTCTCGTAGCTTTCTATCTCGCTTGTTTCTTAGTTCCTCTCTCTCAGCTTTAGAGATATCTGGGCAATCTGTTTTAAAATGACCTTTCCTGCCACATTTAAAACAAGAAAACTCGGACAAGTCAGCCTTAACATAAGAAGAGTTAGGTTTTACTTCACTCTTCCTTTCGGGTCGATCTCCTGATCGATCTCGTCCTTTGAAATTTCTATTGTTGTCCTTGTAGAGACGTTTGTATCTGTTTGCCCTAAGCTCCATCTTCTGGAATCGTTGAGCCATTAGCGAATACTCTTCAAAGTAATTCTTAGTGGGGTAATTTTCGTCATCTGAGCTTGATGATTCTTTTACCACCACAACAGGTGCATTTTTCCTTTCCACCTCCTTTTCTTTTAGCTTTGCTTTGAAGGCAGTCTCTTTTTCTTTTGTTCCTGCAACAGTTGATTTGCTAAGAGAGGAGTTAGAGTGACCATGAATACGATTAATTTCGTATTCATTGCCTGTTAGTAAATCAAACAAAGCATCAATCGTAAGAGAGTTGAATTCTGGCATCATGGGATGCATGGCGGAATAGATTTCCCAGCTTGCAGGTAGGGCTCGTATGATTTTGAGATTCTTTTCACGCTGTGTATATTTGTCTTTATCAATAGCGTCAATCTCTATCAGGATTTCAGTGAACCTGTTCTTCATTTGAGCAACGGTTTCTCCTTGCTTCATTCTGAATTCTTCGTACTTGTTACAAGCTATCGAGAGCTTGTTTTCTTGGATCACATCGGATCCCATACTTATTTCTCGCAATACATCCCACATCTCTTTGGCTGTTTTGAGACGTCGGATCTTAGCAAGGTAGATTCCCTTAACTGTGCTGGAAATCAATCCTTTAGCATAGTCGTCTAGACTAGCTTCCTTCTTCTCCTCCGTTGTGTAGTTGTCCATATCCTTTTCCTTTTCAACTAGCTCAACGGTGGGAGTGGGTCCCTTTCCATCCTTAATTTCAGCGGAGTGTTTATTCATGATTTTGATTGGTCCCTTTGTGATAACGGACCACATCTTGATGTGATGAGCTCTAAGACACATCTCCAGTCTGAAGCTCCAATCTTCGTATCCAGCTATGGAGAAATCCTCGCAAGCCCTAGCCATTTGACCTTCCATGACTTAGAGAAGATGATTAGTTAGATGCAAGTGCAGTATGCTGTGAAAACGTTTTTCAAGATCTATTCAAGATGGCCACACAGAGATAAACTCTTGTGAATCTAGAAACAATGGTCAAAATGAACCACTGCTCTGATACCACTTGTTGGTCCCGAAAGAGCTAGATTGGTGTATGGGGGGGGGGGGGAATACACCAATTCAAACTTTTTAGGTTTTCTTGTTCAGAGTTCAAGTATAAGGGTTAAGCACTCTTAAGAACTTAAGATAGCTTGAGATAGTAAGGTCAATCTTCTTATTAGGAAGATTAAGTCTCACTCAAATAATACCTTATATGTGAATAACAGTAATCAAGAGACACAAACACAAATTTATACTTGATTAAAGTTGTGTGCGGAAGTTGGTGGTTAATGCTCTTTTTAAGATGAAAATGTTTTCTTCCTTGAAATAGTTAACAACCCAGATTTATATGTATGAGTATGAAGAAGATGATGGAGATGAAAAACAAAAAGTAAAGAACACAAGAGTTAACGTGGTTCGGGATAAACCTCCCTACGTCCACGGCTCGATCAAAACTAGATCGAAATCAACTAAAGTCTCCTTTCTTTTTTACTCGTTGAGTACGAGCCACAAGCTTTATCAAAACTAGATAAATACTTGTGATTACACTTCTTCTTCCTAAGATTGAGAACTACAATCTAGGAATATAACTGGATCAAAACTAGATCCTAACTTTGGGTTTTGAAACAAACAAATTTCCAGAAATTAATAACTTCAAGAACTGTAAACACTCAAGAGAATTCTTGATTTTGAAGGAGTGCTTTGAACGTTGAAAGCTTGAAGTAATTTGAGTAGAGTAATGGCAGTTTTTCGCTTGAATTCTCGTACTCGTTTCTGGAGATGAAGGTGGTATTTATAGCCTCTTGGAAGAAACTATCCGTTGGAGACGATGGCCTTTATTTTCAACGCATTAATGGCTGCATTAAATGCATGTCAGAGTTGTTGAAGCACGCGCGGCCAAGTGATAGTTGTTACCACCTTTCATGAGATTTCCCAATGTATTGCCATACTGGAAATGATTCACCGTACTGAAATTTTGATATTCTTGTACTTCATTCCTTAAAGCATGCTGTTGATGTGACAATACAAGGAGTGGTTGACTTGTGACAAATTTAGGTATGTCGGCAGTCCACCTTAGTTACCGTGAGGAGCAGCTCGATTTTAATGTCATAGCAGCTCGCTGACTTTTGTGTTGGAGCTTCATCTCATTCTTCTTTGACTTGAAGCAATCAGATTGTTTTCTAGAATCAGACGATCTGCTATATGAATGCTGAGATGATAAGATCGTTTTTTGCATATAAACGATCTGTTGCTAAATATACCAGTTGGTTGTACTTCTTTTGAACGCACTGCTTCATCCTCTAGAAATGTCTGAGAACGATCTTGTTGTTGAAATGTAGCAGCGGGCTGTTCCTTCTTTCATAACGAGCTGCTAAATAACTTGTAGAATGTAACAAGCTTATTTGAGAAATCAGGCTCTAAACTAAAGAATCAGATCGTTATAAGTAAGCTTAAAACTTCAAGCTACTTTTACAATTGTGATCTGTTAAAATACAATCTAGAAGTAAAACTAAGGCAAGCAAGGTGATATGACAGCTCGCTGTAATTTATGAGAAGCAGATCGTTAATTACTTTGAAAACGATCTGCTCTCTATTCAACGAGCTGTCTTACATGAGGGAGTAAACACTTGCAATAATAACTATCATTGTGACCAGGATATCTAACATAAGAATAAGACAGATCGTTATTTACCTTTACCAAAACAATCTGCTTCTTTTACACTTAAGATAATTCTTAATAGATGACAATGATTATTTGGTTTTAACATTTAAACATGTAGTTTCGAGGAGCATCATCAAAACAAATAAATTTATGGGGTTCCCAACAGATAGTTTAAAGGACAGTAGTATGAGTTGAATAACTTACTCGATGTAAGGATCAATCTCAGCCTCATTTGCAAGTATATGACGATGTGTTTGAGCTAAGTCCTCATCACTAATGGAATCCACCTTTGCACTTGATAGAGGCTTATTAAGTTGGTCGCGGTGTTGTGTCGTTGGGATGCCACATGTTCTCACATCAACGTATGACAATCGTGTGACTTAAGTCCGATAAGTTTCAACTCTTTCAAGTTCACCAACCTCTTCACGTTTGATGAAAAACCTGTTGGAACCTTCATACCCGACAAAGATTCACAAACTTTCCTTCTCTCGGCCTACTTAATGTATAACATGCAGGTCGCAAATAAGTTCTCTTTTCATCCACAACCGGTGCCAACTCGGATCTCATATTCATCTCAGCAAGATCTCGTCTCGATGTTATCCCATCCTTTGTTTTTCCTGGAATGTCGAGTAATGTACCAATGAGACTTTCGCATATATTCTTTTCAATGTGCATCACATCGAGTATATGTCGAACATCTAGATGTTCCCAATACTCCAGTTCAAAGAAGATTGACTTCTTCTTCCAAATTGCTGCATTTCCATCCTTATTTGTTTTACGAGATTTTCCCCATTTGTATTGTATCGAAGCAACACGTTTCAAAACTTCACAACCACTCAGTGGTTTTGGTGTAGTCCCAAACTCTTGTGTCCCGTCAAATGCTTTCTTTTATCTTCTGTAAGGATGACTTACATGAAGAAACCTTCTGTGACCCGTGAATGACATCTTCCGGCTGTGCTTCAACCTTTTTGCACATGTGTTTTCACCACGTATAGGACATGAATTATATCCTTTCACCTTGCATCCTGATAAGTTTCCATAAACTGGAAAATCATTTATTGTCCATAGCAAGATAGCTCTAAGTAGAAAACTTTTATCCCAATAAGCATCATATGTTGGAATGCCTACTGTCCATAATTGTTTTAAGTCGTCAATTAGAGGAGCTAAGTAGACATCGATATCATTCCCTGGCTGCTTAGGACCAGCAATTAACATGGTAAGCATGATAAATTTTCGCTTCAAACAAAGCCACGGAGGAAGATTATAAGTCATCAATAAAACGGGCCAACAACTATAAGTGGAGTTCATCAAGCTATGGGGATTGATCCCATCAGCCGACAACGCTAATCTAAGATTTCTTGTCTCCTTAGCAAATTCTGGCCACCTACGGTCCACAAGCTTCTAAGAGGGTGAATCGGCTGGATGACGCAGATAAGCATCAACAATTCTCTCATTGGAATGCCAATTCAAGTTCTTTGCAATATCCTTGTTTCAGAACATTCTTTGAAATCTCGGAATAGGTGGAAGGTACCATAATAATACCTTTGCTGGAATATAGTTATTCCTGTATTCTTTCCATCTTGAAACACCACAAGTTGGGCAACTCGAATATTCCTCCTACTCCTTCCAATACAGGACGCAATCATTGGGGCATGCGTGAATTTTCTTATATTCCATACCCAAAGAAACTAAACTTTTCTTAGCATCATACATGGATAAAGGCAACTCATTGAAGGCAGGCAGCATATCTCCCAACAAAGTAAGAAAGTCTGTAAAACTCTTATCACTCCAACTATGCTTGGCCTTCAAGTTATATAGTTTCACAACTGCAGATAGCTTGGTGAATTTCACGCATCCAGGATATAGTGGTTTCTCTGCATCATCAAGTAATTTTATGAAATCTCTTGGATTGTCAGTTTCATCGTATGCAGCATACACCATATCAATCGGTTCTTCATCAAGATAGTGATCATCTTCACCATGCTCTAATTGTTCTGAATGATTCACTGAGTAACTAGATGTAGATCTTTCTCCATGCCATATCCATGTATGGTATGTTAAATCCATACCATTAGCCAACAAATGTAACCTTACAAGCTCAATCTTTTTCCTCGTTAGATTTCCACATGTTGAACATGGGCATGACATTGTTTCATGATTAACTGCACTTTGCATGGCAAAGTGCATGAAAGTGTCTACTCCAAGCTCATACTCACGTGACAACCTATTCTTTGACATCCATGATTTATCCATTATCAACCTAAAATGTTTAATTTAACAAAGAATGAATCTTAATATAACAATCTATTATCAACATATTCTTCTTCTTCCTCTTCTTCTACTACTAATACTAGTATACTACTACTAGCCTAGTACTACTGAAAATAATGGCGAAAAAAAAATTAGGATAGTTTTTCTTATTTTCTAACTGTTTTGCATGTTTTCACATTTTTTATCTCTCTTTATCTGCTACATTTAGATACAATACACTATAAGGATTAAAACAATGAACAAATAATATTTAAGCATTGTATATTTAAGGAAGATCATATAACATTTTCATTTGATCTCTCTCCTATATATATATATATATATATTATACCTGAAATTGTAGAGCAACGAGACAAACTGCATAGAGAATTCCGAGTCTTCTTCTTCAGCGGCTTCTTTCGATTAATTGGGGCTTATGATTGCATCAATTTGAAGACGAGCTCCCATGTATGCCTTGAAAACATGAAGCATCAGACGGTCGAGAAAATCAGGATTGGCTCTTTAAAACTATCACAAAAATCTGCAAAACTTTAGGATTGAACTTACTTTTTAGAGCAATTGAGTTTAAGGGACCTAAATTGCCATGAACGGCGGATTGGACAGAGGATTGGGAGCGACTTAACTGCGGTGGTGGCATCCTCAATTGGAGATATTGTGTTGGTGCTTTATGTTTCTCCTTATTTACTCATACTTATGCCAAAAGTACCCTAATTTTAGCTTGATTAGCAGAGGAACTTTTCATCAGCATCGTGAATTAGTTTTGTAAGAAGATCATCAACCAACAATTATTGAAGAATAATACCGAACACAAATCTAATTCCATATATAACAAGGAATTCAAAATGAACATTTTAGCTTGCATTGAAACATAGAAAATGTTTGTGAAATCACAGACGAACTTCTCTGATTGTGAAACCACTAAAGTAACTCCTAACCATTTAAGTTTTTCCTCAAACAATTGTGTTCCAATGAAAAATGATAGTGTTCCATCTGACGTATTATTAATATTTCAGGACATACAAAATGCATAACATTTCAGTGTAGTGATTGCAAATTCAGTCTAAAAATGTTTTAGTTTAACAATTTCATTCAAGACAACACAAAATTTTTCCTTAATCACACATTAAAATTTTGTAAGCCATTACGCAACCTTCCATACCAACATCCATAAATAATGTGATCTTATCTACGAAATTCCTGAATCCCACCATGTCACAGTTGTAAAGTGCACACTATATCATATCTAGAAGTTTTACGCAATCTTCCATTGTTTGAATTCAAAGTATGAATTAACAGAGAGTTTTTCACATTAGTTACTTCTCCTTATGCACTACAAATTGAAAGTTAGAAACCTAGTAATCAACCAGCGCCATCAAACTTCATAATATTACTCCTCAAAATTAAATCAGATAAATTCGGACTTGTCGAACTAACACAATTTCGAAGCAGCTATGAACTAATACTTAGATGTGTCAATACATCTATGTGCATTATGCACGTCTGCAACTCTAGTTTCAGAAAAATGAGAGAAATGAATGTTCAAAGAAAAGATGGAATGACATTTTTTAATTGCTTATTCAGAGCTGATGCTTATGAGACTTTTAAAAGGCAGTCCCAGGTTCATAAATGTATAAAATGACAAAGATATAGTTAGCTTACTAACCCAAGCAAACTAGCTTTTCCAGGTATAGATGAAAGTGTTCTAGCTGCACCTGTGGCATACCCAGTTGTCTACCAAGAATCAAAAAGAGAAATATGAAATTCATAAAAGTGTTCCACCTCAATAAATGCATCTAAATGAAAGAGAGGAAGAGCCAACAGATAGATATGAAACTAATGATCAACACAATTAGCAAACCTCTTGATCAAAACTGAAGACATTTAAATTACCAATATCCGGTCATTACATTAAGAAATAAAAAAAGGAAACAACAACTTGACAAACCAATATATGATTGCAAATATAATAAAATGAAATCTCAGGTATGACCAACAGTTTGAAGAAATAAATATATAATGGGGAACCGTAAATATTATATATATATATTATATATATATAAAGATCTGCTATAAGAATAGCTTCAAAGAGGAGTTCAATATTATATAAAGATCTACTATTAAGTTTGAAATTCATCAGCTGATAGCAACTAGATAAGTACGTGTGAAAGAATGTTGTCTATTCTCTAGCAATCCTAGAAATTATTCAGAAAAAACAAGGGGCAAATTGGAACTTGAGGCATCAGAAGATACATATTCTCTAGCAATCCTTAACAGAAATGGAAATTCTGAAAAATATATTTTCAAGGACCAATGAATGGTCGGATACCAACAACCAAAGCAAAAAACTTCCGAAAACTTCATCTAAATTTGCATTCATGGTGATAAAAAACTGCAATCCAAACACCAATCCTAATGCAAACAACATCATGTTGATGGAGGAGTACCTAATTGTACATCTATAGATACAACAACCGACTACGACTATACCACATTTTCTTCTACTCAAACACCATTTATGTTATGCCCATCACAGAGTAGAGATACAATTCATGACCTAAAGGACTATTACTCCACCAACTACAGGGACAAATAGAAGCGGCTTGAGAAGGAATCAATTACTTTGCTCCTAGTGATCTAGATTGCTATATAAGAAATTAACATCGATTCCGCTGCAGCAATTCAAGTGCTAATAATCAATTACTAACTCTGTGCACATTTACCGAGAAACAAAGAAATGAACATACCCAGCTACGAAATTATCCAAAATGACGGTTTACAAGAATAAACGCCTACAAGGTAGAATAAGAAATGTTGTTGCAAAAGCCATAGATGGCGAAAAATTCGCTAATTCGGATACAGACCATACTGTTTTTCATCATATTATGGCAAGAGAGAAAGCGTTCCAACTCTTAGAAAACAATTATTAATGCTAGTAGTTTCAATTTCTATTTAAAAATTAAATAGTAATTACATGAATTTTGAATTCAATAATCGCTTTTTGTGAAAAAAAATAAAATTATGAATTATTTATCAAATGAAATGAAAATAGGGTAAAGAGGAGAAAATGGAACTGGAGCAGACGTTGAGGAAGGCGGCGATGAAGGACAAGAGAACGGTGATAATCACGACTCTGAATGCAGCGTGGGCGGAACCGAACTTGATTTTCGATCTATTCTTAGAGAGCTTTAGAGTCGGGAATGGAACGGAGGAGCTGCTGAATCACGTGGTGGTGGGGGCATTTGACCGGGCGGCGTACGAGCGGTGCACGGCGAAGGGGCTGCACTGCTACGCCGTGAAGACGGAGGGCGTGGATTTCTCCGGCGAAGCAGCGTTCATGAGCGAGGATTATCTGAAGATGATGTGGTGAAGGACTGCTTTTCTGGGAATTGTTCTTCAATTGGGATACGACTTCGTCTTCACAATACCCCTTTTTTCTCTTCAACTAACTAATCATTATTATTACCATTATCTACTAATTAATATTTGGATTTGTTTAATTTTTTTTGATAGGAGCACGATTAGATAGTAAACGAGTCGAATTCAAGTAAGACGATACTTTGAGTTCACAAATATGTTTCAATTTTCAAGTTAATCTTTTCATGTTTAAACTATTTTCTGTTCTAGTAAAATGGGTTTTAAATTGATTATATATTAAATTTAAATTAAAAAATCGTATCACAAAAAATTCGAATCTGAAACCTATAGTATCAATCTAAGATTTACACCAATTAATATGCAGGATGCAAATATAATGTGGTTTATGAATCCATTTGAAAGATCAAAATGATTGAATATGCTATGAAGATCATTGATCAATTAGTTTTCACTTTTCTTTTTCCAAAACTTGTATTTTTAAAATTTAAGATCATAGGAAATAACAAAAGTTTTGTGTAATAATAAGAATATTCTATAATAAATATTTTTAGAGCCCCGTTTGCGTAGCGGCAAACCAGATTCAAGGCATACTAACAGTTATAGGGTGGTAACCAGACTACGACAATGGTTTAACGACAAGGGTTCAAAATAGTGTTATCATTGAGCACTACAACAACGGGTATACCACAACGGCGTGAAAAAGCGTTTTCAGATAGTGGGATTGAATATAAGACAACGCTATAACAACAACGGCTAAAGAATACGTTGTCGTCCCTATGACAACGCATTTTGTTAAAAACCCTTGTCGTCCCTATGTTGTCGTATGCCATTTTTCTTGTAGTGCACATCACCACATTGATCCCCCTGACTGGCAAGGCAGAATCCACTTGATCCTTTGGGCTTCTAGTAGTTAGTGATAACCTAACCTTGCTCAAGATGCTACCGGCCGTTATAGCGCCAAGGACTCAATCAAGTTGTATAAAAATCAGATCAAGTGCTTTAGGAATATGCAAATACGGTTATGGGTTTGTTTAGACCTCTCAAGACCTTAAGCCTCGACTCAAATTATCTTTTCCAAGTCAAGTAAATAAATATAGCTACACATGCTTAATGTAAATAACACAAAATAAATAAAGGAAAACATACTTGGAATTAAATACAAAAGAGTAGTGTCAACAAAAGTACCTCTTAGCAGGACCAACCCTGACCAAGGCCATAAAAATGTGAGGCAGAATTTAAAGGTGCTCGTAGGACTTGTTTTCCTCCTCCCAATCAGTCATGAGAATTAAAACATGGCCTACGATTAAAGTAATGCAATGGTCGGCTGGAATTGTCGCACACTCTCCCTCAAATCTGCACATCCTGACCTGCAGTCTGAGATTGAATATATTAGAGGCTGAATGGGCCTGGGACTGTCTTTTGCGGCGTCTTGACGCGTCTAGGGTTGGTGGTGGCACTTTCTTTCTTTGGCAGATCCACCCATGTATAGAAGATGCTCCCAATTTTCTAGATTTGCGCTGGATGGAAAGAGAGATTTCTTTCATAATTCGTGCATGAAAAGTCTTGGCCGCCACTTTGTATAGATGGAAAGAGAGATTTCTTTCCTTATTTCGTGCATGGAAAGTCTTGGCCGCCACTCTTTGCATCTTGCCTCTCATCTGCTTCACCACCATCTATTGTCTACTTCTCCTATGTCTTGGCCAAGATGTTTCCCAGTTTGGCTCTAACAATTGAAGTATGATTCTAGGCGGTACTCTGTCTTGAGCTTCAGCTTGCTCAAGTGACTTCGTGCATAAACTTGCCTCTTTCATAGGATGATCTCCATCTTGATCTGTATCCTACTACCCACATATGTACGGCTGGAAGTTCGGATCAGTTATTTCGGATAATTGCTAACTGAATCGAAATTTCGGTTAACCGATAACCGCAATTTTCGGATAGTGGATCGGTTATCGGATAGTGTATTTGGTAATTTTCGGTTATCGGTTATATCTGATAACCGATTGGATATAACCGAAAAACTGAAATAACCGAAATTTTAATTTAAAATTTATATATTTTATTTTTATAAATGTATTTTATATTTTTAATAATTATTTAATATTTATTTTTATATACATATTTTTTATTTCTAATAATTATTCCATATTTATTACAAAATTGAAAAATAAATAAATAAAAATATAATTGATATTAAAATTTATTTAATTTTAATTTTTTAATAAAAAAATCGGTTATTTTGATTATTTCGGTTATTTCAGATAACCGATTTAACTAACCGAACGGTTAGCGGATAACCGAAATTCGTAATTCGGTTCGGTTTCAAATAGTGATTTTTGGGTAAATTTGGTTCGGTTAACCCCAAATTTTGGTTCGGTTATCCGAACCGCACCGAACTTCCACCCCTACACATATGTGTCCTCCCAAACATGACACGACACAAAACAAAGGAAAAAGACTCGATCTAGACCTAAAAATAAGACACAAAAGAGCACGAAAAATGGGATCGTCACACTCACACACTTTAAGCACGATTGTCCTCAAGTGTGTAAGTGTAACTTTCTAAAAAAGAAAGAGAAAATAAAAGACTCATATAGCCAGCACAACACAATACATAAATAGAGAGTAGTCAAGGAAAGTAAGGGGTTAGAGTATAATTAGACCATTGTTCTCAAGTTGTTCAAGATAGTAGTTAAGTGATCATCAGAGATACTTCCTTACATGCTCAGCACTCTGTTATGTGGTCATGTCACTTCTTCAGCTTCTTCTTGTACAAGGTAGCATTGTCATATGCCTCTAGTAGTATTTCCTCCAACTCTTGTAGACTTAGCTTTCTTCCCTCAACTGCTTCATCCCAGTCTTAATTGATCTTGCTCAATGTGCAAAACGTCTTGTGCAGACAGTACAGCTGGTATGCTCTTACTGCGCAGACAGTAGTAAACAAGATCGTCTCCCAAGGGATCGGCGAGAATTCTTGTTGGTCCCGAAAGAGCAAGGTTTGGTGTATGGGGGGCGGGGGGGAATACACCAAATACTAACTTTTCAGTTTTACTAGACAATTTATAAGAGAGCTCAAGCTATTCTGTATAAGAAGTTGCTTGGGATAACTCACCAGATCGATATACAGATCAGTAGCTGGTTAAGTCCAAACAGATTACTCTCTATGTGTAAACACTTAACAGATAATAAGAGTGATCTTATTACCTCCTGAGTGTAGAGTGAGTGCGGAATAATGGTGGATTAATGATTGCTCTTGTTTTGAAAACCTTTAAGTATTAACCAGATTGTTTAGGAGATTGATTGAAATGCAGATGAATGAGAGTGCAGATAGTTGGAATAATAAACAACAGATAATAAAGAATGCAGGAAT
>JAPKLX010000105.1:978189-993458 GCA_026898415.1 Leonotis leonurus | reverse complement strand
ACTCAATCGCTCTGGTTCATCGCTGTAGGCATCGATCTGGTCATCGATCTGGTCGCCGATCTGGTTGCTGTCTGTTACAGCAGATTGATTCCTTTGGGCGTGAAATCTTGACCTTCATCCTATTCTAAGTTGAGAATGACTTCTATAGGAACATATCCTTTTCATTTTAAGTCATCTCCTAATCTGATACATAACACAGATCTGTCTATCTATAGTGATCTGGTTTTTCATGAAGAACAGATTGTGTTCTAAACTAGCTAAGTGTGTTTCGAGAAGCCATCATCAACACTAAAACTTTAGGGTTCCCAACAATTTTCCTACAATTCCAACCTGCAAACTGAGTCACGAAATTCTTAGTTTTATCAGGAAATACGAAAATAATAAATAAACAATTAATAGAGAATATGTTTTTTTGGGATTTTCTCGAAACAAATAAATTGCAAATAAAAATAACAAAGTTGACAAATATGAGATGAATATTCCAACAATCAATTAAATCCACCTAGACTTGATATTCTGATCCTCGATGCAGATATAACAATAATTCATGCAAATAAACCAGTTATTATCACCGAAGACACTTCTGACGCGATCTCATCTCTCCATAGTTTCTCGATAATTAGGAAGACGCTTCGCTAACTATTTCCCTAATCGACTGACAACCGTAAGAGACGCTCTATAGATTTAATGAGCCGACAGCATTAAGAACTAGAGAGATCCGATTCAAAACCGACAAACTCTGACGCAGGATTATCGAATTAAGATTGTTATTCCCTTGACTAGAAAGTCAATTTACCACTAATTAAATCTAAACCACGATTACGTATGGCCGACTTAATTGGCTATTAATCAATTCTACTCACCTAAATATTGGCCACTATCTAGATGAATAAAACGATTAAATCATAGAAAAAATAGAGAACAACAAATACTTGCATACGAATTAAAGGATGAAGAACAAATTAGATCTCACGGAATAATCGCGTCCGGGCTTCTCTAATCGATGTTGGAATAAGAGTTTAGCTACAAAACATAATCAAATAAACAATATAAAAATAAAAGCAATGGTGGGAATTGAATTAAGAAGCAATTGAATGAATTGAAATTGCCACAATGTGGCAGAAGTCACGTGAATAAGGAGAAAGAAAAAATAAGAGAAGTGGTCTCCCCTCCCTTCTCTATGGACGGCTGCTATGTAAAATTATGAGAGAGAGCGTTCAAATTGTGTCTAAGCACACAATTATATAGTACTTAATTTAACCTAGACTAGTTGCCAAAATAAGGGCAATAATTAACAAAACTAATAAGGAAATTCTGCAACTAATTTAGACTTCTTCTTGATTCTTCCTTCCAATTGATATTGCAATTTTCTCCAAAAAATCCTCAAAATCGATCACCCGCTTCCACGAGTCGAGAAAATCTACAATTTGACAATTAAGCACAAGAAAGTGAATAATTAATATCCAAAATCACATAAAAATATCCCAAAATAGGAGTATAAAATACACCTAATCATGCTCCAACTCGATTGGTAAATGGCAAAGGTTCCCATATACCATGAGATATGGAGACATTCCAAAGTTCGTTTTGTAGGCTCTCCTGTATGCCCAAAGTGCATCGTCAAGGTAATCACTCATGTCCTTCTTTGTCTCGCCAACTGCTTTCCTCATAATGTTCTTCACAATGCAGTTGGAGACTTCAGCTTGCCCCCATTGGCTTGTGGATGGTATGCTGTAGACATACGGTGGTGGACTCAATACTTCTTGAGCAAGCTAGTGATGATGAAGTCGTAAAAATATTTTTCTCGGTCGCTAATTATTGCCTTGTGCATGCCAAATCTCCTAAAGATGTTTCCTTTTAGGAATTTGGCCAAGGTTCTGGCCTCTGCATTTGGAGTTGCCACTGCTTCTATCCATTTAGAGACATAATCCACTGCTAGCAAGATGTACTGATTGTCTTTGTACTTGGGCAAAGGCAGTGGTGGAGGGACGGGGTTCTAGGGTGGGTTGAAGCAGCCCCCACCAATAAATTTTTATTTTATTTTTTTCAATCGCCGATAAATTTTTTGCATAGCACCCTTTGTCGTGACATAAATTACTCTCATGTCATCCATTCCACTCAAAAAATAGTCATGTTGAACCGCGGATGTTGCTTCACATATTTTCGTGATTTTATACAAATTAGTATATACAGTGGAGCTAGGAATGTCAATTTAGCCCGAAACCGACGTGTCGATCCGAATAGACCGACAAAAAGGCGTGTTAAAGCCTAAATATTTTAGCCTGAAATAAAAAAATATTATTGAACCGAATCAAAAATTTCTCGAACTCGATAGGACTATCTCGAAAATCGAATGAGTTTGCCCGATTAACCGATAAAAAACAATTACTCCCTCCGTCCCCCAAAGTGTTTAACGAATTTCCTTTTCGGACCGTCCCCCAAAGTGTTTAACACTTGAAAATTTCTATTATGGGACATCGTTTTTTTCTCCATTTTACCCTTTAAAGTTGTCTTATTTTCAAAATTGCCATCTGTGGGACCCAATCTCCACTCACAACACACCTTTCTAACTACACTTATTACACTTCTTACACATCATACACTAAGTCAATGAATTTTCTTAAAACCCGTGCAAGTCAAAATGTTACACACTTTGAGGGACGGAGGGAGTATTACTTAGAAATTAAAAAAAATAGTCATTTATCTTAAAATTGTGCTAAATTATTAGTAATTTATTAGTCATTATGTATGTTTATAGTAAAAGAATACTTATATTTGTATATAGTACCAAGTTAAATGTTTCTATTGAGAAAAAAATGACATAATTTTCTTATAAAAAATATTTATTAAAAAATTATATATAATAATATTTTTCCATTAAATAATTTGGCCCGACGAGCTAGCTCGAAATGGAATGAGTTAAGGTTAGGGCCAAACTATTTTAGCCCAAACTAATAAAAATTCGACTGATCCAAACCGAAAATAGTCCAAAACCGAAAATAATCTGAAATCGAATAGGTTGACCCGAATCGAGTGGGATCACCCATTTAACATCCCTAAGTGGAGCATCCCTAAAGAAAAATTTTTGCGTCCACCACTGGGCAAAGGCCCCATGAAATCCATTCCCCATATGTCAAAAATCTCTACTGGCAAGACAGGTACCAAGGGCATCTCGTCCTTCTTGAAAATATTTCCTTCTCTTTGGCATTTATCGCAAGTTATGCACTTTTCAAAACAATCATTGAAGATTGTGGGGCAATAGAACCCACTATCTAGGATTTTTCTTGCCATACGTCTTGGCCCGAAGTGTCCCCCACATTCCTTCTCATGGCAGTGCTCAAGTATGCTTCTTTGCTTGTCCTCGGTATGTACCTTCGGAGGATTAGGTCGGGGCATTTCTTCCACAAGTATGGATCGTCCCAAATGAACGTCTTGCTCATATTCTTGATCTTTCCTCTCTTGTATTGGTTAAGCTCCATCGAGAATATCTACGTCATCATGTAGTTGACCAAGTCGGCATACAATGGCTCGGAAATGCCTATTCTATAAAGGTCCTTGTCGGAAAATCTCTCGTTGAGGGGTGTGTCATCTTCTTCCCTCAAGATCCTGCTCAAGTGGTCAACCACGTGGTTTTGGGCTCCACTTTTGTCCTTCACTTCAATGTCAAACTTTTGGAGTAGCAAAATCCATCTTATTAGGCGTGACTTGCTATCCTTCTTGGCCATGAGATACTTCAATGCTGCGTGATCCATGTAGACCTCTGTCTTGCTCCCGAAGAGAAATGAGCGAAACTTCTCAAAGGAAAATACCACGACAAGGAGCTATTTCTCTGTGGTAGTATAGTTGATCTAGTCTCCGTGGTAAGGGTCTTCAAAGCATAGTAAATCACATGGCTCTCTTTGCCAATCATTTGGCCAAGCACTGCTCCAATGACATAGCCGCTAGCGTCGCACATTAGCTCAAATGGCATCTCTCATTCGGGTTGTATGATTACTTGTGTCTTGATCAAGTGGTTCTTCAAGATCTTGAATGCATTCTTGCATTCTTCATTGAAATCCCAAGACACGTCATTCAGTAGCAGCTTGTTCATCGGTTGGAATATCTTAGCGAAGTCCATAACAAAGCGGCGGTAGAAACCCGTGTTGGGAACCCTTTTAAAAAATTTAGTTTTGATGATGCTCTTTCGAAACACACTTAGATTCATATTCTATTTGCTAGATTCAACTTGTTCTACATGTACCAGATCACTATATTATAAAGTGAATTTGATAGAGAACAAGTGTCAGACCAGGTTAGCTGATGACTTAAAATTGTAAAGGACTTAAATACTTCTTAGTATTATGTCCTAGAGAAAAGTCATCTGGTTAGTCTTCTGTTCGAGGAAGTAGACCAGCACACCTGTAGCAAGCAGATGATTTGTTCGAAGGTCACTCAATCTGGTTATAAGCAACCTGACCCAGCTATTGTCAACACTCTTTGGAGCAATTTTTAAACCAGATCATCTAGACCAGATTGACCTTAATCTGGTTGAACAGATCACCATTTGGAGAGTGGACCTGACCTGGAGCAGATCTACTAAGTCATCTGGTATACGATCTGCTACCCGATGTACTTAAAAAGGATCCCACCATCGCTTGCCACGTCATCAGATCTCAAGAAGAAGGAAAGTCTATCAATTAGAGATCAAGAATGGAAGGGGAATCGATTGAAGCACGAAGAAAGGAAAGAGATCAATTAGTCATCTGCTTTCCAATCAAGAGAGATTCAGTCAACCATTCCTACAAGGCAAGAAGATCAAATCAGGGATTCGTATATCTTCATTGGCAATCAGTATTTATTACACTCCAATCAAGCTCAACGGTTATAATTCAAATTCTATACCTATAAAAGCTTGGAACAAAATTTGGAGGTGAACATATATACGAAATACGATCATCAAGTAAGCTGAAACTCTGCCAAGAAATCAACTCAACTTTGAAGCGTTCAACGAGAAGATTTCATAATCCAGATCGTGTTCAAAGTCATTCGTGATCGAAATCACACCAACTCGATTTAAGTCTGTCTTATCGAGAGGAAGGAGGAAGATATCTTCACTAGCTAGTAGTTTTCTAGTGGATTAACGGGAAGGTACCTTGTAGCAGCAGATTTATCTGCAAGTTGTACAGGGACACGACCATTATTCGTGCACAAGTTTCACTCTAGTTGTGATTGGAACTTCTGGCTCGTCCTTAGCGAGTATAAAGAAGAGAGTATCTTAGTAGTGGATAACCAATCTAGTTTTTATTGGACTGTGGACGTAGGGGGTTTCCCGAACCATGTAAAAATAACTGTGTGCTTTACCTTACGTATCTTTCATTTTAGTTGTTTATCTCTCTAACCCAGCACTCACATTCAACTTGAATATCTTTAATCAATCTGGTTAATAATTTTCAAAGGTTTTCTAATAAGAGCAATTGACTAAGTCCACCATATTTCGCACACTACGTTCTGTTTGATAACAAGATTACTCTTGCTATCTGCTCAACGTAACTCACAAGAGAGACTCTGACTAGACAGATCATCTATCGATCTGGTCTGTCATCCTTGAGCAATCTCCTTCGAGAAAGTTTAATCTCTCTAAGTTAATTAGTCGAGTAAACTGAAAAGTTTGTATTTGGTGTAACCCCCCCCCCCCATACACCAACCTTACTCTTTCGGGACAAACAACCCGCGTGGCTAAGGAATCCCCGTAGTTGCATCTCATTGGTTGGGTATGGCAGCTTGGCACCTTTCTTGACACTTCTTTGTAGTACTTTCTCTAAGTGCTCAAGACATTTCCCAAAGCTGCTTGCATAAATTGTTAGTCATTCATAAATACCTCAATGCAGTGCTCAAGGAGGTTCGAGAATATACTCATCATGCAGCTTTGGAACGTCTCAGGGGCGTTGCACAACCGAAAATGCATTCTTTGATAAGAGAAGGTTCCAAAGGGACAAATGAACGTTGTCTTCTTTTGGTCCTCGAGCATTACCCATATTTGCATATAATCTGAATATCCGTCAAGGAAATAAAAGAACATGTTTCCTTCCAGCCGCTCGAGCATCTGGCAATGAACGGTAGTGGAAAGTGGTCCTTCCTGGTCACCTTGTTTAACTTCATGTAGTCAATGCAGACTCTCCAGCCTATCTGCAGTCTTGTCGTGATCAACTCCTTTTTTTCATTCTCGATCACTTCCATGCCAAACTTCTTGGTCACAACATGGATCGGGCTGATCCATCGACTGTCTGAAATGGGGTGGATCATCCACATATCAAGGAGTTTGGCAATCTACTTCTTGACTACTTCCATCATGACTGGGTTAAGCTTCCTCTGGTGATCTCTGACTAGTATTGTGTCTTGCTCAAGCAGAATGTGATGCTGGCACAATGTAGGGCCTATCCCCTTGATGTCGGCCAAAGTCCATCCTATAGCCTCCTTGTACTTCCATAGTAGATCTCTGATTCTTTCTTCTTCTTCTTGGAGCAGCTCAGAGTTTATGATTACTGGCAATGTCTCCTCCTTGCCCAAGTAGATATTCTTGAGGTGCTTGGGCAAGGTCTTCAACTCCAACTTTGGTGGCTTGATCAAGCATGATTCCAGCTAGTTCCTCGTAGCCGAGAGTGATTTTGGAACTTGGTTTCCCACTGTTTGGACAGATGTCTCAGTGGTATCCTCTTTTGCCTTCCCCTCCTCATCATTCGGCTCATCTTCCATCTTGCTCAGGATCTAGGCCAAGGTCTCCTCGATGTCCTTCTCAATGGATCCCAAAAAATCCACTATCTCCATGTCTGGTGGGTGTTGTTATGCTTTGTAGATGTCAAAAGTGATTGTTTCTCCCGCAAACTTGCATGTAAACTTCCCGGTGTCGTAATCAATCAAGGTTATGGCCGTCTAGAGTAATGGATGTCTTAAGAGAATAAGTGGTTTCTTGGCAGCTAAGCTGCCCACGTTAAGTACATAGAAATCTGCAAGAAAAATCAAGTCTTGTACCTTGACCAAGACGTCCTCCACAATGCCTTCGGGGTAGACGTTTGACTTGTTTGCTAGCTGGATCACGGGCCTGGATGGTTTCAGTGGGCCTATCTTCAGTTCCTCGTACATAGACAGGGGCATCACGTTGATCGAATCCCCTAAATCTAGCATGGCTTGATCAATTATGGTGTTTCCAACTACACAAGGGATAAAGAACATCCCTGAATCTTCACATTTGATTGGTAGATCCCACTTTAGTACTGCGGACACATTTTCTCCCACAAGTAATCTTGCATCGTTAGTGTATTGTACCTTCTTGGTACACATCTCCTTCAGAATTTAAAGGTGCCCGTAGGACTTGTTTTCTTCCTCCCAATTACTCATGAGAATTAAAACATGGTCTAAGACTAAAGTAATACAGTGGTCAGCTGGAATTGTCGCACACTCTCCCTCAAATTCGCACATCCTGGCCTGCATCCTGAGATTGAATATATAGGAAGCTGAATGGGCCTGGACCTGTCTCTGGCGGCATCTTGACGCGTCTAGGGTTGGTTGTGACACTTTCCTTCTTTGGCAGATCCACCCATGTATAGAAGATGCTCCCAATCTTCCAGATTTGTGCTGGATGGAATGAGAGATTTCTTTCCTTATTTCGCGCACGGAAGGTTTTGGCCGCCACTCTTTACATCTTGTCTCTCGTCTTCTTCACCACCATCTATTGTCTCATTCTCCTTTGTCTTAACCAAGATGTTTCCCAGTTTGGTTCCAACAATTGAAGTATAATTCTAAGTGGTACTTTGTCTTGAGCTTCAGCTTGCTCAAGGGACTTCGTTCATAAACTTGCGTCTTTCATAGGATGATCTCCATCTTGATCTGTATCCTGTCACCCACATTTGTGTCCTAACATGTCTACCTAAATGGATCACAGCTAACTTGTCCATGCCACGTCAGATGATAAGTAGGAAAGATTCTAACGGCTAGAAGTACAGTCAATAGCTAATGGTCAATAGAGCATTTAATGCTATCTGCAAAAGCTACAAAGACTCACAACAACTAGAATTCAAATCAACCTATAAATAAGTCAGTCAACTCTAAGTAGAAGGTGTTCGTGTATTTAAGAGCTTCAGTATTCATAAACTCTCTCCAGTCATTCAAAGATATCCAACACTAGATTATATCACATGCATATCCATAAGTGTTGTAATTAGGAGAGAGTTAAACACCTTATGGGAGTAACCCACTAGAACTTACAATAGCTTAGAGCTTTCATAATCATAATACTAGTATTTTTCATAGACAGATCACTCACGCTCTGTGTCGAGAATTTTACTTGAATATATCACTCTCACTTTGTATTGTAGGAGCTGATCTGTGAGTCTTACTGTTCTAGCAGCACACGCAAAAAGTTATAGTGTGGTGTATCCCCTCCCCCCCCCCCCACCTCCCCCATACATCACACATCCTCAATCCGGGACCCCACACATTCTCCTATCAAGAATAATCGACCTACTATCACAAGCTTACTTGGTAAGCGAGCTGGCCTCTCGACAGACAATCAAGAAAAGTTAGATTAAATATATCACCCTGATACAGTACCAAACATGCTCTTCTCGCAAGCTCTTATATATATATACACTATTATATTTCAGAATATATAGATAAGAATGTTTAAATAAAATTTGGACAAAAGTCATATTTAATTCTACAACTTTATAAATATAATAAAATAATAATTATTAGTTATTAATATTGTTAAAAAAATATACATGTATGACAAGATAATATTTTAGAAATTTATGTGAAACTAAATGTTCTATAAAATCAAATAAAATTATTAATGTCTTTTATAATAATTCTAAAGTTTAATAATAATAATAATTTTAATAGTTTTTCAAATTAAATAAATATAGTATTAATCTATAATTCTAACATTTTAATGAATAAATAGTTTATCTATCTCAGATGGTTACAAGATTTGTTTATTTTAAGTGAGGTTAAAGGTTCAATTCCTAATTCTAACATTTTTCACAAAATTTAAAAAAAAATAAAATTAGTGAACCCGATTTCTGGTTTACCGATTCTAGCCGGTGTGACCGGTTCTCACTGGTTGGCATTGGGTCATTGGATTGACCTGAAAATAACATAACCAGACCAGTTGTCTGGCCGGTTCGCAGTTTAACCGGTCTGTCCGGTCGGTCCGGTCCGATTTTTAAAACAATGGACATTGTTGACGGACAATGGTATGATGTAGCTAGTAACATGAAGAGTGAGATATATGGCTCAAGGTGTCTGAATGTATATCAACCTACTCTAATGAATTGTTGCGGAAGCTAAAGTAGAAGACACGAGATAATTTTTGCGTAGGTTATATAAATCAATAACCTACACGGAAGCCTTACGGCCAAAAAGAATAATCAAAACAAGTGTTGAGTTATTACAATGTTGAGCAAAACAATAACCGCAACACTATTACTAAAACACTAAATGTATGTTCTTACGAGCTAAGAAGCATACAGAATTAAAACTACGAAATTAATCTGCAAAAAATGTCTATCTACTGAACGAATGACTCTAGTATTTATAGATAGACTACATGGACTTGGATCCACGAATATAGCAACCACTACAAAAATAACTTAAACTGGCGATGGAATTGACGACGGAATCGTGTTCCGTCGTCCTCTGGCGACAGACTGACGACGGACTTTAACAAATACGGCTAACGACGGACTGACGACCGTTTTTTTGGTGCGTAAGATGACGCCAATGTTAACGACGGACTGGACAATGGACCAGTCCGTCGTCCGACTGTTCCGTCGTGAGATCCGTCGTTAACATTTTATTTTTTATTTTTTTAATTATTTTTATAGCGGACAACGGACTGGTCCGTCGCCCAGTCTGTCGTCCATCCCTATTAATCGGGCATAATACCCTTTCGCGAAACAGAACACCCACCCACGAGTTTCAAGCCTTTCTCCGGCGATTCCATCCTCTCCGGCGAAATCGAACCTCCTTCCACCAAGTAAGTACATTTTGCCCTTTTCCCTTCCCCTATCTTTATCTATCTCGGTTTCTCAATTTTGACCCGTTTAAATTCGACGCCGGAGTAGAAATCTTCCCCTCGACGTCGCCTGCTCTGCGCCCAACTGCTCTGCCGCCGCTGCTCCGCTGCCTGCTCCAGGTATGTTTTTTAATTTTTTTTTTAATTTTTTGAATTATTTGATAATTTGTACGAAATTATTTAGTTAATTGTTATTTAAAGTAGTTAATTGTTAAATTTGTTTTAATTGATATATGTAATTAATTATTAATTTTGTGTTAATTGTTGTTAATTGTTTGATAATTGTGGTTAGTTCATATATGTGATTAATTGTTAGTGTGAATTGATATATGTGATTAATTGTTAATTTTCTGTTAATTGTTGTTTTTAATTTTCTGAATTATTTGAAAATTTGGATTAATTATTTAGTTAATTGTTATTTAAATTAGTTAATTGTTAAATTTGTTTTAATTGTTGCTAATTGTTTGATAATTGTGGTTTTAGTTTTAAATAAAATTATTGTTAATTGATTGTTAATTAGTATAAGTTTAATTAAATTGTTTACTTGTTTACTTAGTTTAATTATAAGTACTTTAATTACTTTAGTTAATTGACTAATTTGAATAATTTTTCTAATTATTGTAATTAATCTAAAACAAATTAGTTTAGTTAGTGTTAGTGTTATGGATAATTGACTAATTAATTTGTCTGCTTGATGTAAATTAGTATATTTTAGTTTAAATTCTTAATTAATTAGTTTAAATTGTTAAGTAGTATTAGTTTGTTAATTATATGTTTAAATTGTTTAATTAGAATTTATTTAATTACGCCTGTCGCCTCCCGACTCCTCTCTCAGCCTTTCCGAGCCACCTTATGCTGCTCCGGCGCTCTCTACTTCGGTGAAAGGTAATTAAATTATAATAATGTACTTATTTAATTACTTAGGTTAATTATATGTAAATAATTAGGTAATTAAATATATTTGGTTAGACGTAATAAATTGTTTAGGTCAAGTTTGTTTAAGATTATTAATTATCTTAATTTAGATTAATAGTTGTTGTATTTATATATATATATATATATTATGACATTGGGATAGACATAATTAATTTCTTAAGGATCTTCTCCCTTTGGGATAGATTTTGATTATGTCTTAAAGATCTTCTCCCAATATGATCAGTAATTGTTCTACGAACCTCGTTGTATTTCGATATATATATTTTGTGATAATTTGATGAGATGCACGAGTTGTTGTTATGTTTTGATGATATATATATATATATATATATATATATATATATATCACATGCATGTAGGGATGGCAACGGGCCGGATTTGGGCCGGATCTGGCTTGGTCCAGATCCAGATCCGGAAATTTTAATCTTGGTCCAGATCCGGCCCAGATCCGTTGGATCTAAAAAAGCTTAGTCCAGATCCAGATCCGTGAGATCCGCGGATCCACGGATCTGTCCAGATCCATGAACTTAAATTTCAAAAATAAAATTCTAAATATTAATAATAATATCTTGATTAATCCACAATATCACCACAATGGATAAAAATAACACCACAATATAAAACTATAAAAATCCAAAATAATTCGTATTAGGATATTATTGTATTTTCATTTCTTAATTATAAAAATAGATATAATATTACATATATATATATATAATTATAAAAAATATATATATTAAATAAACGGATCCACGGGTCGGATCTGGACCGGATCTGGGATGGATCTACTAAATTCCAGATCCGGATCCGTGATTTTTATTAGTGGTCCGGATCCGGTCCGGATCCGCCGGGTCCAAATTTTTAATGCTCCAGATCCTAAAAAACGGATCTGGATCCCCGGATCCGGACCGGGTCCAAGGTCCACTGCCATCCCTACATGCATGTTGTGATAGTTTGATAACCTTAGCTGACTTGGTTAGATTAGACACAATTACTTATGTAGTTTAAATAATATCAGGGGTAAAAATCTTGATTGTAACATGTAACCCTTATTAATGACTGAAATGATCGTGATCTCCAAATGCGTAGCATCAAACAATCTAAGCATCAGCATGTAATTCATAAATGCAAATCAATGACGTACAAAACATTTTAAACGTAAGGATATTCCCTCTCTCTATTAAAGTCCAAATAATTTACCAATACATTATCGCCCTTTATTCAACTCCAAATAATTCAATTTCTGTACTGAACTCCAAATGATTCAACTTCTCTATTGAACTCCAAATGATTCAACTTCTCTATTGAACTCAAAATGATTCAACTTCTCTATTGAACTCCAAAGGATTCAACTTCTCTATTGAACTCCAAATGATTCAACTTCTCTATTGAAATCCAAATGATTCAACTTCTCAATTCAACTTACATAAAGCAATCTCCTTTCATTATCACAAAAACTATTTCCTTATTAAATGTGTAATTTAATTAATACAAAACTAATAGTCTTGCCAGCTCCATAACTAATTTAACTTTGTTTCCGTTTTTTAATACTACTTATTAATAATCAGGGTTATATTATAAAAATGAGTCGAGATTAGATGTATCAGTCGGTCCACATAATAGAGAATCCAAGGCCCGATCCAATTCCTTTAATGAAAAGGGCCTGAACAAATACCCGACCTATTAGTTCGATCCGACCGTCCCCTATTGCTTAATTTTAGATTTTAATTAATCATTTAATAACATTATTCAATAGTAATAATGATACTAAAAATAAAATTAATTATCTAAAACTAATGTGTCCCCCCATGGGCTATAAGAGTTCTTAAGATTTCCAAGTAGTCAGCCTCAGTTAATGGATGGAGAAAAAATCAAATGTCCGTGTGTGAAGTGTAAGAATATATACTTTAGAAGTACATATGTTGTACAACTTCTTCTCGCTAAAAAGGGTTTCACACGAGGTTACGAGATCTGGAGGTTTCTTGGTGAAAATGAAATACCTTCATATGCTCAAGAAACACGTGTCGACGTAGATGTAGAACCCGAAGAAGAATACAGGACATACCACCTGATGGTTCATGATCTCGGGGGTCCCAATTTTAACAACCCAGACATAGAGGAAGATCCAATCGCTACAACAAAGTTGTTGTACGAGTTGTTGGATGCTGCCGATCAAGAGTTATACCCTAGGTGTAAGAACAACACTCAGTTATCTTTTGTGGCTCGTCTGATGACTTTGAAGGCCCGTTCTGGGTTGCCACAAAAGTATTTCAACGAGATGTGCGTGTTATTGAATGAGGCATTCCCAGATCACTACAACACTGTTGGGAACCCTAAATTTAGTTTTGATGATGGTCCTTCGAAACACACTTAGTTATTTTATTGCTTAAACTGTTCCAAATGTAGAACAGATCACTATATATAAAGTGTATCCGATTATGGAACAGATTAGGAGATGACTTAAGATGTAAGGGATATATTCCCATAGAAGTCAATCTCAACTTAGAATAGGATGAAAGTCAAAGACTTTACGCCAAATAGGAATTGATCTGGTTTAACAGACAGTGACCAGATCGATGCCTGCAGCGAGAAACCAGAACGATTGAGTCATCAATCCATCAGCTGACATCATCC
This sequence comes from Leonotis leonurus, assembly GCA_026898415.1. Lineage (NCBI taxonomy): Eukaryota > Viridiplantae > Streptophyta > Magnoliopsida > Lamiales > Lamiaceae > Leonotis > Leonotis leonurus. Next base: position 979,837 of record JAPKLX010000105.1, on the reverse strand, counting down.
TACACATCATATGCTCTTGCCACGTCCAGATCAAGTCCATCCAACTGGGATTGGAAAGAAGATCTTCGATTAACACATAAAAGGAAAGAGACCGTTAGCAATCTGCTTTCCATAACTCAATGATTGAGTCAACCTTTCCTATATGGCAAGAACAGATATGATGGAGACCATTGATTGACAATATACCATCTATCTCACACCAATCAACAACGGCTAGAATTTTATATTCAACGCCTATAAAGTTGAAGTTAGAGATCTGGAGAAGGAGTTAGAGAAAACACACGCGAACTATACTGTTATTATCTTCTCAAGCAATCAATCTGCAATCCAGACTTAGAGCTTCAACACTTTGTGATTCTACATCACACCAACCATCTCGATTCAAGTCTGTCTTATCGAGAGAAAGGAGATCACCCTGCTAGCTAGTAGTTTTCTAGTGGTAACGTAGAGGTAATCTGTTGTAAAGGGACACGACCCTTAATTCGTGCATAAGTATCTGTCTAGTTTTGACTGGTACTTGTGACTCGTTCTCCACGAGTATAAAGAAGCAGAGTATCCTAGTAGTGGATAATCTGGTCTAGTTTTGACCAGATCGTGGACGTAAGGATTTCCCGAACCACGTTAAACAACTGTGTGCTTTATATTCCTGCAGTCTTTATTTTTCTCAGTTGTTTATTATTCTAACTCTCTGCACTATCATCCATCTACATCTCAATCAATCTTCTTAACATTCTGGATAATTACTAAGGTTTTCTAAACAAGAGCAATCACTAATCCACCATTATTCCGCACTCACTCAACACTGAGAAAGTAATAAGATCACTCTTATTATTAGTTAAGTGTTTACACTAAGAGAGTAATCTGGTTGGACTAAGACAGCTATCGATTTGCATATCGATCTGTCTAGTCATCTTCGAGCAATTTCCTTCACAGAATAGCCTGAACTCTCTCAACTTGTCAAGTAAACTGAAAAGTTTGTGTTTGGTGTATTCCCCCTCCCCATACACCAAACCTTGCTCTTTCGGGACCAACATAATCCACACCATACTACGGTGGACTGCCGACATACCTAAATTTGTCTCAAGTCAACCACTCCATGTATTGTCACATCAACAACATACTTTAAGGAATGAAGTACAAGGATATCAAAATTCCAGTACGGTGAATCATTCCCAGTATGGCAATTCATTGGGAAATCTCATGAAAGGTGGTAACCACTCTCATTTGACAGCGCGTGCTTCAACAACACTGCCATGCATTTAATGCAGTCATTAATGCGATGAAGAAGGACATCTTCTTCTCCAACGGATAGTTTTCTTCAAAGAGGCTATAAATACCACCTTCACCTCGAGGAATGAGTACGAGAATTCACGATTACAAAGCTCAAACTCTGCTCAAATATCTTCAAATATTCAAAGCTCTAAAAGCACTTCTTCAAGCTCTAGAATTCTCTGAGTGCTTTATTATTCTTTTGAAGATAGTTTCTGAAAATTTGTTGTTTACAAAACCCAAGTTAGGATCTAGCTTTGATCCAAAAGTTGTAAGATTTAGATTGTAGTTCTTCAATCTAAGAAGTGTAATCTCAAGTTGTTATCTAGTTTTGATAAAACTTGAGGCTCGTACTCAACGAGTAAAAAGAAAGGAGACA
>JAPKLX010000105.1:931157-967984 GCA_026898415.1 Leonotis leonurus | reverse complement strand
CCCCCCCCCCCCCCCGCCCATACACCAAACCTTGCTCTTTCGGGACCAACAAGCACACAGAAATTGCTACGGGCAATGGGTTTACCTGTAGAAAAGATAGATTCGTGTATGAATCATTGCATGATCTATTGGGATGGAGATTCCCATCTTGTGAATTATAAATTTTGCAATGAAAGCCGATACAAAGATAGGAGTCGGGGACGTAAACAAGTTTCCTTTAAGAAGATGTACTACTTCCCTTTAACGCCTCGTTTACAAAGGTTGTATGCATCTAAAGCTACAGCCGGTGACATGATCTGGCATTCAACCTCAGCTGATGATGGTGTTATGTGTCATCCTGCAGATTCTCCGGCGTGGAAGCACTTTAATGTGACTTACTCGGGTTTTGCAGCGGAGCCACAGAATATACGATTAGGACTGTCAACAGATGGTTTTCAACCATACGGTCAATCGGGACAACAGTACTCATCCTGGCCTGTTATCCTTACTCCTTATAACTTACCTCCGTGGTTGTGCATGAAAGAACAACACATGTTTCTCACAGTGCTTGTTCCTGGTCCAAGAAATCCAAAAGATAAGATAGATGTGTACCTACAGCCACTTATATATGAAGTCAATCAATTGTGGACAGTAGGTGCCCATACTTATGACGTTTCAAGAAAACAAAACTTCCAGATGCACGCAGCATTGATGTGGACCATTAGTGATTTTCCAGCGTACTCGATGTTGTCTGGTTGGAGTACAGCTGGAAGATTAGCTTGTCCTCGATGCATGGAACAAACAGAAGCATTCTCCTTAACACATAGCCGAAAGTAGTCATGGTTTGATACACATCGCAAGTTCCTACCTTACGATCACCAGTTCAGGAGGAATAGGAGGGCCTTTAGAAAGAATAAGATTGTTGCAGATGATCCTCCGGAGAGGAGATCAGGGGAAGAGATACTTTATCAGATTGAAGATTTGGGACTAGTAAAGGTAACCGAAGATTAAGATGATAATAACAAGCGCATCTCAAGACAAGTTACCACTGGATGGCGGAAAAAGAGCATCTTTTGGGACCTTCCGTATTGGAGTTCTTTGCTCATTCGACACAATTTAGATGTTATGCATATTGAAAAGAATGTGTTTGACAACATTTTCAATACTGTTATGAATGTCCAAGGCAAGACAAAAGACACGACAAAGTCTAGGCAGGAACTCAACCTCTATTGTCATAGACCAGAGCTGATGCGTGACTAGTATACAAATAAATATCCTAAGGCATGTTATACACTTGACAAAAAGGAGAGAAAAGTCTTGTGTGAGTGGGTGAAAGGCCTTAAGTTTCCTGACGGTTACGTCTCAAATATGGGTAGATGTGTAGACATGAGTAAACTTAAGATGTTTGGGATGAAGAGCCATGACTGTCACGTTTTCATGCAGCATATACTACCCATTGCATTTCAAGAACTACTCCCACCAATTGTTTGGAAGTCCATAACTGAGTTGTGTCTATTCTTTCGTGATTTGACATCACGAAACATAAAGAGTGAGGACATGGAGACACTTAACAGTAACATCCCATTGATTTTGTGTAAGCTTGAACGCATATTTCCACCACACTTCTTCGATTCAATGGAACATTTGCCTATCCATCTAGCTGACGAAGCAAGAGATGGAGGGCCAGTCCAATATCGATGGATGTACCCATTTGAGAGGTACTTCAAACTCAATCAATTGTGTTTAATGCTTTCTAAATGATTCAATATTGTTTTATGCTTTCTAAATGAATTATTTCAATACAGATATTTAAGAAAACTGAAAAATAATGTCAAGAACAAAGCAAGCGTTGAGGGATCGATATGTAATGCATACTTGGTGGAGGAAGCCACAGCTTTCTGTTCCTATTATTTTGAGGATCATGTCAGTACAAAACAGAGAGAGGTGCCTCGCAACTACATTGGAAGATGTTCTACTAGTGGGGTAGAAGATCAAACAGACTTGTCTTCTGTATTCAAACTTGCTGGAACTGGTTTTGGAAAGACAACGAAAAGATCGTTGGATCCAAGGGAATACAGAGCTGCTCATCTATATGTACTCCATAATTGCATGGAGATTGATCCATATATCAAGTAATCTTTTACAAATCAAATAATATTATTTAATGCAATGTGTGGTTTTTATCGACTAATATGTACTTTTGTATGAAGGGAATACGAATCACATCTCAGAAACTCAAATCCATGGATAACTGACATGGACATTGACAAGAAAATGTCTACAGAATTTCCTGAATGGTTTTGCTCCTATGTGAGTCAAATTTTCACTAAACTACTTGAATTTATATAATTAAGTAATATATAAGGGACATACAACTCCATAACTTGATAAGTATAAACTTCTATGTGATGTAGGTACAAAATTGTGTAACTGATCCTGTTATGTGGGACATTGCACGTGGACCTTCACCAATGATTACATCATATCATGGTTATTTGGTGAATGGTTACAAATTTCACACGATATCACATGGAACTCATAAAGCAACTATGAGTAGTGGTATGTGCATAAAAGCTGGTAACTATGGGGACTCAAGTCAGACAGATTTTTATGGACAATTAGTCAAAGTGTGCGAGCTCACATACCCAAGATTATACAATAAAAAGGTCGTTTTGTTCAAGTGTGACTGGTTCGACACCTCTCCGGCTGGTACAAGGGTTGATTCTTAGTTCAAATTAGTGTCTGTAAATCATACGCGTAGACTTAGAAAATATGAACCATTTGTATTAGCCATTCAAGCTACACAAGTGTATTACTGTTCATATCCGAGTATGAACCAACAGTGTAGAGAATGGTGGGAAGCTAGTTCTATAATGGCAAGGGCCACTATCGATGAGTCTCGAGCGGATGTGTCTACATTGGAGTCATCGTTTCAGGAGGATGATGACGCTGATGTGGTAACTACTGTAGATGTAGATGATATTACATCAGTTCACCGAGACGGTGAACATGTAGAAATTGAAGATGATGATGACCAACAAGACTCTGATAATGTCCTCGAAACAGAAGAAGAAGATGACGAGGATGATGAATATGAAGAGGATAAAGCTTCAGATGACGAAGAAAAAGATGAAGATGAGGAGCATGACTATGTAGATGAGGATGGGGAAGATGAAAATGAGAATGATGAAGAGGACGAAGATTAATATTTTGTGTAGAAAACTTCGTACATTCGAATTTTACCTTATTAATTATAAATGCAACTTGTTATATGTTCAATATAAAACTTCTACGTATACGTCATTTGTATATCATGAATCTTATTTATTTATTTATTTTCAACATAATAGATGTCTTCGAGTCGTCGAGGTTCTCCACGAGATGATGTGGGTACTCCTCGTGGTAGGGGCTTACGACGATCTCCTCTATCCATTGGTAGGGGTAGTTCCCCGGGCTCATCGTCTGGATATGAGTCCGGGACCGGTCTGAGCCACCATATTGGTGGCATACACATCACTCGTCCGTCTTCTGGCTCTGACACTGATGGTCAGGGAGAGCATAGACCCACAGGTGACTTTGTTCTCTCCGTGAGTGAGCTGGAGTACGTAAATGCAATCACATCTTCAATTTTGATAATTATTTAATTAGTTATTCAAAAATCTAACATAAATCAATCTAAAATTACTTATGTAGGGGATTTTACCCGCATGCCGACCCGGCAGATTACATTTGGGAACTATTTAAGATAGTTCCCAACCCGACTGGATACAGTTGGAAGCTCACGCCTGAGGACGTGAGATAGCGATATTGGGAGGAGTTTAAGGTTCGAAAATTTACTAAAACTTTCAAATTCATTCTTAATTATAACTTATAACTACAATTTCTAACATACATTTTCAATGCTAGAAAAAATTTACTTGGGAACCGGCACTCGATGCCAAGATTCGGGAGCTGTGGTATGATAAGAGGAGGAGGAATGATCCGCCACCCAGAGGTGGGAAGCCTGGGTGGTGGACTGATGATGTGTGGATGGGTTGGCTAGCTTACTTGTCCCGGGATGATGTTGTTGCCAAATCCCAGGCAGCGAGGCGCAACCGGATGTCTGAGCCTCAGGGACCGGGTACTGGTCCTATCAAGCATAGGGGAGGGTCCAAGTCGGTCATGCAACGAGCTGAGGAAAATGTAATAATATACTTTAAATAATAATTATAATTATGTGGTACAATTTTAATTCATATACACATGTTTCAATGACACAACTCCATTGTGATTTGATGCATAGGGTCGTGAGAGGGGAGTAGCTCCGATTGATTGCATGTTCGACTCCTTCCTCGATGAGCATCGATACGCTGACGGAACATACACCGATCTGAAATCTGAGGCGATAGCGGTAAGTCTTATTTCAAAAGAATATATATATATATATTATATTTTCAACATTTATAATATGTATACTAACAAATGTTCATTTCTCGTTTACATGCAGACTGAGGTGTTTCGCCGTGCTGAAGAGGAACGGGCCCAGCTACCCGAGGGGACCACGATGCAGTCGACATAAACGAGCTGTATCTGGAGGTTCTTGGCGGCCCGGACAAGAAGAAGAGGATGTTCGGCACGGGAGGCGCCGCGAAGACCTTGAGAGCATCCAGATTTGGGGGATCGTCGTCCACATCACGAGCATCCAGAGACGAGGTTGAGGAGCTGCAGCGCCGAGTCGAGGAGCAGGATCGCGAGCGCCATGAGTACCTTGCTGAGCAGCAGAGATTGGCTGAGCAGATGGCGCTCATGCAGACTTAGTACGCTGAGGTGATGCGGTGGATGTCTCAGCAGGAGGGAGGAGGTAGTGCACCCTCCTTTCCCTCTTATCAGCCTCCCCCGTCTTATGCCCCTCCCCATTTTCCTCCTGATTATGATTCGTAGATGCTACTAATACACTGTACTATTTTTTGATTATATGGTTTGTCGTGGGATGCTACTGATACATTATATTATTTGTTGATTATATTATATCATTTTGAATTTCATTCGATTGGTTCAATTTTAAATTATTGTTCAATGTTCGATTATATTTGTATTGTTTGTTGTGACAAGTTTTAGGTAATGGATAATAAAAAATAAAATGAGTTATTAAAAAAAAAAATTTTAACCTAACGACGGACTAGAATCCGTCGTTAGGTCAACGGTCAACGACCCCTAATGACGGATTCCAGTCCGTCGCCCCTAACGACGGATTATATCCGTCGTTAGGTTTTCGGCACCGTCAACGGCCACCGGAAGAAGCTGACGACGGAATTACAGTCCGTCGTCCCTAACTACGGATAAAATCCATCGTTAGTCCGTCGTTAGCTAACGACGGACTGTCTTTTCCGTCGTCCGATGGGCTAACAACGAACGAAATACAGACCAGAAAACGGATTTCCTATGCTAAAGACGGATTTTTCCGTCGCCAGTGGCGCTTTTTTTTGTAGTGAATTGTTTGGCCCATGTCTTCCACAATTCTCGCAGTTCAGTTGTTGCCTCCGCATATCTGCATGGAATTGTGGAACTGCTTCAGTTGGTTGTTGATTCCTGGATTTGTTGAACAGAACTCCACTCAGTATAAAACTCTCAACTGCCTAGCACGACTTGGTCTTCGCTCCAGTCTTCGTGAGTCCACTCAAAGCTGCCGAGACAGCCCTCCACGTGGATGTTGAGCTGGATGCTTAATCAACATTCCTGTGAAGAACACAAAAACACAAATGTTAGGTCAACATTTCAATTAACATCAAGATTTTAAAAACCTAACAAACTCCCCCTGTTTTTGTGCCTTCTTCACAAAACCCTTAACTTCACGAGAGCTCCCCCTATGTTTATGCCTGCAAGAACAACATCAACAATAGCAACAACATAGATAGATAAAAACATAGAGATAGGCATAAAGCATTCAACAACATCAACATTTCAAATACGTATTCATCTCATTCAAAACTAAAAAATGGTCAGTGATGCAAAAAAGTATCATCCATCATCCACCATCAAAATAAAAAACAGAAAAACTTAAATTGTTTTTGGTGCTTGTTTTTTGTACTCCCCAACATCACACATGTAAATGTTTTTTACCACATCTGTCACGCCCCAAATCCCGAGGGACGGCACACGCGCCAAGGGCATGACTGGGCGGGGATAAAAGAAGTGGGGAATTCGTGTGCATTATATAAGTGAGAGTTGTCCTTGAAAATCGGACAGCATCTCCTCTATAACTTTGACTATGCCCTTTGTCACCCAACAACTAACCAATGCAAAGACAATGTCTATAATAATGAATCTAAAATGAATCATATGCAATATGGAGATAATACAGCTCGAGTCATGGGAGCGGTAATCCAGAATCCCAAGCGGCCGAATCATCCAAGATGAAATGAATTGGAGATAATACAGCTCGAGTCATGGGAGCGGTAATCCAGAATCCCAAGCGGCCGAATCATCCAAGATGAAATGAATTGGAGATAATACAGCTCGATACATGGGAACGGTAATCCTGAATCCCAAGCGGCCGAATCATCCAATATGAAAGACGGGGTTCGAGATAATACAGCTCATCTCGTAGGAACGGTAATCCAGAATCCTCGAGAGGCCGAATCGTCCAATAAGAACCATCGATCAGAGGCGGAGGTTAGTGAGCCTAGCTCGCCAAAAGGAGTCACTCACCCAGCTCACCAAGTGTGGTCGGCATTCGCTCGAACACTACACAAGGGGCTGAGGAGTTGAGCGTCCAAGAGGGGCCGACTACTTCTAAGTTCTCCTATGCACATGTATGCATGTAATGGACAATGATAATATGACAACATGAACTTTTATTAATAATGGCCGATGAGGCCTTCGTGGAATGAGGAAATGATCTTAGACTTTAAACATATATATTATCACACACATATACGTGGATGATAATTATTGCATAAATATTATAACATACGTGAGCATGGCAGCGGAAATTCTTAGGTATAGAACGGTAAACCGTTCTCGTGATGAAGCAATCGTCATCCCAATAACACCATTCCTCAGCCACACACATCATGCTGCTTCCTCAGCCTGTGAAAAATTTTGTAAAACGTGGGGTGAGTACTAGTGCACTCAGTTGGGTTTTTCATAAAACGAAAAACATAGTCTCTGTTCAGTATACTTACCTTAGAAGGTTTTAAAACAAAAATAACTTCTAAGTAAGCAAAACATTTGTGCATAAATTAAACATGACCCGGCATGACGTTACTCTTATATAGGTTATGTCCCGGGCCTTTTACCACCGACGGATCATAACATTTAGTCAAATAGGGCTCGACAAACTGTACACCCTAACATAGCATGAGTCAAAACCCAATGGTGATCAACCCACCGCAGTAGAGACTAAGTGATCACAGTCCTTAAATCGACGTGATAGGCCGAATAAGAACTCCCGGCGGTCGATAAGAGCATTAAACAGTCCATACCTTTGTGAAAACATTTTAACAGAGATCCATGCATTTTTCATTTAGAGAAAAGAGCTTAATAACTCAAAATACATATATATCCCCAACCTTTCACCGATGATATTCCTCGATTACGGGAAAATCATAAATCCTTATGAGCTCAAATGTCAGTGCTAGGTACCTGTTAGTCATAGGGAATATATTTTGACTTTAATTTCCAAAAAGGAACTATAGATAAGTAGTACTAAATTTTTAGGCTTAATAATATTCTTTTTATCACGTAATAAATTAATTTGGCAGCAGTCGGGCTTTCAAATAATTTTGGCCAAGAAGGCAAAAATACTCCGGACATTATTCTCTATAGGAATATGTATAAACATTTTTAAAATATGAAACTTTCCCTCGAAGCTTAATCGAGAAGATTCGTAGTCTTTTTCAGATCTATGAAAATTGGACCGATGAAAAATAATGAAACCTCTTTCAGAAAATCCTATATTTTTTTCTCTACATGTACTATAAATTTTATCGAAAAATGATTGACCATGAATATTTTCCTTTAGAAAAACATGAAATATTGCAATAAATCATGACATGATGATCTTAACCGGAATCCAAATCTAAAATTCGATCCGGCAGAGTAACGGATCTTATGGTCAGAAACTTAAAACCTTAAGGGACCTTAGCCGTCTGATAGACCGATAGTCATGATTAATGGGACAATGAATGAAGAAGAGAACGGAGGAGAAAGAATGAAGATAACGGTATCAGAACGATGGCGGCGAAGACTCGACGGCGGCTCAGCCACCTTTGTCAAGCTCCATGCTACCTTCGACCTTAACCTGACGTACCTTAACTTCGATCGATTCTCAATTCTTGAACCTGCAGAACCTCGGTACTCGAAAATGGCAGAAAGAAGAAGAAAAGAAGAGGGAAGAAGAGAGAGGAAGAGCAGAAGAGGAAAGGAGGGGGGGGCGAAAATGGTTTCTGGGGGAGGAAGTCACGACTCCTCCCCCTTTTATAGAAGTATTTTAGAATTTTTTATTATTATTATTATTTTTTATTATATTATTATTAATGCTTTAACCTTAAAACGTCATAACTTCTGCACACGACTTCCTTTTCGGGCAAACTTAACGTCAACATCTCCCTTTCTTCATACCCTACACAATGACTATAATATTGATATAGTTTCGGTCATGCATGGAAAAACTATTTTTTTTAACGACGTGCTTAAACTTTAAAAATTCGTAGCGGTTGCACACGAACTCCTTTTTGGGTAAACATAGTGCCAATAATTTTCTTTTGAAAAACTCTACGCAAGGAGTATAATATGTATATACTTTCGACTTATACATGAAAAGTTCATTTTTTTAATAAACCTTTTAAAAAGCTTTGTCGGTCTGCCAAATTAACATGGTAGGTCCTAACAGGCTCTAGGTTTTTTCTAAAATTCTTATTTCATCATCCTAGATCCCTTAATAGTTAGAACACTTAAAAGTATAATTTAGAAATTAGCGGGATATTACATCCCTCTCCCCTTAGAAAAATTTCGTCCTCGAAATTTCATGTTACCTGAGAGAATAAATCAGGATACTGACTCCTGAATTTATCCTCCATTTCCCATGTAGCCTCATCTTGCCCATGATGGTTCCATAGAACTTTCACAAGAGGAATTTCTTTATTCCTTAATACTTTGACCTTTCTATCCAATATCGATATTGGCTTTTCCTCATAAGTTAAGTCCTCAGCAAGGACTACCTGATCATATGTTATGACATGCTTCGCATCGAAGACGTACTTTCGAAGTTTGGAAACATGGAAGACGTTATGAACATCTCCAATACTTGGTGGCAGTGCCAACTTATAGGCAACAGGGCCTATCCTTTCTAGGATTTCAAAAGGTCCTATATACCTTGGACTTAGCTTTCCTCTTTTTCCGAAACGTACTACTCCTCGAGTAGGTGAAACTTTTAAGAATACCCGATCTCCGATCATAAACTGTAAATCTGTTCGACGCTTATCTGAATAGGACTTTTGCCTATCCTGAGCTTCTTTGATTCTTTGTCGGATTTGGGCAATTATTTCAACTGTTTGTTGTACCATTTCGGGTCCCAACAATTGTCTCTCGCCTACTTCATCCCAGTAAAGTGGCGATCGACATTTTCTCCCATAGAGAGCCTCGTAAGGTGTCATTCCTATTGTTGCCTGATAACTATTGTTATAGGCAAACTCGATCAAAGGAAGAATTTCTTCCCAGCTCCCACCTCTGTCTGCCACGACTGCTCGCAGCATATCTTCTAATATCTGTATAGTTCGTTCCGACTGTCCATCAGTTTGGGGGTGAAATGCGGTACTAAAATTCAATCTTGTTCCCATGGCCTCTTGTAAACTTTTCCAAAACTTAGACGTAAATCTCGTGTCTCGATCTGATGTGATTGACACAGGTACGCCATGAAGACGTACAATCTCCTTGACATAAATCTTGGCTAGTTTATCCAGATCAAAAGTCATTCTAATTGGCAAGAAATGTGCTGACTTGGTTAAACGATCGACCACTACCCAAATAGCAGTGTTCCCTTTTGTTGATTTCGGAAAACTTACCACAAAGTCCATGTTGACATGTTCCCACTTCCATTCCGGAATTGGTAATGGTTGCAACAATCCAGATGGTCGTTGATGTATAGCTTTGACTTGTTGACATGTTAGACAACGTTCAACGAACATCGCCACATCCTTCTTCAATCCAGCCCACCAAAAATTTCTTTTAAGATCTCTGTACATCTTAGTACTCCCAGGGTGAGCGGTGTACGGAGTATCGTGAGCTTCGCTCATGATTTTATCCCTCAACTTTTGAACAGCTGGTACGCACAACCTACTTTGAAACATCAAGGCATTATCCCTAGTTTTTGCGTATCCTTTTGTATCTTCGGTTCTTGCCTTTAAACGCATTTCTTTTAGGAACTCATCCCCTTGTTGTGCTATCACAATTCTCTCCCTTAGGTCTGGTTCAGCTATCACAGCTGCAATAAAATCTTTAACTGTTTCTGCTGGATGAACTATTTCCAATTTGAATGTTTCGAATTCTTTGAGTAATTCTTTTTCTTGCGTAAGAAGACATCCCATCTTAGCTTTTATTTTTCGGCTTAAGGCATCAGCTACCACATTGGCTTTTCCTGGATGGTAGTTGATCGTACAATCATAATCCTTGACTAGCTCGAGCCATCTCCTTTGTCGCATGTTCAAATCCTTTTGTTCAAAGAAGTATTTTAAACTCTTATGATCAGTAAAGATCTCACACTTAACTCCATAGAGATAGTGTCTCCATATCTTCAAGGCATGAACAACTGCAGCGAATTCAAGATCATGAGTCGGATAGTTTAACTCATGAGGTTTCAACTGACGAGATGCGTATGCAATTACTCTATGGTTTTGCATTAACACACAACCCAATCCAAGCTTAGATGCATCAGTATAAACGATGAATCCTTCATTTCCTTCTGGTACAGCTAACACTGAGGCCGTAGTCAACTTTGTTTTTAGTTCTTGAAAACTAGCCTCGCAACTCTCCGACCATGTGAACTTAAGTCCCTTTTTGAGTAATTGCGTTAATGGCCTTGCTAGCTTTGAGAATCCTTCAATGAATCTCCGGTAATATCCCGCCAAACCGAGAAAACTACGAATCTCGTTGGCATTTGTTGGTGTTTTCCAATCCTTGACTACCTCAATCTTGGCCGGATCAACTTTGATTCCTTCCGCAGACACTATATGTCCAAGGAACATAACCTCCTTGAGCCAAAACTCGCACTTACTGTATTTGGCGTATAATTTTTCCGCTCGCAAGGTATCAAGCACAATGCGTAGGTGTTCTGCATGCTGATCCTCATTTTTAGAATATATGAGGATATCGTCGATGAATACCAAGACAAAGTTATCTAGGTATTGATGAAATATCCGGTTCATCAAGTCCATTAAAACCGCTGGAGCATTTGTTAAGCCAAAAGACATCACAATGAACTCGTAATGTCCATATCTTGTTCGAAAAGCTGTTTTTGGAATATCCTCCTTTCTTATTTTGAGTTGGTGATAACCTGAACGCAAATCAATTTTGGAAAAGACAGTTGCTCCCTTTCATTGGTCAAAGAGATCATCTATCCTTGGAAGAGGATACCTGTTTTTAATGGTAAGCTTGTTTAATTCTCGATAATCGATGCACATTCTCAGTGACCCATCTTTCTTCTTGACAAATAGAACTGGCGCGCCCCATGGTGAAACACTTGGTCGGATAAAACCAAGTTCCATTAATTCTTGTAGCTGCAGTTTGAGCTCTTGCAGTTCCTTTGGTGCCATTCTATAAGGTGCTTTCGACACCGGAGCTGCTCCAGGCTCCGAGTCGATGGTGAATTCAATTTTTCTATCTGGAGGTAATCCTGGCAATTCATCGGGAAAGACATCTGGATAGTTCTTTACAATCCATTCATGTGAGAGGTCCTTCTTTTATTGTGCATCAGTCATCAAACTAACAAGAATCGCCTGACAATTTCCTTTCCTTATAAATTTAGCAGCCTTGAATGCTGAAATAATGGGTATCGGATGTCCCAATCTTGACCCATGGTACCTAACGTTTGATCCGTCGTTTGCTTGAAAAGAAACATCTCTTTCCTGGCAACGTATAGTCACCTTATTTTTCTCTAACCAATCCATACCCAAAATGACATCGAAATCCTTCATTTGAATGACATGTAACTCTGCTGTCACCTCACATTCGTTGATTTTCAATTTCTGCTTCAGGCACACTTCCCATGCTAAAATTGTTTTACCTGAAGGAATACTAATTTCCAACAGATATTCTACCCTTGAGGTTGTTAATCCCAATCTAGTGCATGTACTTTTTGCAATAAAAGAATGTGAAGCTCCTGTGTCAAATAAGGCAATTACAGGTACATCAACTAGACTGATCATACCTGCTAAATTCTCTGGAGCTCGGGCGGCTTGTTGCTGATTCAAAACATATGCCCTTGCTTGTTGTGGTGCTCGGTGGTTTCCATTATGTGCTGGATTAGGCCTCACCAACTGGTTTGACCTTTGAGGTCCATTTTGCTGCTTACGTGGGGGAGCCATAGTTCTTTGATTCTTGGTGCAGTCTCTAGCGAAGTGCCCAGGCTTTTGGCAACGAAAACACTCATTGCTACCTTGGCGACATTCACCTTGGTGGTTTTTACCACAAGTAGCACAAACAGGTTTGTTGTTATTGTACCCTTGTTGTGGATGTCGTTGTTGCAATTGTGGCTGTTGTGGCTTCTCCCTTCCCTGATTTCCTTGATTTTGGTTATCCCATTTTCTTTTTCCTTTTCCTCCATCTTGATTTTGAGCAGGCAATTGTACTCTTTCTTGTGGTAACATGGATTCAATGTTCACTGCTCTGCTCAGAGATTGAACATAGGTTAGCATACCTTGACTGACAAGCGAGATTCCAATCTCTGGTCTAAGTCCCCTTCGGAATTTGTCTGCCCTGGCTGCATCAGTTTCAACTAGATGGGGTGCATAGCGTGACAGTTGATTGAATACACGATCATATTCAGTAACCGTCATTTTCCATTGTTTGAGATTCCAAAATTCATTTTGTTTCTTTTGCCGATAGCAGCTTGGCACATATTTTTCCATCAATTCCCCCTTGAAGTCCTCCCATGTGTAGGCTTCCCATTGTGGTGCTGTCATAGTTCTCCTTACAGACTCCCACCAAAAGTGCGCCTCTTCTGTCAGTTGAAATATTGCACAATTCAGCTTCTCGTTATCCTCACAACCGATGTATTCAAAAATACGTTCAGTTGCACGGATCCATTTCTCAGCATCCTCAGGAGTGCCCATGCCATCAAATTGGGGTGGATTTTGTTTACGAAAACTATCTTCGGCACGCCTAACCACTAAGGGTGGGTCACGGGGTCTCCCTTCCTCGTGGTTACCTTGATTTCTCATTTTAGGAGGCATTCTATTTAAATAGATTTCATCAGTAGTAATGAGGTTAGCAATGTACATAATCATGATAACCTACATGTTAATATTCATCATTTTAAAATAAATGAGAATCATCTCAGCCATTCCATGGTCGGCGAGCCATCCAGGTAATCACTTTCTAGATGCTCGTCCTATGCATGATTTTTTTTTCATTTCGTTCTCGTGATCATACCATGTCATGAAAATTCAAGCAAGAATGAATTTACTTCGAACATTATGTTAGTTTCAAACAAGTTTTTTACATAACAATCAATCCCTCAATCAATCAATCATAATGTCACATAGGTTAAACCAAATGTAACCATTCATATAGCCCTTGTACTTGACAACGCATGTCAAACTTTATACATGTCATATCATGATTCAAATAGGCACACATGTCCTAAATGAATAAACATATCATTTCCTTTCCCATGGTATATATCATCATGATTCAATTAGGTACATACGTCCTAAATGAATAAACATTTCATTTCCTTTCCCATGATTTTCATAGATCAAATAGGTACATATGCCCTAGATGATTTAACATGATCATTTTCATAACATTCCATTCCTTGAATCAAATAGGCATATAAATCCTAATTTGATTGAACATTCTTCCTTTTCATGAACGTCATATAAGAACACGTCTTAAATGGCAACTTTTCCATAGAAACATTTATAGACAATCATTTTCCATAAAACTTTTCTTTTCCAAAATAGGGGTTTAAACAAAAATAAATGTACCTTCCTTTTCTTTGTTGAGAGGTAGCATAACGGCGAGCTGAGGGTGTTATTAGGATACCTGTCATTGGTTTTAAAAATGCAATGCAATTCCTAAACATGTCAGATTTAACATGAACGCACCAGAGCATCGACCGCTCTGATACCACTCTGTCACGCCCCAAATCCCGAGGGACGGCACACGCGCCAAGGGCATGACTGGGCAGGGATAAAAGAAGTGGGGAAGAAAGGGGGCATTGTGTTCGTGTGCATTATATAAGTGAGAGTTGTCCTTGAAAATCGGACAGCATCTCCTCTATAACTTTAACTATGCCATTTGTCACCCAACAGCTAACCAATGCAAAGACAATGTCTATAATAATGAATCTAAAATGAATCATATGCAATATGGAGATAATATAGCTCGAGTCATGGGAGCGGTAATCCAGAATCCCAAACGGCCGAATCATCCAAGATGAAATGAATTGGAGATAATACAGCTCGAGTCATGGGAGCGGTAATCCAGAATCCCAAGCGGCCGAATCATCCAAGATGAAATGAATTGGA
Source organism: Leonotis leonurus (assembly GCA_026898415.1). NCBI lineage: Eukaryota > Viridiplantae > Streptophyta > Magnoliopsida > Lamiales > Lamiaceae > Leonotis > Leonotis leonurus. The sequence goes on along the minus strand of JAPKLX010000105.1, from coordinate 953,279 downwards.
GATAATACAGCTCGATACATGGGAACGGTAATCCTGAATCCCAAGCGGCCGAATCATCCAATATGAAAGACGGGGTTGGAGATAATACAGCTCATCTCGTAGGAATGGTAATCCAGAATCCTCGAGAGGCCGAATCATCCAATAAGAACCGTCGATCAGAGGCGGAGGTTAGAGAGCCTAGCGCGCCAAAAGGAGTCACTCACCCAGCTCACCAAGTGTGGTCGGCATTCGCTCGAACACTACACAAGGGGCTGAGGAGTTGAGCGTCCAAGAGGGGCCGACTACTTCTAAGCTCTCCTATGCACGTGTATGCATGTAATGGACAATGATAATATGACAACATGAACTTTTATTAATAATGGCCGATGAGGCCTTCGTGGTATGAGGAAATGATCTTAGACTTTAAACATATATATTATCACACACATATACGTGGATGATAATTATTGCATAAATATTATAACATACGTGAGTATGGCAGCGGAGATTCTTAGGTATAGAACGGTAAACCGTTCTCGTGATGAAGCAATCGTCATCCCAATAATACCATTCCTCAGCCACACACATCATGCTGCTTCCTCAGCCTGTGTAAAATTTTGTAAAACGTGGGGTCAGTACTAGTGCACTCATTTGGGTTTTTCATAAAACGAAAAACATAGTCTCTGTTCAGTATACTTACCTTAGAAGGTTTTAAAACAAAAATAACTTCTAAGTAAGCAAAACATTTGTGCATAAATTAAACATGACTCGGGATGACGTTACTCTTATATAAGTTATGTCCCGGGCCTTTTACCACCGACGGATCATAAACATTCAGTCAAATAGGGCTCAGCAAACCGTACACCCTAACATAGCATGAGTCAAAATCATATGGTGATAAACCCACTGCAGTAGAGACTAAATGATCACAGTCCTTAAATCGACGTGTTAGGCCGAATAAGAACCCCCGGCGGTCGATAAGAGCATTAAACAGTCCATACCTTTGTGAAAACATTTTAACAGAGATCCATGCATTTTTCATTTAGAGAAAAGAGCTTAATAACTCAAAATACGTATATATCCCCAACCTTTCACCGATGATATTCCTCGATTACGGGAAAACCCTAAATCCTTATGAGCTTAAATTTCAGTGCTAGGTACCTGTTAGTCATAGGGAATATATTTTAACTTTAATTTCCAGAAAGGAACTATAGATAAGTAGTACTAAATTTTTAGGCTTAATAATATTCTTTTTATCACGTAATAAATTAATTTGGCAGCAGCCGGGCTTTCAAATAATTTTGGCCAAGAAGGCAAAAATACTCCGGACATTATTCCCTATAGGAATATGTATAAACATTTTTAAAATATGCAACTTTCCCTCGAAGCTTAATCGAGAAGATTCGTAGTCTTTATCTCTACATGTACTATAAATTTTATCGAAAAATGATTGACCATGAATATTTTCCTTTAGAAAAACATGAAATATTGCAATAAATCATGACATGATGATCTTAACCGGAATTCAAATCTAAAATTCAATCCGGCAGAGTAACGGATCTTATGGTCAGAATCTTAAAACCTTAAGGGACCTTAGCCGTCTGATAGACCGATAGTCATGAATGGGACAATGAATGAAGAAGAGAACGGAGGAGAAAGAATGAAGATAACGGTATCGGAACGATGGCGGCGAAGACTCGACGGCGGCTAAGCCACCTTTGTCAAGCTCCATGCTACCTTCGACCTTAACCTGGCGTACCTTAACTTCGATCGATTCTCAATTCTTGAACCCGCAGAACCTCGGTACTCGAAAATGGCAGAAAGAAGAAGAAAAGAAGAGGGAAGAAGAGAGAGGAAGAGCAGAAGAGGAAAAGAGGGGGGGGCGAAAATGGTTTCTGGGGGAGGAAGTCACGACTCCTCCCCCTTTTATAGAAGAATTTTAGAATTTTTTATTATTATTATTATTTTTTATTATATTATTATTATATTATTATTAATGCTTTAACCTTAAAACGTCGTAACTTCTGCACACGACTTCCTTTTCGGGCAAACTTAACGTCAACATCTCCCTTTCTTCATATTCTACACAATGACTATAATATTGATATAGTTTCGGTCATGCATGGAAAAACTATTTTTTTTAACGACGTGCTTAAACTTTAAAAATTCGTAGCGGTTGCATACGAACTCCTTTTTGGGTAAACATAGTGCCAATAATTTTCTTTTGAAAAACTCTACGCAAGGAGTATAATATGTATATACTTTCGACTTATACATGAAAAGTTCATTTTTTTAATAAACCTTTTAAAAAGCTTTGTCGGTCTGCCAAATTAATATGGTAGGTCCTAACAGGCTCTAGGTTTTTCCTAAAATTCTTATTTCATCATACCTAGGTCCCTTAATAGTTAGAACACTTAAAAGTATAATTTAGAAATTAGCGGGATATTACAATATCGGTCCTCACACCCTTTCATTCCTCATTTCCTGCCTCAGCCTCTTCCTCATTATCATCTGTCTCCTCGTTGTCATCTGGATCTCCCCCTGCTGCTTGTGTTCCCCCTGCTGCTTGTGCTGCTTGTGTAGCTGCTACTTGTTCTCCCCCTTTTTGGGAAGGCAGGCACGCTTGAAGAGTGGGAACGAGTGCAGCAAGAGAGTTCAGAGCACCAATTAGCTGTTGGACAACCTGTGGTGGCAACTGAATTCCAGAGGCGACAGGAGGTGGTTGGTCAGGATTCTGCCATGGAAGATCAGCCACCTTGCCTTTGCTAAACAGTGAGTTGTGGATGGATACTCAGGGACCGGAAGGGCTTCATGGCTCCTGGTGATCTCCGGAAATCCTTGATGCTCCATGACCCTGCAAATGAGAGACGGAAAATGGGAGAGAACTGATTTGAGCTTTAAGGGAAAGAGCAGCCAACTGGTCAAAGATGATCCGTCCAAGGTTAAATGGCTTGTTGAGCCCAACAAGATACAGCAACAATCTGTGTTGTTGCGTGACAACAGTAACATTGGACGATATGATCCAGTTGTAGGTTAAGACTTTGTGGAGGACGGAGTAGAGGTGTGTCAGACTGGATGACTTCATGGGCTGTACCCATCTGGACCGCTTCCCTCCAGTGATGATTTTGGCGACATCGTCGAGACTTGAGACAATGTCGCCCTCCACACTCGGCAGACCGAGGGCAGCATTTATGGCATCAACCGAAAAATCGAACACAGTGTTGTAAAAACAAACTTTGCCAAACTTCTGAGACGCACGGTTGCCAAACATGCGATGCAAATTGTAGTAGAAATGTCTAACAATGGACTTAACAAACGGAGGGAGTTGAAAGACAGTACCTAGCAGCCCACGGGTTCGAAAGAACGTGAGCAGATTGTTTTCATTGAAGGTCACCTGATCAATGGATCACTCAGTGACACAGGGGGCGTTCCGAAGACGCTTCTATTTTACTGCGGCTGTTTCGTCGTAAAACTGCAGGCTGAGTGCATGATCAGGGTCCAGCGGAAAGTCTGGAGCGTCAGACTGGTGGAAAATGTGGACCGGGGCCATGATAGCCTGTTTTCCTTTCTCTGTAGCAGCGGCAGAGGAGGTGAGCTCTTGTTTTACCTCGATGGCTGTAGTAAGCCGAGGACGCTTGGGAGCGGAGGACACTTCGTCATCGCTGTCATCGTGGATGATAACAGTCGCCACTAGGTTCTTGGACTGGCCAGTGTGAGTAGACAGGCGAGAGCACCGAGTAAATAGTTTTCTTGCAGAAACTGGTGGAGGAGATTGACGGGATGAAGGGGACGTCGTGGCTGGATCGACCAGTGCTATAGTAGAGATAGGGACAAGGTCTGCAATGATCGAAGGAATAGGAGCCTCGGTGGAAACTGGTGGTGGAGCGGGGGTATCGTCAACAGCCGACGGTGCCACAGGAACTGTAGCAACTTGTGAGATAGGTGGGGTTTCAGCGACCAGTGGAACCGGCGGGTTCTCCACTACCTGTAGTACTGGTGAGGTATGCAGTTCCTGGAGAACTTGAGGGTTGACGGCAAGGAGGGCTCGCAAAAGTGTAGTAACGTCGACGTTCGGAGGGGTAGCCATTTGCAGTAGAAGTGAAGAAAAAGGTTTGGTGTACAGAAAGTGAAGAGTTTAGATGAAGGGAGACAGACGACGACGGGATGATTTGTTTTAAGTCTAGGAATCCAGAAACTGTATCAGTGTTGGAATGTGAGCGGATATGGGAGAGAGAGAGGAGAGAGGCGGTTTTTCTAGGGTTGTGTGATTAGTGACAACTGGGTCAATAAAAAGTAATGATGAGTAGCAGTCGACGGTTCAACTCAAAGGAAGGTATGTCGTTTCACTTTCTCCCAGACATACTCAAGAACACGCTACCCGACAGTTATAACCCACTATCAAGAGAGAAGAAGCGGTGATTAAGGGAATGCGAGATTATGCGGTACATTAAACACAAGTTGCGGATGTTGAATGGACATTTTAGAAAGACAACATTTAAAAAATAGTTTAACTTGCTTTGTTGTATCAACATCTCTGCAACATCAACCTGGTTTATACAAATAAAATATGTGCAGAACTATAAGAATCCAAGGGTTAGTTAGCGTAGAGTGCATCGTCGCAGCGAACGCTGTGCCCCTAGCCTTTCGCTCTCGAAAGCAGTCGCAGTTGCAATCCTTTGGTAAGGTAGCATCGTCGCAGCGAACGCCGTGCCCCCCAAACTACTTGTAGTGTTTACCACACGGTTACATAAAATATATAAAGAAAAATACCAGGCATCAGTACAGAGAACATGTTAGCTATGATGTTATACCAGCAAGTTAAACAACACAAGTTACACCCTTGGATATAAAATGCAATGATATGGATATGGGTGTAGTACAACACACATTTTAGTGGTAAAAACACAGACCAAGACATTTTCGTAAGTATACGAACCTCTCATGATCCAAAGGTTTTGTAAAAATGTCAGCAACTTGGTTTTCTGTTTTCACATACTCAAGCTTGATCACCTCTTGTTCCACTAAATCTCTAATGAAATGGTGTCTTATGTCAATATGCTTTGTTCTTCAGTGTTGAACAGGATTTTTGGAAATGTTTATAACACTCATGTTGTCACAGTACACAACCAAGTCATTATTTTCTAGGCCATAGTCACTAAGCATTTGTTTGAGCCACAGCAGTTGTGTGCAACAGCTGTCTGCTGCAACATATTCGGACTCAGCAGTGGATAAGGAAACACAGTTTTGCTTACGGCTATGCCATGACACAATGTTGTTACCTAGATAAAAACAACCTCCACTTGTACTCTTCCTATCATCCACATCTCCAGCCCAATCAGAATCACTAAACCCTATCAAGCTCATATTCATGTTTTTAGAAAAGAAGATTCATAAATCTAATGTTCCAGCAACATACCTGATGATTCTTTTAACAGCTTTAATATGAGATACCTTGGGTTTAGCTTGATACCTGGCACATACACATACACTAAACATCAGATCTGGATGAGTAGATGTTAGGTACAGTAGACTCCCTATCATTGATCTGTAGAGTGTTGGGTCAACATCCTCTCCAGCATCATCTTTAGTCAACTTTTCTGTAGAGCCCATGGGAGTTTTCATGTGCTTTGCTCCTTCAAGATTAAAACGTTTTATCATCTCTTTGGCATAATTGCTTTGAGAGATAAAGATGTCATCTTGTGCTTGTTTAACTTGAAGTCCAAGGAAGTATGTGAGTTCTCCCACCATGCTCATCTTGAACTTTGTAGACATTGCACCTGAAAAATCATTGAGCATGTTACGTGAGGTGGAACCGACAATCATATCATCAACATAGATTTGAGTAATAAGAATGTGTTGATCTTCCCTTTTGATAAACAATGTCCGGTCCGCACCGCCTCTCACAAACCCGTATTTAAGAAGGAAGTTTGTGAGATGTCCATACCAAGCACGTGGTGTTTGTTTTAGTCCATACAAGGCTTTCTTTAGTCGAAAGACGTGATCGGGCTTGTGGGGATCCTCAAATCCTTTTGGTTGTTCAACATAGACTTCCTCCTTAAGTTCACCGTTCAGAAATGCTGCCTTCACATCCATCTGATATAGGCTGATGTTGAGATGACATGCAACAGCAAGCAACAGCCGAATGAACTCAATTCTTGCAACTGGGGCAAACGTGTCATCAAAATCCACCCCTTCAACTTGAGTATACCCTTGAGCCACCAATCGTGCTTTGTTTCGTACAATTGTTCCCTTCTCATCAGATTTGTTCTTGAAAATCCACTTTGTGCCGATAACATTTTTGTTGGCTGGTCTAGGAACAAGGTACCAAACATCACTGCGAACAAACTAATTTAGTTCTTCATGCATAGCATTTATCTAGAACTCATCAGTCAATGCTTCCTTGACATTTTTTGGTTCAAACTTGGAGACAAAACATGTTACGCCATCAATTGTAGAGCACACATAGTACAAGCACGCCATTTCTCGATAGTTAATTGGCTGTTTGCGTCTGGTCTGAACACCATCCTCAACATTTCCTATGACTTGAGATAGTGGATGGTTTTCTCTAACTCTTCCTGGAGGTTCTCTGCGGTGAGTAACCTCTTGATCCTCATCTTGTTTGTCTTCTGGTTCCTGTTGTGTAACATTGTTTACCTCATCACTACTGGATGTTGTGTTAGGTGGAACAGTTTGGGCTTCAACAGGAGGTAGAACAACTCCCCCTTGATATACGCCGTCTTCTGCTTCCACCTCTTTGTTCAAATTACCTGTGTCATCAAAGATAACATTAACAGATTCTTGTATTGTCTTAATGCGAAGGTTAAATACCCTATAGGCTACGTTGTTTGTTGAGTACCCAACAAATACTCATTTGTCGCTCTTATCATCAAACTTCCTTAGATACTCACGATCATTTAAGATAAAACATACACCCGAAAACACGAAAATATTTTAGGTTAGGTTTTCTTCCCTTAAGTAGCTCATACGGTGTTTTGAATGTTCCTGATCGAATGTTGACTCGATTGTTGATGTAACATGCGATGTTTACTGCCTCAGCCCAAAAACGTTTCACCATTTATTTTGAGCTCAGCATAACCCTAGCCATCTCAATCAAGGTCCTATTCTTGCGTTCGACCACCCCATTCTGCTGTGGAGTTTTTGGTGCTGCAAACTCCTGACATACTCCCTTTTCATTATAGAAACTTGTGAATTGTGAATTCTGAAACTCAGGGCCATGATCAGATCTTATACGAGATATTCTAGCATCAAATACATTACCAATGCGAGCAAACATATTTCTAAACATCTCAAATGTTTCAGATTTTTTACGTAAAAAGTAGGTCCATGTGAATCGGGAGAAATCGTCTACCACAACTAAAACATACCTTTTACCACCGATACTTTCAACTTCCATGGGTCCTACAAGATCCATATGTAGAAGTTCAAAGCATCGGTTGGTCCCAAAGTGTTTTTCATGTTGCTGTAGAGCAGGATGTGAGGCATGTAATTGTTTTCCTCTTTAACAGTCTCCACACACGATTTGATTTGCCTTCCCAAATTTGGGTAGACCTCGTACTGCATCCATCTTGACCAACCTGCCAAGGTTTCAAAAGTTAGTGTAACCTAATCGTTTGTGCCAGAGAACAACATCATCAACTTGAGCCTTGTTGCATTTTAGGTTATTAGTCATGTAACAGTTGTCTGACGACCTTTGGCCTTTTATGATACACAAGTTTCTGTTATTGTATACTTCACATGCATCATTCGTGAATTTCACAAGCATGTTACCATCACATAATTGACTTATGTTGATTAAGTTTGCCATAAGCCCCTGAACATGATATACATTTGTTAGAGCAGGTAAACTAAGAACATTAAGTGTACATTTCCCAATGATTTTACCTTTTGAACCTCCACCGAAGGAAACATTTCTCCCGTCATAAGTTTCATAGTTGGAAAGAAATGTTTTGTTACCTGTCATGTGACGTGAACATCCGCTGTCAAAGTACCAAGATCCTGAAATGTTAGTTTTCAAAGCTGTGTAAACAACATTACATGTTAGATCAGCTTTCTTCACCCATTTCATTTTGGGTTGCTGCGGCAGCACAGAATATGCCTTGTCATCCCTTTTCTTTTTGATAACAAAAAGATTTTATGTGGCCTGGTTTGAGACAGTAATGACATACATATTTCCTTCTACGTCTCTTACTCTCTTTCTTACCTTTCTTACCTTTTTCTGCTTGAGAGTTGCTTTGCTTTGTCTGTGTTGGTGGGTCTGTGAGCACAACATCTGCTTTAGTATTGGATGTTTCTCCTGTCTATGTGGACCCATGACAAAACACAGTTGGTGCAGCATATCCAAAGCCCCTTTTGCTTGGGTTTGCGTTGTCCATGATCTCTTGAAGCGAATAAGTCTCAGTATTCAACTTGCGGATGGTCAGCTATGCTTCTTCAAGTTGGGATTTCACCTTGGTGAGCTCTATATTGTGTTGTGTGATCAATACCTCCTGGTTTGCTTGGGCTTCCTTGAGTCGTGTTATCTCAGCTGTTGAGGTCACCAGATCTCGTGCTTGTTGTTTCCATTTTCCCAACAGCTCATCATACAACCTCTTTAATCCTTGTATTATAGTGGAAGCATGGTCATCACATTCTTCACCATATGCAGAGTCTATGTCATCCTCAACACTTCCTGCATCACCAACAGAGGCATTCAAGCAAAACAATTTAGAATAGTAGTTAAGATCGTACCTATCTGAGATTGGTTCAAATTCGATGATGTCAGGATTGTCCTCCACTGTTGTCTTCTGAACTGTTACGTTATGTTCTCAAATGATCTGTCATCATCTTTATCAACATCTTCATCATCGGAAAAAGATCTCTCCAATGTGGCTTGAAATGTTGTGGTAACATCGTGTGACACATCTTCAATTGGTGGACAAAACATGCCAATATTGTTCAGATCCATCAAGCTACTAGAGTAGGTGATACCGTCAGGACCACACTCAGTGTGTCGAGTGATGGCTCTAATACCACTTGAAAGTGTATCAACCTACTCTAAGTGAATATTTGCGGAAGCTAAAGTAGAAGACACGAGATAATTTTTGCGTAGGTTATATAAATCAATAACCTACACGGAAGCCTTACGGCCAAAAAGAATAATCAAAACAAGTGTTGAGCTATTACAATGTTGAGCAAAACAATAACCGCAACACTATTACTAAAACACTAAATGTATGTTCTTACGAGCTAAGAAACATACAGAATTAAAACTACGAAATTAATCTGCAAATAATGTCTATCTACTGAACGAATGACTCTAGTATTTATAGATAGACTACATGGGCTTGGATCCACGAATATTGCAACAGTTTGGCCCATGTCTTCCACAATTCTCGCAGTTCAGTTGTTGCCTCCGCATATCTGCCTGGAATTGTGGAACTGCTTCAGTTGGTTGTTGACTCCTGGATTTGTGGAACAGAACTCCACTTAGCATAAAACTCTCAACTGCCTAGCACGACTTGGTCTTCGCTCCAGTCTTCGTGAGTCCACTCAACGCTGCCGAGACAGCCCTCTACGTTGCTGTTGAGCTGGAGGCTTAATCAACATTCCTGTGACGAACACAAAAACACAAATGTTAGGTTAACATTTCAATGAACATCAAGATTTTAAAAACCTAACAGTGTCTTCTACTCATTGAAGTCATTCGATTTTATTTTCATGATATAATTAATGTCTACTATCTTTGGGTACATTAATGATTTGTGTCTTGCTTTGCAAAGAAAGGATCAAAACATTATTAGTGCTATGAGGCTTGTCACTTTGACCAAATTCGTGTTACAAAAAATGCGGCAAGATGGATGAGAAGTTCACTTGAATAAGGTCATCTCATTTTGCAATAATAATGATATTTTTATTCCGGATATGGAGGCTTATTACATCCCTCAAGGAAGATCAAAACGTTTTGTTCAACAAACGAATATTTTCATCATTTTCGGGTTGATGTATTTCTACAAGTACTTGATTTACTACTTCAAAAACTTGATAACCAGTTTGATGTGAGGTTAATATGGAGTTTCTCAAATGCATGGCTTGCTTAAATACTAAGGATGATTTCTCTTCTTTCGATAAAGAAAAGATACTCAAACTTGCCACTTTTTATCCTTTTAAATTTTCTACCATTGATTTGATAGCTCTTGAATGCAACTTGATAAAGAAAAGGTATTCGAGTACACAAATTTCTCCGAACTCACTAAAATTATTCATATTTTTCAGTATTTATCGAGTATTTTTTAGAAACTCGATTATTTCGAATGTTAAAAATATTTTAAATTATCAAATTAATATATAACCTTTTATAATTAATAAATTAGATAAAAAATAATTTTAATCCCAATCTAGTATCGTGTACTACCCAAACTCGAATATCCTAAAACATGCAAAACCTAATGCAAAAACTCGAAAATCGGGTATTTAAATACTTGAACTATATTGAGTATCAAGTATTACCTAAAATAGATAATACCCGATTCTAAAATAGGCAACCATAGTAAAAGTGATAAATCTAAAAGGGAGATGACCATTTTTTTTAGATAATTTAATTGTGTTTTGTACAAAGATACTACTCCCTCCGTCCCGCTAAAAGCGGCCACAAAGGGATCGGCACGGAGATTAAGAAACTAAAGTGTTGTGTGTGAATAAAGTAGGAGAGAGGTAGTTTAAAGGTAAAAACTTTTCCTTTTTAGGAAAGTGGCCACTTTTAGTGGGACGGCCCAAAAAGGAAACATGGCCACTTTTAGCGGGACGGAGGGAGTATATGATAATATAAGTTTTTTATGGTTATAGTATGCATGATAAGAACATAATTTTGTTCTTCCAGTACCTCTTCGAGAATAATTGTAGCGGAAATAAAGGTTATATGAAGAATATAATGGATAAAGATATATTTTTTTTACAAGATATATAATCAATATCTTGCAGATGTCTCAAGTCAAACTATTCACTAAGTTTGAAAGTGAATTTACAAAAACCAAGTTGAGAAAAAATATGAACGAAAATACTAGCAAAAATATGTTAGTGATTCACTCAACTAAACTATTTAGATAGAACCCCTCACATGCCCGCGGTGAACACAAATTAATATGCCTGCGATTTATATGACAATGTCATATAATGCCATACAAGCTCTATAATTTTCATATTTTTATTATTTTGTATAAAACACATATTAAATTATACTTTAATCAATATATTATAGTCGAAAAATAAAATTAATAAATTTTTATTAATTTTTTTAATATATATTTAGACATGTCACATCAATCGCAGGTATGCTAAGATCCTGTTGCGTCGTGCGGGTATGGAATCATTTCTAACTATTTAGATAGCTCTAAGTTTGTCTCTAATTTTGCGCTAAGTCCAAACAAATTCCCTCTCCATAAGTGTAGTGGATTTGTTGGATATCCTCCACACCTTAGTCTCTCTCTCACCATGCAGTATATCTCCATGATTTCCTCAATTTATTATAAATCGGTCTCCCCTACCTCCATGTATGGTTGTTTGATGACTTAGAGAGTGTTTGACTAAGTTTATTTTAAAGAGCTTATAAGCTCTTGGAGCTTATAAGCTATTGCAAATAAGTTGGGGTGAAGTTACTTATTTTTTGAAGAGCTTATTTTTATAACTTATAAGCTCCTAAGGAACTTAATTTGCCAAACACTTTTAAAGAGCTTATAAGCTCTTAAACAACTTATAAGCTTAGCCAAACACACCCTTAGCCGAAATACACAATATTGTAGAAAGAAAAACTTAAAGAACTCTGATTCCAACAAATTGTTCATAATTGTTTCATTAAATGGTTGGTGTTGATCGTCAATTTCCATGGAAGGATACATGATCTTACCTTATACTATTATTTTAAGATTTTATATCATAATACAAGATGTAAAAAAAACATTGACCATCAAGATCTAAGAAGGTTTATTTGAATTATTCATAGATTTGTGTACATTGTTTCTATTGAAGTAGAAGACTGTCTATGTCACTTAATTTTTGTAGTATTCATTTGAAAAATCAAGTTGTTGAGCATTTTATTTCCTTCTGTTGAAGCTGTCATTCTTGTTTTTCCAATGGTGCATGTCTATAAATTTAAGTTATTCTGCACCTCTAAAATCTTTCACAAAATAAGACTATAAACATGTGCTAGATTTCACATTGAGTTATTGCTCAACCTAAAATGTGTGTCTAAGTTCTCGCAGTTAAATGAGGCCTATAATATGTAGTAAGCTGACCCTAGTCGTATCTCAAGGAAGGCTTAACAGGGCTCCCTAATTCAAGTGCTAGAAATTTTACCAACAAGTCCTAAACATTCTAATCAGATAACATATATATGACTAACTTAGCTAACTAATTATAAGCAATTTAAATAATGGAAATTCAGAATTAAGGCTCTAGGAGTTGAACACTCGCTTCGATCATCACATGATATGAGTAATACACACATTCACATGCTCATCTAGAATTCTTAAGAGATATCTAATTATGAACTTTCGTATTGATAATTAGATCATGACTATAACTTTCGTATTTAGCCACACAATTAAGAATCCAAGTTAGACAAGGCAAATACTCGATTAATACATTTTCCAATTATAATCGAAGTTGGTTGGATATGATCCGACTCAAGGATCGTCTCTCGACCTCACCTTTCGTCTAACAAATTATAACGGTGATCAATCGACACAATTTAATAAGCATGAATCCAAACAACAAGCATGATTTAATAATAACTCAACAATTGATTAAGAAATTCAACAACCTAGTGGAGATCAACTACTCAACCCAATACATAATCATAAACTAAAAACTCAAAACAAGAACTTACTAATGACTACACTATGGGAACAAGCAATCAATCTCCACCTTAATCCTTCTTTCCAAGTCGAAATACAAGTAACAGTACTAAAAACAAGAGTTCTAAGATTGCAAGAGTTAAGTTCTATATGAGATATATGGATGATCATTCAAATGGCCTGGAAAATGCTTTACAAACCCACCAATAACCACTAGCCAGCGGTCGCTGGCTTTGCCTTTCTGCCGCGTTAAATATGCAGGGCCAGCGGTCACTGGCCTCTGCTCTCTGAAGTTCTCTGCATGCGCTACCCCAGCGGCTGCTGGACTCCATGCTTGTTGGCTTCCTTCGGTTTCTCCTCTCGTGCATTCTTCGACTTGTCCCACTTGCTTGACTTTGCATCTCCGGCACATTCTTCATCATTTAATCTCCAATCAACTCCTGTTTTTGTCATCCTACATCCAACACCAGAGCAACAAAATTGGCGTAAACACGAACTAAAATGACGCAAAATCAAATCAAACTAAAAACTAAACACAACTTAACATGAACTAAAAACACACCAAAAACAAGCTAAACAACTCCCCCACACTTAACCATTTGCTAGTCCTCAAGAAAAATCCAATCACAAAGCATCGACTCAAATCAAAGATCAACATGTAAGCACAACCACCATGCATATCTACAATACAAGACTTAAACTAGATTCGGTTCTCAATCGTACTCGGTCACTCAATCAAGACATAGTGTTCCCCATTACTAAGTTCTTAACATGCACACGATCACGATGTACACACATCTCACATCTCCCTATCATTTACATATCCATTTTCTCCTTTATTAACGCCCTTCTAGCGTTTTATTACTTTTTTTTGAAGGGTTAATACTCTTTCTATTCTTTCTTTTCTTTTCTTTTCTTTTTAATTCAAGGGAAACCGAACATACAAACTAGAGAGTAGTCACTCATAATCCGAATCATGATTGATATACACGCCAACTAGCAAAGCAACATGCCCCACTTAAACATCTTAACCACACAACCTAGCCCAATTAAGAACCAAAATTAATCTAAGTCTACCACCATTCATAACACATACCGAGGCTCACATGTTAATACTCGACGATCATCAACACAAAGCAATCGAACAAGCAAGACAACATGCATATGATCAATTGGGGAAGCCTGCATAAGATAACAACAAAAGAAACGAAAGAAATATGAATCAACAAAATCATGCAAGAAAGCAACACCCCCCAACACTTAAATCATACTACGCCCTCGTAGTAGGAATTAAAGAAGAAGGAAAATGAAGACTACCCTGATGAAACACGAGCCGGCAACAAGCCCGAGAATCAAACTGACTCCCAAGATTGGTACCTGCACACGAAAAAATAAAGAAAAATACGCATAAAATAAAATAAAAAGAAAAAGGAATGAAAAAATAATAATAATAAAAATAAAGTAAAGGAAAAGACAACTAATACGCAGGATCCTACGGATCCTAATAGTCTGATGATGGAGTCTCGTCCATCTTGCCCACTGTTCCTCAAGAGAGGTAACGCATGTGTCAACGGACTGGAGTCGTGTGTCCATGGATCGGAGACGGGTATCCATGGAGGTGAGGATGTTATTTTGTGAATCCAACCTCGCAAAGAGGTTGGTTTGGAAGCTGCTAAAGTCCTCCCTCGAGAAATACCTGAATTCGTATCCACTGCCCGATCCACTTGCAAAGCCACCTTGGTCGTAAGCACTTTGGTACCCTCCAAAATATCCACCGGATCGGTCCCCCTCTTAAGGTCTCCTCCATCTCGGCATTTGCACCGGTGGGAGCCTCACCAGTAGCTGGAGCTGCCTCAGAGGATGCACCAGCTCCTCTAGCTCGCTCAAGTCCCTCCTCACGCTCTCGAAAGCGTCGAACACACTCTTTGTTCATAGGTAACAAAAGAGGTCTCGGAGGCCGTTGTTCTTCAGGACCGAAGCACTTAAGCATATGTTCTTCCTCCAGCTGTAAGAGTTGGGTACCTGCAAATCAAAATGCTGAGCCAAGCGAACAGGACTATATGCTAAAGCAGGATGAGTCCTCTTCCTATATTTAATCCCTTCAATCTGTGTCCAGACAAAGAATGAAATACAAACCTTCTGCCTTTTCATAGCAGCAGATAGGAGGAAGCACTCATTGGAATTATCTTTATTGGCTTCTGCCTTTCCCGACACATTGTAAGTAATGAATTTGTGTAACAGGGAAATGACATCATCCTTAATGAAGCCACTAGGGGTGTCACTCGAGTTCCAATTGTAGAGCCTGGTAAGTTCATACCAAGCAGCTATAGGGTTAAACCCCTTTGGGGTTTGTGAAGCTGCTCCACGAGAAGATGAAAAACCAAAAACAGTATGCATTTCAGAGCGAGTAACATTAACCTCAATTCATAAAAAACTTATAATGAAATAAATTATGCCCATCACCAAATGCAAAAGTGGAAAGCATCTCATATGATAATTCGACATAACCATCTAAATCTCCACTATCAGCAAGCTTTAAAAGGCCTAAGGTTTTCAAGTAAGCACATAATTGAGAACGAACATGCAATCTACCTAGCAAATCCCAATCATAATGATAGCAAAAATTAAAAGGTAAAGCTCGTAAGCGCAAGTAAATTTGACCTTCGACTGGTTCAAAAATAAGGAATTTGTAATTGTGGAAGGTCCGTTGGATGTTATCCCTCGGGGCCTCAATTTACACGTCCTCATCCTCTTCGGGCTCTTCAATACGGCGTTTTATATTCCTTGACATTGTGGATTTTTATGAAGTGTTGGTGTTAGGGAAGTAGAGATATGGTGGAAGAAGTGTGGAAGATGGAGGAATTTTGGGAAGAATTTGAAGAGTTTGGAAAATTTGGGATTTAGAATTTGGTGGGTGGAATGGAAAATTAGATGGATAGAAAGGTAGGAAAAAGAATGGGTAGGAAGAATTTAGAGTTTTAGAAGTTGGATTTGGAGGAAGAATGGAGAATTTGGGAGGAAATTGGCGTAGGGTTCGTGTATAGAGGAAGTAAGAAGAAAAGAGTAAAAGTGGGAGAAAAAGAGTTTTGAGGGCTTTAAATCGCGTGAATTATTCAGATCCCTGCGGTCGCTGGCTATGCGCCTCTGAAGATTTACGTGGACTTTGGCCAGCGGCCGCTAGGAACCCAGCGGTCGCTGGCTATGCGCCTCTGAAATCTGACGAAAGGGTGTGCCAGCGGTCGTTGGCTATGAACTTCAGCCCTCTTTTGCACCTTTCTCACTTCTTTCCCGACTTCCATTTCTCTGTCATTTCCCTACAACATATCAACTCGAATTTAGACTCTCAAACAAACTAGGACTAAAGAAAATACAAAGAAAATCAAGCAACAAAAATAAGAAAAACAACTAAAAGTTTTCCATGTATATCGTATCCTTAGTTATGTTTTTACTTATTTTGAGTTTAGGCTTAGTCATTTCTGTTTTATATATATATATATATATATATAGAAGAGAGAGAATGAAAGTTCAGAATGCATGTACATTGACGAGCCCATTTTTCGTGCTCTTTTCTATCTTATTTTAGGTCTAGATCGAGCTTTTTTCCTTTGTTTGTGTCGTATTTCGTGTCTGGGAGGACACAAGTCTATGGCAGGCAGGATGCAGGGCAAGTTGCAAGTCATCTCGAGAAAGAGGCAAGATTATGCACGGAGAAGCTTGGGCAATCTGGAGCCCAAGGCAAAGTACCGCCCGAGACCACACTGTAACAGATGGAGACCTAGGGGACACGCTGAGCAAGATGGAAGACTGACTAAGCAGCTGGGAGCGCACAAGATGAAGGGCAAGAGGCGGGGATTCGCGGCAGATTTCTTTCCTTCCGTGGAAAAGGAAACTTATCGCCCTTTCCTTTCACCAACGATTTGGGAAAAAATTGAGATTCTTTCCTTCTTCGTGGAATATTTCACCGGGAATAAAAATATGTCGGAACCTTAGATGGTACCACACAAAAGCCCAGGCCCACGAAGAATCTATATATATCCCACGAATCAAATCAAAGAGACACGCATGTGAGGGGAGGGATGACGCCCAACTGCTTAGTTTAGTTCTTTAAATTATTATAAGTGATTGGGAGGAAGAAACAAGTCCTACGGGTAAACAATCTATTTAATTTATGTTGTGCTTTTGGCCTTACCACGGGCTTGGTCCTGACAAGAAGATCTTTTGGTAAAACTTTACTTTCGTCTTTTTAGTACAAGTGTGCTTTTCTTTATTTCATCCGTGTTCCTTATTTTTCGTATGAGTGGCTAGGTTATTAGACTTGACTTGGGGTAAGATGAATTGAGTCCAAGACTTATAAAGTCTTGAGAGTTCTAACTGTGCATATAGTTGTCTTGGCAGGTTCCTAAAGCGCTGGATCTGAATCCTATACAACTTGATCAAGTCCTCGGTGTTGTCTAGCCAGTAGCAGTTTGGGCGAGATCAGGTTACAACTGCGAGCTGGAAACTTCAAGTGTTAGCGACTCCCTGCTTGGCAGCCAGAGGGATCAGCGTGGTGAAGTAGGTGGGAACGCCATGAGACGCGAAAAAGAACGAGGGATAACCCCACCCCTCACACCGCCTGGGAGCATAATCGAGGAATTATTCTTCTGGCATATTCCATCCACCTCTAACGATTTAAGTGATCCTATGGATGCAGAAATTTGGGCGCATGCTCTAGACTGCATCCAAAATTTTCTGCGATGTATAGACCAAGAACGCATGACTTGCGTTTCCTTCCAGAAATTTGGGCGCATGCTCTAGACCAATAAATGTTAAAATATATAAAATGCATCAAAAAAAATAATTAAAAATCATGGACCTGACCCGAGTCCGCCCGATTCATATGAGCCTGAGCTTGGGCCTAATTTTTCAGGCTCAAAGGCGTCATGGGTCGGGCTTGGATTTTAACCCGACACTTTTTATCCTATTTTAGGTCCCTACTAGGGTTGATAATTTTGCTCGGTCCAACCCAAGTACGTCCACGTCCGACGGCAATGGCCTCCCAAGCCCAACCCAGTTACGTCATAGTCGAGTTTGGACTAATGTTTAGGCTCGACATACTCAAGTTCGCCTCAAGTCCGACCCGAATATTTAAATATCTTATATTTAAATTATAAATTTAAAATAACATAAAACAATTATTATTTTTATTATTATTGTATAATAAAAATAAATTAATAGACATATTAAATAAAATATATGAGTAAAAGAATATAAATATCATTATTATTATTAATTTATAATAAATATAAATTTATAAACATATTAATGAGTATTAAAATATATAAATATATTTTAAAATAAATTAATTATATATATATTTAATATGTTAAAAATAAAAAATAATAAAGTTTAAATAAAAAATGTAAAAATAGAAAATAAAATATGGATGTCCGCCCCATCCTCATGTGTTTAGGCTTGCCTTGAATTACAAGTTCGGTTGGACCATAGACCGCGCTTGGGCCCATCCACAAAACTAAATGTCGCGTCTGGGCATAGGGAAGCTCGGTCCAACTCATCCTATTATCATCCATAGCCCTGAAATCTATGGTAATCTATGTAAATCAATAAAAAAAATATTCAACAATCTTATCAAATCTATGAAAGTTCATGTAAATTAATAAAAAAGTCTGTCAAATTCTACACAAAGTTTATGGATTTTCTAAATTCACATACTTTTTAAAGTCCTACAAATTCCAATAGAATCTCAATTGAATGCATCCCGTAAGGAAGACTTGGAAACTGACATTATAACTAGGGATGACAATTTACCCGTGGGTACCCGACACCCGCAGGTACCCGACCCTAATAGAGATGGGTTTTAGAGGCATTTAGTATCCATTTAGTTTGTGGGTATGAGTATAGATATTAACTATCCATACCCGTGAAATCCATATACCCGTGAAAATTTACTCATGAAATACCCGTAAAATATTCGTAAAAAATCCCGCATATCCACCTAATATTAACCATATTTATCTATTTTTTATATTAAATATATGATTCTCACAAAAAGTTATATCTAATATATCTTAAATATTAAAATTATATATTTTGGGGGTGACAGATTCCCACGGGTGGTGGGTTAATGGGTATTTAACGAGTGGTGGGTTGCGGGTACCCATCCACATGTGGTAGGTTTGAGCAAGTGAATTTAATATACATTTAGTTCGTGAGTATGGGTATGGATAACTATTATCCATACCCGTCGTGTCCGATTGCCACCCCAAATTATAACAACTTTTAGGAAATATTTTAAAATGTGATCTAAAACACTTAAAGAAATATTCCAACTAAATAAATGTTTGAGGTTGTTCCACTCTTAAAAAATATATTGACTAATTTTAATTGTCACCAGACGTAATTAATTAATGCATATTCTATATATTAAACACAAGAAATTATTAAGTAAAAGGAGCCATATCATAATATGAATCCAGATAGGTAGTACAATATCAATTATATAATAGTGTGAATCTATATTATAATACAAATTCGGGTAAAACTGTCTACCTGATCAGCTCTTGAAATCCTCTCAGCCTCCTATTTAATTTTTCTTATTTTTCTAAATTTTTGAAATTTTATCTATATATTAATCATATATAATATTATATATTCTTATTTCCATGTAGGCATATGCTATTTATGTTATGTATTTATTTCTATGTATATTATAGATCATATTATATACTATTCCATATTTAAATATTATTTTAATAAATATAATATATTAATTTGATATTAATATTTTGATAACTGATTTAATAATAATTTATATAGATTATATACAATCTTTTAAAATATAATAAAAATTAATAAATTATATAAAAATGTCTAGATTTCTATATTTGATTATATGTTTTTCAAATTTAATAAAAATAAATTATATAAAAAATTTAAAAACTCACATTATTTGAAAATATTTTTTTTAATATATATAATTTATTACATATGATTATAACATACTTTTAATTATATTATTATTAGAACAAACCACATACAATATTTTTGAATATAGATAATAAAAATTGAATGCATTGTATTTTTTTTATTAAAATAATAATATATAGCTATAAAAAGTGTATAATCTTTTTATTTATATATATATCCTATATTAATTTTATATTATTTTATATCTAAATATCATTTTCATTAAAATAAAAAAAATAGTCGATGAGTATATTTCGATGTATATTTGATAATTCAATCAAATTGATGATTTTTCGCCATATATCATTATTATATAATGAAATTTAACTTCATTATTACCCAGATACTAAGTTATCTATTAGTAGATAGATATTTTAAATGTATTTTATTATTATACTTTATATATATATTTCTTTTATCTTTAAACGAAAAAATTAACATTCCAAATTATTTGTCATACTAATTAAAGATATCCAAACTTATGTCTTTTTTTGTTCGAGCAAGTATTGAATTCAATTCATGTTCTTTTAATATATCACTAGTATATATATATATATATATATATGAAAATCTATATATTATTATTAATACTATTACGATTCTAATCCTATGTGGCATTCTCAAATCACTTCATTCATATTTATCTAAATTCTCATAATTTTGGAATTAGAAAATTATATTAATCATATATAAAATTATATATTCTTATTTCCATGTAGTATATGATATTTATGTTATGTTTTTATTTCTATGTATATTATATATTGAGTTATTTATGAAAAATGTCCTCTTCCATAACGCTAAAATGAAAAGTGCCCTCTTTTGTAAAAATATATGAAAAGTGTCCAATAAGACTATTTTATCCACGCTTATCTATCCAAAATGTTTAATTAAGAACAAAATTTCTCTATTACATATATGGTTAATAATTAGTATTTCAAAATGATTTCAATTAATAAGATACTCAAAATATTTTTAAATGGCAATAAAAAATAAAAATATGGAAGGTTTTTCATATTAAACCAAAATCTGGTTGAGAAATAATAAACAAGTTTTGTGTTTTCTATGACCGGGTTTTGAATATGTACCGACCGAATTTTTAATTTTCACGACCGGATTTTTATGACATTTTTTTGAGCATATTACTCATTGAAATTAGAACATGTTGAGATTTTGTTACGAAAATCTTTGCATGTTTGATATAATTCTTGGCATTATAAAGGATCTAAAAATGGTATCAAAGCCCTAGGTTTATTAAGGAATTATATCTTATTTATTACATAATAGTATTTATCCTAACGGAGGAGACATCAAAGAAAATATGGATCCGGACAATTGTCCGAGATGCTTTTATTACAGATATTTTCTCCAAAATTTGGAGATTACTGAAAGTAAGCACCAAGAAAAATTTCTTTTTGGAGCTGACAAGTTAGACGAAAGGACTCATGGTTCTGTATCTGTAAATGAAAGTTTACGGATTATCGTCATGATGAGTAGATACCAAGATCTACTCCGAGTAGGCCGTTCAGTTCAAAGAGAGGTGGAAATGCAGAGGGAAATGGGTCATCCTACCCATTTCCAATGAGCCAAGAAAGAAGGGAGTTCACTCCAGTCTTCCAAGAAATCAACCCTGATAATTCAAAACTCTCGGTTGATTTAAGGGAGATCCAAAAAACGGTGCAAAACTACGGCAACTGCCTGTACAGAGTACCCTAGGAGATAAACCTAATATCTACTCAACAAGATTAAATTATAACCATCTTGAAAGATATTCATATTCGAGTAGGCCAATTGCAGAACAGATCTCGTTCAGAAAAGAGGAACAAGATGCTATTCACCGAGGGGCCAAACTATCTTTTACCTGTAAAGGAAAATGGCAAAGATCCTCAAGTAGAAAGATCTGTACGAATGTTTCAAGGTGAAAAATCATGAATCACCTTGAAAGCCTCGTACTTGATGATCTACAAGAGCTAGCAGAATCTTTTGCTAACATGAAGGTTGTTGATCTCAAGATGAACCAACATCAGATGGTGGAAGCCAATACTCCTCCACGCATAATAGTGACGCTAAATCAACAAGCGCCACCCGAAGAGGCCATGAGAGAAGCCCGTGATTTCCATGCGGGACCATCGTATACCTCGACTGTACCAGATGAGGCTGTACTAATGGAAAGAACAAGAAGAAGGCGACAACCTAGAATCCAAGCTTCACCGGTTGGAAAGGCCACCCTTGATCCCATTCATCCATATGGAGTGATGCTCGATCTTGATGAAGTTAGTTTCTGTAATGACCCGTAAAATTTTTTTTTTTTCTATTTCTTTGTATCGGT
>JAPKLX010000105.1:881596-916157 GCA_026898415.1 Leonotis leonurus | reverse complement strand
CGTTTTCCCTTGATTTTACTTAGAGAAGTGAAATGGGGGCGTGACAGTTTCAAGGATCTTGAATCAGTAATAGATGAGCCTGTACAAAAGGATTAATGATATTCTTGAGTTTGATGCATATTTTATCCCAAGTAGAGATCACATTATTAACTGCATACGAAATGCTAAGGTCTTCTCAAAGTTTGATTGCAAATCAGAATTTTACCAAATTCGCATGGAGGAAGAAAGTAAGAAACTTACAGCTTTCTCAACACCACAAGGGAATTTTGTTTGGAATGCAATGCCAATGGGGTTAGCTAATGCTCCCCAGATTTTTCAGAAGAAAATGGATAATCTTTTTAAAGATTATTTTTCTTTCATGTTTGTCTATATTGATGACATACTAATAACATCAAAAGATATGGATGAACATATCAAACATCTTGAATTATTTGCAAATGTTTGTTACAAGGAAGGATTAGTACTGTCAGAGAATAAGGCAGTAATTGCAACCCAAAAAATGAAATTTTTGGGAATCGAGATAGATGAATCTGGAATTACTCTACAGGATCATATTGTACAAAAGGTCCAAAATTTTCCAGAAAATTTGAAAGAGAAAAAACAACTTCAAAGTTTTCTAGGAGTGGTTAATTTTGCAGGAATGTTTATCAAAAATCTTCCAAAGCACAGAAAAAGCTTTAGCAGTTTGCTAAAAAAGGATGTTCCGTTCATCTGGACAGAAGATCATCGACAAGGAATGAAACAACTAAAGGAGGAATGTAGAAACCTCCCAAAGCTCTCAATACCGCAAGATGAGGACGATCTGGTCCTTTATACATATGCGACTGATCATTGGTGGGCAGCTGTCCTAATAAAGATTACTCCAT
The DNA here is from genome assembly GCA_026898415.1 of Leonotis leonurus. Lineage (NCBI taxonomy): Eukaryota > Viridiplantae > Streptophyta > Magnoliopsida > Lamiales > Lamiaceae > Leonotis > Leonotis leonurus. The sequence goes on along the minus strand of JAPKLX010000105.1, from coordinate 915,291 downwards.
ATGTAGAAGAACCGTGCAGATATTGCAGTGGATTGTTCCTAGAAAACGAGGCCATTAGATGGCATATCAACGAAAAGGAATTCTTCGCAGTTGTGAAGGCCTTTAAAAAATGGCCTTTATTTTTACTAGCAAAGAAATTTACTTTAAAAGTTGACAATACACAGGTTAAAGCTTACATAGAATCAAAGCCTGAAAAGGCTAGATTACTTAGATGGCAAACTTTATGTCAATATTATATTTATGATATTGTTGTGTTAAAATCTCATGAAAATGTTCTTGCAGATTTTCTGACAAGGGATGGAGCCTGCTGAGATTGGATCCATCATCCTAGCCCAAAGGCATCTCCGAGAAAACCTGGAAATGCTTATTGAAGAGTAGGACGAGTGCACTCTCCATGCTGATCAGATGGGGAAAATACAATCTACCGATAAGACGAAAGTCTCCGGTAGAATATGAGCCTGTTTGTTGACCTATACTCAGTTAGGGTCAGCATTGGAAAAGCCAATCCTGCGGGTTTCAAGAGAACCTCTAGAAAAAGTAGAGTTTTGTGTTTCGGCACCTAAACCGGTAGAGGGGGAATCGAATAACCCTCGAGCAAGTTCTAAGTCAGTGGAGTTTGAACCACTGGCTCAAGAAAAAGATGATGCAAAGTCTTCACCACCTGAACCATCATGTCAACCCACCACCTCTGGGGAAAAAGAGAGAGAGATTAGTCTCATGCCAATGATAGGAAAATTTGAGGCTAATACTAACATGATTGTTTTCTCCTCCTCTGAACAGACCTACCAAGTGAACTGGAAGAAAATACTTACAAGAGTAGGCATCAATCCTAATTCTAGCAGGGTTGATGTCTCGGGAAAATATCCGCGGGTATGGATGATGCCGAGATCAAAACCCCAAGATGTCAAGCAGTGGTATGAATTTGGGGCACTTGCCTCAGTTTATACTATGTCTCCATCGTTTCCAGAGATCAAAGGTCTACATTGATGGATCCAGGAAGCAATGCATGAAACTTGGGCAAATAATGAACAACTTTGCCGAGGTGATACATTGGAGTTGTATTTCATAAGTGCAGCACCAGAACCAGCAGGGAAGGTGAATCATGAGGTCTTTCACTACATAAGGCTACGAAAACCCCGAATGGATGCCTTTAACCAAATTAAGGCACCATCTAATGACGTTCCAATGATTGCCTCAATTTCTCATGATCAAATCACAACAAGGCGAGCATGGGGATTATGGGTCTGTCTCACGGAGATGGACAAAGTCAAGTTTCCATTCAAGTTCTTCCAGAACTCGACGAATGGAACATTCCTGTTAAATGTCATGACAGGAAAAACAACCAAGTTCGCGGATGAGTCGTTCGAAAGACAAAAGAACTCTTTTGTGGGAAAACAAGATAGCAATGAGTAAAGAAACTCATCGCAAATTCTACAACATGGCTCACTTTGCCCATTGGGAGTCCAAGATCTGTTCGGACTGCCCATCCCAACGAGAACTCGAGTTCGGAAAAGGTTTCTTACCTAAACAAGATAAGAAGAAATTCCGAGCCAGTGAGTATGGGGAGAAGAATACTTCTCTGAAAGGACGAGCTCCAAGGGCCCCTCCAAAAAAGGAGGATGGCCAAAAAAAATAAAGAAGTCATGTGAAGATATAGCAAAAGATGCTTTTAATAAAAGAGAGCATGTGATCGAGAAGCACCCGTCAAAAAGAAAAAGACAAAGGTGGGTGACAGAAAGAGGCGTTCCACCCAAAAAGGAATCGTCGGTGGAACAATAATGGAGACGGACCACTAATAATTCAAGAAGGGGTCCGACCACTACAAGATAATTATGTTGACAGCCTTATCTCGACCTAGCTTCACGTGAAAGAAGGATCATCCACAAGATAAGGAATCCAAGACAATAATGCAGCAAGGATAGGAGGCTTAGAGACTCCTATATAAACCAGACAATGGAGGAAGTTTAGATCATTGAAAAATCTTCTAAGTTTTAATCAAAATAAACATTGTATTTCTCTTTCTAGTTTATGCGAGTTTTAATTCCAGCTATCATAGGTAGCTAAACAAGTTTGTCTCCTCCCTAAAGGAGATTTACTTATATTGTAATAAATATTATATAATTCCTTAATAAAAGATCGGGCTTTTGCTCATCCAATTTCGTATTTTCTTTACCAACAAAATACTGTTACGCCCCGAGTAGGAAACAAACGAGGGCTGTGCTGAAGGCTGCTGAAGGAATCTACGACTGGAAACCATACGATGCTCCGAGTGGTTGGACGTGATTCCTGAAATTTTCGGTGGATAAAACCCGGTAGCTTATCGGTCAAAAAGGTATAAAGTTGGTTTACATGTTACAGAAGTGTGATGGGCTTGATAGAAATGCATGATTTATTCCATTTGAAGTATTAATTAATTTTAACTATATTAATAATATAAAAATTATGTTAAAAAAGGGTATAAGAGTAAAAAATACATAAATTGGGTACTTTTTAGATAATTTTACAAGAAAGGGTACTTTTCATTTTTTAGTTACGAAAAGGTACTTTTCATGTATAACCCTTATATATTTTATTATATACTACTCTATATTATTTTCGAAAATATAATATATATATATATAAATAAAGTGATATATTAATTTGGTATGTATATTTTGATAACTAATTAAATAATAATTTATATAAATTATCTACAACCTTTTCAAATTTGATGAAAATTAATAAATTCTATGAAAATATTTAGATTTCACATTATTTGAACAAAAAATAATTATAATTTATAATTTATCACATATGGCTATTATAACACATTTTTAATTATCTTATTATTCTAATGATATTTTCAAGATAAACAATAAAAATTGAAAATTCATATTTTTTTTCACTAAAATAATAATATATAAATATAAAATAATATATAATATTCTTATTTATTTATATATTCTATATTATATTATATATTATTTCAACAATAATGAAAATTTATTTTGACCGTATACCCTTATTAGATAATGAAACTGAGCTTCATTATTACCCAACATATTAAGTTATTAATTAGTGGGTATATATTTTAAATGTATTTATTATTACGCTTTACATGTATTTTATTTAATCTTTAATAAAAAATTAACATTCCTAATTATATATCATAATAATTAAAGATATATAACTTATGTATTTTTTGTTCGGAAAAGTGTTGAATTCAATTTATGTCATTTTATTCTCAATTTCACAATTAGACCATGAATTTAGACACCTAAACATACACAATTTTTTTAATTTTATCTTCACCTTTACAATATATCAAATTAATACATCACTTCAAATTTTCTCATTTTTTATATATAATGTTTGAATAAAAAACAAGTATATATATATATATATTTAATTTGTAATCGGATTATGAATATATATATATATATGTGTGCATATAAATAAATAAGTTCATATATTATTAATTTGAGTTTATTTTCATTATTATTAAAAATATTTAATGATTATATTTTAATACCTATTTGATTTTTCAATCAAATTAATGAATTTTGGTTGTATATCATTATTAGATATTGACATTCAACTTTATTATTACATACGTACTAACTTTTTCTATGAGTGGGTAGATATTTTTAAGGGTTATTTATGAAAAATACCTTATAGTGTAACTTCAACATGAAAAATGCCTTATGTAACTTTTATATGAAAAATATACAAAAGTAAAAAAATACCCTTAAATTTACTATTAAATCACACTACATTCATGTTACATCAATTTTGTTTGAAATCATGCTGTATTTTTTGTGGTATATATATATATATATATTTGAATTTTATATTTAATATTTGATTTAATTGAATTTGATTTAATTAGTACATGATTTTAACGTATTATTTTTATAAAAAGTTAGGAATATATGCAAAAATGAAAATCCGGTCATATTTAAACAAAATCCGGCCGTCAGGTTTTTTTAAATATGATCGGGTTTTTGTTTTTGTGTATATTCCTCATTTTTTTTATTTAATAATATGTATGTGTGGTGTTGGGTGTGTATAATTTTTGTTTAATTAAATTGGATGTGTATAATTTTAAACATATACCAAGTATTTTTTTAATTGCAAAAAATAAGAAAATAATTAATTAATACTACATTCCAAAATAAGATGCAAATCTAATTTTAATTAAGGGTAATTTAGGTAATTTACAATCAAAATGGACACTTTTCATATATTTTTTACAAAGTGGATATTTTTCATTTTTCGTTACAAAAGTGGGCATTTTACCCATAACACCCTATTTTTAATGTATTTATTATACTTTAAATTTATTAAATGGTTCATTTTATTTAAAGAAATTAATACTCCTTCTATCCCATGAAAGTGGTCTTGTTTCTTTTCTTAATAAGTGTGCTTTATGGAAAAAGGAGGACCACTTTCGTGGGACGGAGGGAGTATATAATATAATCTAGGGATAAAAAATTTATCACTTTAATAAATAAAAGATAAAACAAATACACATTTAAAAATAAGAGATAAAAATATTTACTTATATGATCACATGGGAAAATTGATCATGCGTTTATGTATTTCATTTCAAAAAATAATTTGAATATTATGAGCACATGAGAAAATGTGTGCATTGTAATTGCAAATAAATAATTTAAATAAATTTTTCACACTCAATAAAAATTATATATATTTAGATTTTGTAGTAAACACGAGTATATATATTTAATTTTTAATCAGATTGTGAATGTGTATATACATATAAATAAATGAATTCATATAATCTGAATTTATTTTCATACGGGCTTGAATATGTATGAGTAATTAATAGATAAAAATGTGTAACAAGACATTTATCGATTTTGAGATGAACACGCATACATAAAATTTAAATAAATTGGCTAAATTTTATGAATATTCAAATATAGTTTATTTTCATCAGTAATATGTATTTATATATATTTTATATATTCGAATTTATAACACATATTATTATATGGGAGTAAGACGAAATCAATTGGTTCACGATTAAGAACATTTGAATCCGGAACCGAAACCAAACTGCTTCCTATATATATAGTTACAATTCAAAATTTTAATAATTTTTGACAACTCGGTTCCTAAAACTGCCGATTACGATTCTTTTGAACACCTCTAATAATAATGAGTATTAAAATCATTTTTACTTTACTTTAGAACGAATATGAGAATATAAATTAAATTCAAATATATTTAAAAAAAAATATTAAGTTGTTAGTACAAGTTTACTAGAATTTAATATTTATGATATATATATCAAGTTGAAAATTTATTTTTTCATTAATTTTAGAATGATTGCAAATTTTATAATTAGCAAATCAATATAATTAACAGTTTTTACTATATATATTTAGTATATGAATAAGTAGTATCTATGATAACAAATAATAATAAAAAAAAAATGATGTCAAAAACTTTTATAAATTTTATAAAATATTAATCTTGTCAAATTTCGACGGACAACAATCTAGTTAATCTAATAGCTTAATCTAACATCCTTACAAATAGGGTGAAGGTCGAAAACTCGATGTATCCCTACATCTTGAGATTTTCAGCCCTCTCTACAGAAATACTCGATAGTTCGTTCTTCATCCAACATTTGAGACGGATAATATAATTAGAATTGCATGTTTGTTCGAAATATTAATTATTCGAGATCTTCACATTATAAATCTTGAACGATTTCCTCATTATGAAATATAAAATGTGCATTTGTTTAAATATTTGTTGAAGTATAACATTATTATTATTGTTATAGTGATTACTTTTACTTGTTACTCGATTCAAGATTTACGCTTCATTATTACTTTCTTATTATATAAAGAAAAGGTTTGAAACTTTATGGAAAAGTGATTGGCTGTACAATATTGTGAAATACAGTCTTAGAATATATATTGTGAAAATAAATAGAAATTATAAATAATTGGAAAAAAGGTTGAATTGCTTTAATCTCCACCTTTCGCTTTATACATGTCATGTTTGTTGTAATTTCCATCACCACTACACATATATATTGAAAAAAGAGATAAGGGGAAAATCACCCCTTAATGTTTGTGGAAAAAGGCAAATACCCCCTTATTCTCCATTTTGGTGCAAACATACCCCTTTTCAAGCTTTTGAGGTACAAATTAGTCCCTCTTTAAAATTAAAAATTATTCTATCTTGTAAAATTATATGAAAATACCCAATTAATGTGTTCTTGACCCTTCTACCCATTATTTCACGATCAAAATTTCAGAAGGGTAATAACACATGCATTACTATCAGGCCCATCATGCTTCCGTATAAATAAATTCTATATTAATACCACCTTTCATACCTTCTTTGACCGATAAACTGTCGGGTCGTATCCACCGGAAGTTTTAGGGACCACGTCCAACCACCAGGAACACCTTATGGATTCCAGACGCAGATTCCTTCAACAGCTTACAGCACAGCCCTCGTTCGTTTCCTACCCGGGGCGTATAAGTATTTGGTTGGTAAAAATAAGGAAAATATAAATTCAGAAGATGATGAACAAAAAGCCCAAATCTTATTAAGGAATTATAAATATATATTACATACTAATTAGATCTCCTTTAGGGAGGAGACTAACTTGTTTAGCTACCTATGGTAGCGGAAAGGAAAACTCGCATAAACTATAAAGATACAACTCTTTATTGTTGGAGAGAAGTAAGGAAAATTTTCGATGATCTACACTCTCTCCAAATGCTGGTTTATATAGAAGGCTGGAAGCCCTCTCTTCTCTTCATTATTGCCTTGGATCCTTATCTTTGGAAAGATGCTTCTTCACGTGAAGCTGGGTCCAGATAAGGCTGCCGACGCAAACATTTCTTAGTGGTTGGACCCCTTCTTTGAATTAGTGGTCCATCTTTTTTAATTTTATCCCACCGACGATTCTTTTATAGTGGGACATCTTTTTCTTTCACCCCCCGTTGGCGTTTTTTTCTTGGTGGGTGCTGCTTTTCTAGATGCTTTCTTTTACCGAAAGCATATTCTTTATTTTCTTCACATGGCCTCTTTATTTCTGTCGGCCATCTGTCTTTTTTGGAGGGCCCTTTAGAGCTTTTCCTTTTGGAGGAGTCCTCTTCTCCTCATACTCGTTGGCTCGGAACTTCTTCTTATCTTGTTTAGGTAAGAAGCCTTTTCCGAACTCTGGTTCACGCTGGGCCAAGCAATCTGAACAAATTCGAGATTCCCAATGGCCAACATGAGCCATGTTGCAAAACTTGCGATGGGTTTCCTTACTCATCGCCAACTTGTTTTCCCACAGAAGAGTCCTTTTTCTTTCGAACGCCTCTTCTGCGAACCTGGTTGATTTTCCTGTCATAGTATTTAACAGGAAGGTTCCATTTGCTGAGTTCTGGAAGAACTTAAATGGAAACTTGACTTTGTCCATCTCTGTGAGACAGACCCATAATCCCCATGCTCGCCTGGTTGTGATTTGATCTTCAGAAATGGCGGCGATCATAGGTACCTCGTTGGGTGGCGTCTTAACTTGGTTGAAGACATCCATCCTTGGTCGTCTGAGCCTTATATAGTGAAAGGCCTCATGATTCCCTTTTCCTGCTGGCTCTGGAGCTGCACTAATGAAATATAGCTCCAAAGTGTCACCTCGGCAAAGTGATTCGTTATTTGCCCAGGTTTCGTGCACTGCTTCTTGAATCCATCGCGGCAGACTTGAGATTTCTGGAAACGATGGAGACATAGTATAAACCGAGGCGAGTGCCCCAAATTCATACCATTGCTTGACATCCTGGGGTTTAGATCCTGGCATCATCCAAACCCTTGGATATTTTCCGGAGACATCAATCCTACTAGTATTAGGATTGATATCCATTCTTGTGAGTAATTTCTCCCACCTCGCCTGGTAGACCTGTTCAAAGGAGGAAAAAATAATTCTATTAATATTAATCTCAGATTTGCCTGTCAATGGCCTGAGACTAATCTCTCCCTCTTTTTCCCCAGAGGTGGAGGGTTGACATGATGGTTCAGGCGGTGAAGCCTTTGCATCATCTTTTTCTTGGGCCAGTGGTTCAGACTCCACTGACTTAGAACTCGCTCGAGGGGTATTTGAATCCCCTTCTACCGGTTTAGGTGCCGGAACACGAAACTCTGCTTTCTCCAGAGGTTTTCTGGAAGCCCGCAAGATTGGCTTTTCCAATGCCGACCCTAACTGAGTATAGGTCAACAGACTGGCTCGTATCCTACCGGAGACTTTCGTCTTATCGGCAGTTTGCAATTTCCCCATTTGGTCAGCATGGAGAGTGCACTCTTCCCATTCTTCCAAAAGCATTTCCAAGTTTTCTCGGAGATGCCTCTGGGCTAGGATGATGGAACTGATCTCAGCTGGCTCCATCTCTCGTTAGAAAATCTGCAAGAATATTCTCATGAGATTTTACTACGACAATATCATAAACATAATATTGACATAAAGCTTGCCATCTGAGTAATCTAGCCTTCTCAGGCTTAGATTCTATTTTATTTTTCAAGAAAGCTTTTACTTGTGTATTATCAACTTTTAAAGTAAATTTCTTGGCTAATAGAAATAAAGGCCATTTCTTGAAGGCCTTCACTACTGCAAAGAATTCCTTTTCGTTGATATGCCATCTGATGGCCTCGTTTTCTGCGAACAAACCGCTGCAATATCTACACGGTTCCTCCCCATTCGGAGTGATTTTTATTAGGACCGCTGCCCACCAATAATCACTTGCATCTGTATAGAGGATCAGATCATCCTCATCCTGTGGAATTGAAAGCTTTGGGAGATTTTTACATTCCTCCTTTAGCTTTTTCATCCCTTGTCGATGATCTTCCGTCCATATAAACGGAACATCTTTCTTTAGCAAATTGCTAAAGACCTTCCTATGTTTCGCCAGATCCTTAATAAACATCCCAGCGAAATTAACAACTCCCAGAAAACTCTGAAGTTGTTTCTTCTCTTTCAATGTTTCTGGAAAATCCTGGACCTTTTGCACAATATGATCCTGCAAAATTATCCCAGACTCATCGATCTCAATACCCAAAAATTCCATTTTCCGGGTAGCAATTACTGCTTTCTTTTCAGACAGCACTAATCCTTCCTTGTAACAAGCATCTGCAAAGATTTCCAGATGTTTAATATGTTCATCCATATCTTTTGATGTTATTAGTATATCATCAATATAGACAAACATAAAAGAAAAATAATCTTTAAAAAGATTATCCATCTTCCTCTGAAAAATCTGAGGAGCATTAGCTAACCCCATTGGCATTACATTCCAAACGAAATGCCCTTGTGGTGTAGAGAAAGCTGTCAGTTTCTTGCTTTCTTCATCCATGCGAATCTGGTAGAAACCTGACTTGCAATCAAACTTGGAGAAGACCTTAGCATTACGAATGCAGTTAATAAGGTGATCTCTACTTGGAATAAAATATCCATCAAACTCTAGAATATCATTAATCCCTTTATAATTAATGACAAGTCTAGGTTTACCTCTTTTGATCTCACCATGATTCCTTACCAGAAACCCTGGGCTACTGTAAGGCGAACTGGCCGGTTCGATCAACTTTATATCAAGATGTTCCTTGATAATAGCTCTCATATCCTTCTGATCTATTACGTTCATCAGGATTGGTCTGAACCTAACCAACTCGTGCCTCCTCTCCGGTTTCACCTTTAAGGTTGCTTTGAGTTGGTTCTTTTCCCACCATGCCAAAGGATTCTCATTGTAGCATCTTGAGATCTTCCTTTTGACATCCGCAAGGGACACCTGCATTTCAACCTTAACTTCTTTGTTAGAAATCAAAGCTGCCTTAAGGATTTGTATTTCCTCTTCATGAAGATCATCCTCCCGGATACAGCTAAGCACTGCTTCGCTGAACCTCCTTTGATCTTTCATTTTTGGGTGACGAAGTCTGCCGTCATTATTCATATCACCACGTTTGCTGCGAAAAGCTAATGGTATCTGGCGATTGAATGCCTTCCTTAGCCTCTGAACAATGATTTTATGGTCACAATTAGTTGTGAACACTAATCTTCTTTGCTCATTGTCCTGCGTGTATCTCTTGAACATCTGTAGGAAATTATTTCCTAAAAGAACATCAGCTCCCGTATCATGGAAATAAATTGGTGGAGTCTTAACCTTATACCAAGGTGTTTGACCCGCTCCTCCAATTAGTATTTCCACTTCTTTTACTCCTTTGGATAAGAGTAAAATTCTTTTAGAGAAATCTCTGCCAGCAATTTGAGGTAAAGTATCCTCAACTTCTGCTGGGAAAATTCCCCTCCTTGCTGTGCATATTCCTGCACCTGAATCAATATAGGCCGAGAAATATTCTGCCTTATATTGTTCATATAACACTCCCACTGGAATGTATATCGAGAAAGGGCTTGTCATACGATTAGGAGTCGTCTTTCTTCTATCGTAATCATCATCCCTTGGTCCATTGGTTTCCAGGGCTTGAATCTTTCCAAAAAATCCCGCCCTAGAATCAGAACATCTTCTCGTCCTGCTCTGCCTTTAACCTCTACCATAAAACCCCCTAGGTCAAGGGTTCCATTGTAATGGTTAACCTCCGGCTGCTGGAGATAATATAAGACACTACATGGGAAATTATTTTCCCATCTTGTAGCATCAAATCTAGTTGTCATTCCTCTCCATCCCTCTGGACATTTCAGATTGACTGACACTTGAGGATTCCCTAGGAATTGGGGCTGACTTTCTTGGATAAGTTTCCTCCCAAAGGGTTGAGATATAATTCTATCTCCTTGGAAGGATAGTCTTCCTGAGCTTATCTTAAGACTTTGATCATGTCTTATGACTGGCCTCTCTTGAATTCGAATGTTGACCTCCCTCCTTTGTGGAATCTCCATTCTATCGGGACCAATTGCTGTAGTCACCTTCTTGAAGATATCAGGTATTTCGATAAAAGGCTTTCCCAAGAATAACTCCGTATGATGGGAGTTGGAAAGTGCATATGAAATCTGATATGTTATCGAATAAGGTGTATTTCCCTCATCCAATAACTCCTTCCTTTTGAAGTCCTGATAAAGCGTCAGAGCTTTACTGAAACCCGAGTCGTTGAGATTGTATGCAATCTTAGGATATACAATCCCCACAACTTGGCCTGCACAAAGATTCCCCGTGATGGTTCCCATCACCGAATCTTGTAAGTTTCTGATTCTCCTATCACATATGGCTATGTCGATTGGAGCATCAATTCCTGTGAACATCGTGGATTTGAGAACCAGTTGAATTGCCCCGATATGAATCCATCTCATCTTTTCAGCAATTTCTGGTTTAAGTTTCTCCAAATCCTCACGTATGTCGCTTGCTGGAATCAATTGCATCTCTACTTGATTCCCCGTAAACTCGATCGGAAGCGACATCTCTCGTCTAGTGATTCCGTAGACGATATGATGTTTCCTTCTTCCCAAACTGAAATTTCTTAGAACTTCGTCTAGGTTGCTGGCATTAAAACCTTGATACTTTTGAATGTTCAAGGTTTTCTTCATGATTTTGTCGATCAGGTTTGGCGAGATCATCGTGCGACTGGAAAATCCACTTCGATCCTCTTTCTCCTGATGACAAGACTCAGCTTCAGTCTGAAGATTCTGTAGATCCATCAGAATCTCCATCCCTACTAAGAATCTCTTCTTGCTCATATATACTCTCGTCGGAGGGTATATCTTCAAACTGGTATACTTGAACCAATTCTTGGTAGTATATGGCATCTTCGATGTCTGGAGTAGACTCGAACCTTCGCATGCCTCTATGCTCATTATCTGGGCAATTTGTTGAAATATGCCCCTTGGCTCCGCAGGTCCAGCAATTACAATCTTTAAAACTTTCATTAGCTCTGGTATGAGCTTTTCTAAAAGTTTTCTTTGCTGGAGTTCTTGAACTGGATCCTTGGAACGAACCACTGCTTCTGGCTGGTCCGCTTCTTTGTCCAGTTTTGTATGATCTAGCCTTCTGTCTAGACCACATCGTCCTTGGCTTCCAAGATCTTCCTCTTGGATTTCTTTCTTTAGAATAGGGCTGGTATCTATTCTTTCGTCTTTTTGTTATTGATGGCTCGCCTCCAATAACAACTGGAAGATCATTATCTTCACAGTTTATGTGAGCTGCCTTGTTGATTCTTCGCAGCTTCTTCAAATTTTTCTGAGCAGTGGCTTGTTGACACCACTCTGAAAGCTTTTGATGTACATAAGACATCCTTTTGGCGATGCTATCACTGCCCTTAGGGATATAATCTCTTATCATCATCTCCTTCCATGGGCTTGGAAATTTTAAGAAGAAAATTTCCTTCGCGATAGTCTCATCAGCTTTTGACTGATGCTGGTAGATCGTAAAGAGTTGAAGAAATTTATTGAGCGCCTTTGGATCCAAGACTGTGAGTCTTAGATTATATAACGCCAATAGATACTTTCTTCTTTTCTCTCTATCGAATCCCTCGTAATATCCTTCTCCTATGAAATGGTCCTTGAAGAGGACACTCATTCTTCGGATAATCTCTGAGTAGGATTCCACCTCGAAGCATTGATTTCTTACTTCGAGGTGTAATCCTTCCCAGGCGATTTTTACTACGCCTGCGAGACTGGTTTCAAGAATCTTAACCAATCCTTCTTTGTTGACGTCGAGAGTAGCTGCTGCAATCCGCATTGCTCCTCCCCACTCGTCGATCACTGCTTCTCGATCTTTGAAACTAACTTCATCAAGATCAAGCATTACGCCGTATGGATGGATGGGATCCAGGGTAGCCTTTCCAACCGGTGAATCTTGGATTCTGGGTTGTCTTCTCCTTCTGGTTCTCTCCATCAGTATGGCCTCGTCTGGTACCGTCGAGGTATATGATGGTCCAGCATGGAAATCACGAGCTTCTCTCATGACTTCTTCAGGTGGTGGTGGTACTTGCTGATTTAATGGTACAGCAGCGTTTCCCTCCCTGATGTGCGCCACCTGGTGTTGGTTCATCTTGAGATCAACCACCTTCATATTAGCAAAAGATTCTGCTAACTCTTGTAGGTCTTCAAGTCCGATTCTTTCAAGGTTACTCATGATTTTTCACCTTGAAATAATCGTACATATCTTTCCACTTGAGGATCTTTTCCTTTATCCTTCACGGGTAGAGGATATTTTGGCCCTTCGGGGAATAGCATACGGTTCCTTCTTTCGGGAAGAGATCTGTTCTCCAATTGGCCAACTCGACTTTGAATATCTTGCAAGATGGTTAGGATCTCATCTTGTTGACTTGATATTCTTTTTATCTCTTGGGGTACATTAATTAGGCGGCTGCCATAATTTTGTACCGTCTTTTGGATCTCCCTTAGATCAACCGAGAATTTTGATATATCGGGGTCGATTTCTCGGAAGACCGGAGTGAATTCCCTCCTGTCTTGACTCATTAGAAATGGGTTGAATGTCCCATTTCCATTTGTTGGTGTACCTCTCCTTGAAGTAAGAGGTTTGCTACCTGTAGATCTTGGTATCTACTCATCATGGAGAGGATACTCGATTTCTCGGTGGTAGATAAAGGACCGTGAGTCCCTTCATTTAACTTGTTGGACCAAAAGAGATATTTCTCTTGGTGTTGTCTGTCCATAATCTCCAATAGTTGGAGAAAATTCCTGTAACTAAAGCATCTCGGACAAGCGTCCGGATCCATATTTTCTCTTGGAGTCTCCTCCGTTAGGAAATAATTAAATGTAATAAATAAATATAATTCCTTAATAAACCAAGGGCTCTGATACCATTTCTCATGCGGTGTAATGCCTATTTTTACCATGAAATGTTGATCTAAAAAAAAACATTTTAGATAGATCATTATGGGTAAAATAGTCTTTTTGGGCATTTTTCATCTATTTTTACAAAAAAGAATACTTTTATGTATATAAAATTAAAACATTTTGGACTAATTTGCTCTTGCAAACTTAAATAAAGGTTGATTTTGCCTACAAACAAACCATAGGGGCCTATTTGCTCTTTTTCCCAAAACCTTGGGGAGTTATTTGCTCCTTCTCCCTTGAAAAAATAATCTCATTTCATCACATTTTGTAATGTGATATAAACATATCAGTATAAGGAATAAAGAATTCGAACATAAATCTCCTTGACATTTATGACATCGGAAATGGAGAATATTTCGAATCATAGTTTTGAATTTTTTTTTTCCCCAAAGAATAAAAGAGAGAAATTAGGGAAAAATATTCAAGTACTGATCCAGAAAGCAGGAATCATTAAATTATAAACTCATGAATTTGGCATTGACTTTTCTCATCTGGGCTTTAACCAACTACCACAATTTTCCTATTTTATATATATCTTCTGTAATTTATTCCTCTACCATTTTTAGCAAACTAATTAATTAACTGCCTTCAAATCCATGTCAACTGCCATTTGACGCAGAGAATTATGCAAAAATTAGAACATTATTTACTGCAACACCAGTTTTCCACAAACCCCAAAAACTATGACACACAGTGTAAGAGACTAATAAGCAAAAAGAGTTTTGGAATCGATCAACTCTTTCTCAACTGTCCACTCACATTTCCAAAGTCTGCCTTTTATCTTATTTTTCTGTAGCCAATATTTTCAATTTTTTTTTTCAATTCAGTAAGTAAAAGTAAGAGCACTGCCATAAGTCCAAATTTTGCCAGAATGCAGAATTAAGCTGACAACTCCAACTGAAATTAATTGACTTTGCATAATTTATGTAGTTTCTGTATTAATGCAAAAACACAGCAAGTTGTTGTAACATTAATTTGTTACCCAATTTAACGGTCACGTATCTTAATAAAGTATTATAATTTAAGATTGACGGGCTCCATCTCATTATTATTAGTGACACGTTATTTTTAGACATGATTATTAATAAAATAATTTTTTGTAGGTAAAGTGGTGAAGTTTAATACGATTGACTAACTTTTTAAAAGAAAAATGTTTTTCTTATTTGAAAATGAGTCATTAGACGTGTCATGAATGATGATATTGAATAATTATCTAACATAATAAAATAAATAAGAAATTAATGGAAGGTGTAAGATAGAATCAGAGTCATGAATAAGCAAAAGTTCCATTGAATAGGCAAAAAGGAACATAAGACGTTTTTTCTTTTCTTTTTAAATCAGGACTAATTAATTACCTGCAAAAATCCAATGGTCATTGGTTAATGGTGTGGGGGAATTCCGCATCAGAAAGAGCGGAAACAGCGATTTGGCTAGCATCATCATCAACATCTTCATCATCATCATCTAGAGGTGCTGGGAGATTGAGATCTATGTTCAGAGTTTGAGAAATTCTGGAAGTGTTTTGGTTATTAAGAGTGGAAGTCGCCCCTGCGCCGATGAAATGCGACCTCTTGTGGCCACCGAGCCCCTGCCCCGATGCGAAAACCCTATAACAGAAAGGGCACTTGTATATCTTCGCCTCTGCGTCGTCGGCTTTGATTTTCTTATGGCTCGATCTGTGCCCTCCCAATGCCTGGTACGACCGGAACACCTTCTTGCATTCCTCACACCTATATTTTCCAGTCCCTCTTACTTTTTTCTTTCTCACCACCTCAGAATTATCTCCAGAAATTTCCCGATCTTCTCCCAATTTCTTCCATTCTCGTTCGTATTCCCTCTCCTCCTTCTCCCACTTGTCTTTGGACAGCATTATGAGGCAGTGTGCCACGTGTTCCTCCGGCGTCGTGTCGGAAATCGAGCTCACCGGCGAAGACTGGTCGTGATCTAACATGGTTCGCTTCGCGACATTGAAGGCGTCCATGTCTGAGATTGGCGATTCCCTAACGCGCTTCGATCTTCTGCAAATCGGGGAGTGGTGGTCTTTTAACGATGACTCTGTCTCTCTCTTCTCCTCCTCTTCTTCTTCTTCTTCATCCGAGGAAGACGAGAGCAGTGAAGAATAGGAATGGAGAGAGTGGAAATCGTGATCGAATACGTAATCCTCCTCTTCCACTTGGTTGGGAGCTCTGGCCTCAGCGTAAAACTTGATCATGTGAGATCTCATATGGCCGCCTAGAGCTTTCCCATTAGCGAAGTTTCTGAAACAGAGTCTGCATCTATGTTTCTTCTCCATCACTTCACTCGTCGGAGTACAAAATGAAAAAGAAAAGAGTGTTTTTGCCCTCAATGAAGCAGTGAGCGTGTTACTGTGATTTTCACTACATTATACATACATACATACATACATAGAGTGTGGATGGATGCTAAAGGAGTAGGTGACAAGCATTCCTCCACCATACTCTTTTATTTTCTCAAGAATTATATAAGAGTAAATAAATACTATTCCATAATTTCCATTATGGATTTTGTTGAGGTTATATTTGTATTTAAAACGGCAAGAAACAATTAATAAGGGAGAAACTAATTTAAGCGCAGAGGTTAAAGGTTGGGAAGCAAACATGTAACATGCGACTATTTTCATTAAATTCTTCCTCACTCGCTCTTCTCCTTTTATTTCTCTCCTTAAAAGCACAGCACTCCTTCCTAATACTATCAACCACCCATTTCCAAACTACAATCCCACTACTACCAAATACTACCAATTAATATTGCGAATTTATGATTAATTGCACAAATATTACGAGGGCATTCCTGGAATTTTGACGGAGGTTACGAGAATGTATACTTTTAGTCAACATAATTTACATTTATACTACAAGTCAATATCTTAATTTTGTGAGTGATGCTAAATAGGTAGGGCTGACCACACAATACATTATTTTATATTATGATTTATATAATAAAATTATATTTAGTTTTATTATGTTGTGATATTTGTTGGGAGTTTAGATTTAATAATGATATTTTAGCAACAAATCCAAAATGGTGATTATTGTATTGATTTTTTTAAATGGAGTGTGTGTGAATTGTTTCAAGAATATGTTGGATCTAATTATCTATATCTTTTTTTTTATTATTATTATAACTAGGAAAAAAAGGTATAGGATCTCCCAAATTACTTTTCTTAATAAATTATATGTAAGAACCACAACATTTTGTGATTAATTGGCAAATCAACTTTAATTCTCTAGCAACCAATAACGTGGATTGTTAAAGCAAACCGTTTACAACCCTAAACATTAAATCTATATATTTTAGCGAAAATTAAAAATTAATTTTTTTTATTATTTATCTACATGATATGTCAAATCATTCCCAGACACATTAATAATGTTCGTAACAGATGAAAGATCTTTTTTATATATGTTGTGATCAAATAGATTTATATTATACTACGATTTTAATAGCAAAATATGTAAATAAAAAAAAATTAAATATAAACAAATTAATAAATTTTTAACAACTAATTTTTATTCAATTAAATCAAATGTGGGTGACCATAACCACAAAAAGAGAATTGAAGGGCAGCAGTTGCACTTGGACCAGAGTCCAAGAATAAATAAAGCTTTCCTTAAATAATTATCACTCGCACACACAAACATAAAGCAGCAACTTGTTATAAATTCTAACACCATCTCTTTCCCTCTCAATAAGCATGACACAAAACTTTTGGGCACGATTATAAAGGAGAGTATAAAATAGTGTAAAAGTGATAAAGATGGTAGGGTCCACACCTTTTTAAAGGAATAATTTTTACTATTTTAAGAATTTGTCAAGTTTAATGAGACGTCCAAATAAAAAAATTGTGTCAAATTTAGTGGGATGTGGGAAAACTTGCTACTTTTTCTTTGATAAATAAAGGACCGCACAAAGTGAAAATCTTGACTTTGTTCAATATAATGTGATTAACCTCAATTTCAGTGGGATGTGAAGGAGATGTGTGGCAGCTGGGAATAACAAAATTAAGTGCATTTAGTTTTGGTGGCATGCGGCCCGTTTGAGTCCACCAAAACTGGGATTATGCATTTTATCAATTAATTACTTTAATGTATTTTCGATATTTGTGGCAATTAGTCGATTTCCCTTTTTATTTATGGGTCGTTGGGTTGAAATTTCTGGTGCAAGAGTAATCTCCAATTCCTTTGAGAACGGAGTTTTGTAAGAAACGAATTATAAATACCATAGTTTCATTTTGTGTTTTACAATTAAATTTAGATAACTTTGTAATATATATTTTAATTTAATTTTATACGTGATACTAGAATCCGTCTCATCTAAATATAGTATATATTACTTCGTTCTTTTCAAAGAGAAACATTTGTTTTCAGCACACATAAATTAAGTAATCTTTACTTAAATTTAATGTATTGGAGTATTTCAAAGAAAAAAATAAGAGTGTAATTAGTAAACACTAATTGCACCCTTATTACCATATAACACTCCTTATTTTTTCCATTTGAGAAATGCTTCTCTTTGTAAAGGACATTCCAAAATGGAATACGCCTCTCTTTGGAAAGCACTGAGCGGTAATTGTTTTAACATTTAATATTATTTTTATTTGAATTTTAGACTGCATAAATTAAAAATTTTAATATATATATATATACAATTTTAAAATAATTTTTAATTATAATTCATTATATTATAAAAAGTTATTTTTTTTTAAATATTATTAATTTAAATAATAAATTTAATTGTAGAATATGGTATGCTTGCAATAAAAGTAAAATACGGAATGCGATAAATAATGTTGTTTTGCTAGGGAAAATGGTGGACCTAAAATTATTTAAATTGCACTCTGTTTCAAATATATATTTTTTTCCTTTTGCTTTGTGAAACGCGTGTTTAAAGAAAGTTTGATATTTTCGTTAATTGTATTGTATCCCCAAGGAAACAATATTATAAATAAAAAGAATCACACTACTTTATGACTCCGTAGAGGAGGTCCAAGTCATGCCTTCATATATATACTTGAGTTCGACTTTAATTAATCGTTTAATATTTATGTTGTTCAATGTAGCAACCACAAAACAATTAAAGAAAATGCACTAAGCAGAAAGAAAATACTCAAACAATTAATGTGGTTCGACTATAATTTTGTAGTCTACATCCACCAGAGAAAACTACAAGAACTCTTACTAATGAAGATCAAGATTTTACAAAAGATATACAGAGGTTACATAGACGAATAGCCAAACTCCTCAATCTAATACTCACCGAGAAAAGCCCCAATCCTCTCCCTCTCAACTCTCAAATCAAAACCTTATTTTTCAGTTGTTGTACAACTCACTCAGAATGAAAAATTACTCTCCAGCACCAAGAATGACAACTACTCCTCTCTCTGGAATTTATAGATTTATTTAAAGCTCTCACTCCCAGCAACAAGGCTCTGGCATATTGTTATGTCTGTTATAACAAATCCTCCATATTTGCTAATGGGTCCCTTAAATCCCAACTTATTGTGTAGTTGCCCCTTAGCCTTTGAAGTCACTAGGTATTAACAATCTCCACCTTGACTGAATAAGGCCATATATCCAGCTTCCTCCTCTTCTCAGCTCTTTTATAGAGCTGCCAAATTGACATTTTTAATCTGACCTTGGACCAACTCCCACTAACTTGAGACAATGCCTCATCTTGGAAGAAGGTAATGATTTTGTTAGCAAGTCTGCTGCATTTTTCTCAGTAAACACTTTTTCCAGTTTAACATGACCTTTGTTAACAAAATCTCGTACAAAATGGAATCTCACATCAATGTGTTTAGAACGGTCATGAAATACTCGATGTTTAGCTAGATGTAAAGCACTTTGGTTATCACATCTAACCTCAATCACCTGCTGCTTAATCCCAAATTCAGAAGCAATTCCTCGAAGCCACACAACTTCCTTCACTGCCTCAGTCATCGCCATATACTCAGTCTCCATTGTCGATAATGCTACTAAAAATTGCAAAAATGACTTCCAATTTATAGCAGATCCAAAACATGTGAAAATGTAAGCAGACTGTGACCATCTTGTATCTATGTTAGCAGCAATATCACAGTCAACATAGCCAATCAATGGATCACCATTTCATCTATCCTCCCTTTTGAATCTTGTGCCCACATCTGAAGTTCCTTTCGAGTACCTGAACATATACTTCAAAGAATTCCAATGATCTCTCCTCGGATCACCCATAAACCTACTTGGCATGCT
Organism: Leonotis leonurus; assembly: GCA_026898415.1. Classification (NCBI taxonomy): domain Eukaryota; kingdom Viridiplantae; phylum Streptophyta; class Magnoliopsida; order Lamiales; family Lamiaceae; genus Leonotis; species Leonotis leonurus. The sequence continues at coordinate 895,230 of JAPKLX010000105.1, read as the reverse complement.
TATTGAGTATGCAAGGTCAGGTCTAGTACATACCATTAGATACATTATGCTCCCTATAGCATTAGCATACGGAACCTTCTCTATTTCTTTCTTCTCCTCTTCAGTTTTTGGCTTCTGTGCATTTGACAACTTCTCCATTAGATACATTATGCTCCCTATAGCATTAGCATACGGAACCTTCTCCATTTCTTTCTTCTCCTCTTCAGTTTTTGGCTTCTGTGCATTTGACAACTTCAAGTGATGAGGTAAAGGAATAGATACTTCCTTATATTCATGCATGTAGAACTTCTTTATGACTTTATGAATGTGTCCTTTCTGTACTAACCAAAGCTCACCTTTGTCTTTATTTCTGAATATGTCAATCCCCAAGATCCTTCTGGCATCTCCGAGTTGCTTCATGTCGAATTCTGATTGTATCATATCTTTCAACAATTTTATCTCTTTCTTATCTTTGCTTGCAACAAGCATATCGTCAACATAAAGTAACAAGAATACTACAACCTGCCCATTTCTTATTTTTCATGTATACACAATCATCATACAATGATCTATCATAACCATTTTTCACCATGAAATCATCAAATTTGAGATACCATTGTCTAGAGCTTTGTTTTAGACCATATAATGACCTTTTCAGTAGGCCTACCTTTTGTTCATTCCCAAGTAAGATGAAGCCATCTGGTTGTCTCATATAAATGTTTTCAATCAAATCACCATGTAAAAATGTTGTTTTCACATCTAGTTGTTCCAATTCTAAGTTGTATTGAACAACAACAGACAACAACAACCTTATAGAACAATGCTTTACAACAGGAGAAATACCTCGTTATAATCTACTCCTCTTTGCGTGAAGCCTTTTGCCACAAGTCTAGCTTTGAAATGTATTATCTCCTGTTGTTGTTGTGCTAGCTCCACCTTTCTTTTGTATATCCACTTGCATCCCACTAACTTCTTATCCTTTGGTTTATCAACGAGAACCCATGTCTTTTTTTTCTCTAAGGATTCCAGTTCCTCTTTCATTGCTAATATCCATTTGTTTCCTTCTTTACTGTTAATTGCCTCCTTGAATGATCTTTGTTCTTGGAACTCTACTTCTACAGTTGTGTTTAGAGCATAAGCAACCAAGTCATAATCTCTAAATCTGGAAGGAGCTTGAATATTACTTCGTCTGGTTTTGTCTCTTGCCAACTGGTATCCAGATAGTTTCTCATTCTTTTTCTTCAGCCTGAATCGAATGTGTGTCATCCAGTGCATATTCTAAAGTGCACGAATCTTCATTGTCATCAAGATCCACCTCAAATCTTTCAGTTTTGGCAATGTGATTTGGCGGTGGTTGTTGATTGACTGCATCTTTCTGAAAAGGCATCACATCTTCTTTGAATACCACATCTCTACTAATCACAACCTTTACTCCTTGTTGGTATCTCAGCATTACACATCTTAATGATCTAGGCTCTAGTTTGTCCTGCTACAAATGCACATAAGCAAGACATCCAAAAACTCTGAGCCTTGAATAATCCACTGCCTTTCCATGTCAAATGTCAAATGGAATTTTAAATCCTAATGCAGAACTTAGACTTTTATTTATCAAATAAGCTGCTGTAGAAGCATCTTCTCCCCAAAAACATTTAAGCAAACCTGAACCGAGAAGTAAACATCTTACTCTTTCAAGTATGGTGCGGTTCATTCTCTCAATTACACCGTTCTATTGTGGGTTTCCAGGGACACTCAAGTGTCTTCTCATCCCCTTACTTTTGCAGAATGAAACAAATTTGATGAGACAAAAAATTCCAATCCATTATATGTCCTCAAACACTTTTAAGAGGTGTTCTTCTCCAACTCAACTTGATTGCACTGGGTTCTGAATATCTCATATGTTTCTGATTTGTTTTCCAAGACATACAACCACAATTTCCTTGAGTAATCATCCATTATTGAGAAAAAATAATATACTCTACCTGTGGTTTGTGTCTTAGATGGCCCCCATAGATCAACGTAAGCATAATCCAGAACACAAGATGATGTCTGTTGGTCCTTTGGGTAAAGTTGCTTCTAGCTTTTGCCGAGCACACAATGCTCACATGGTTTTAACTTGATATTTCCATATTTCTTTAACAAAGCTTTCTTGTACAATTCATTTAATCCCTTTTCACCCAGGTGCCCCAAACGAGCATGCCAAATCATGGACAAGTCTGGATTTACTATATCAGTCTCTCCAACAATGGTGTTGCCCAATAGGTAGTACAAGTTTTCCATTCTTTCTGCCTTCAAGACAATTTTCTGATTTTTCAACACATGGATGAATCCATCGTGTGATTCAAACCTGCAACCCCTTGACTCAAGCATACCCAGGGATATTAGATTTCTTTTGAGGCTTGAAATGAACCTTACTTCACGAAGGGTCTTAACACTGCCATCATGAATTCTTATTCTTATATCTTCAATGCCATAGATTGGGCAAACTTGTTCATTCCCGAGAATGACCGAACCCATATTTTGTGACTCGAAGTTGGTGAACCAGCTTTTGTTTGGGCATATATGAAACGTGCACCCAAAATCCAAGATCCAAGAATCTTCGACCTTTTTTGTCATCACATTGAGGTACACTGCATCTTCGTTCTCCGCATCTTTTGTTGCAGAGTTGTTGGTCTGCCCATTCTTAGACTGTTTCTTTTTCTACGCATAGCAATCCTTTTTTAGATGTCCTGGCTTTTTGCAAAAATGACATTTCCTTGTTTCATTGCCATCAAGAAATTTTCCCTTCTCTGATCCAGCTTTCTTGGCATCAGTCCCAAATTTCTTTTGTTTAGGCCCCTTATGTTTCTTAATGTTCACACTCTCTGGAGCAGGGGCCTTAGAAGACTCATTCAATCTCTGAATCTCCTTTGCTTTTACAGCACAAACCACATCCTCGAGAGTCATAGTGCCTTCTTCTCTCCCGTACAACATGTAATCAACTATGTGTTCAAAAGTCTTTGGCAAAGCATTCATGAGGATAATAGCCTTATCCTCGTCACTTAGCTTCACATCTATGTCTTCCAAATCATCAATAGATTTTGTGAAGTCGTCGAGTTGGTCTTCTACACTTTTGGTTTCAGAGAAACGATATGAATACAACTTTTTCTTCATATATAATCTGTTTAACAAGGATTTCTTCATGTAGAGACTTTCTAGCTTAGCCCAGATTCCAGTGGCTGTTGTTTTCCTTGAGACTTCTCTCAAGACTTTATCCCCAAGACAGAGGATTATTGCGCTATGTGCTTTCTCGAGCATAGCTTCCTGTCGTTCCTTCCCTTTCTGCAATCTTCTGGAATCTTGTTGCACTCTTTCAGAGCTTCAAATAGGCCTTGTTGTACAAGGAGAGCTTTCATCTTGATCTTCCACAGCTCGAAATCATTCTTCCCCGTGAATTTGTCTGCTTCAAACTTCGTAGTCGTTGTCTTGGGTTCGTTCTGGCTAGACGGCGCCAATTGTTGTTCAATGTAGCAACCAAAAAACAATTAAAGAATATGCGCTAAGTGAAAAGAAAATACTCAAGCAATTAACGTGGTTCGACTACAATTTTGTAGTCTACATCCACCAGAGAAAACCACAACAACTCTTATTAATGGTGATCAAGATTTTACAAGAGAGATACAAAGGTTACATAGACGAATAGCCAAGCTCCTCAATCTAATACTCACCGAGAAAAGCCCCAAATCTCTCCCTCTCAACTCTCAAATCAAAACTTTTTTTTAAGTTGTTGTACAACTCACTCAAAATGAAAAATCACTCTCCAACACCAAGAATTAACATATTAAAACTCGTTATTACTATTTTAGATGATAATAACATCTGCATAACAGAATTAACTGATAGGATCTCAACTAGAATTAAGTAAATTACATTTAACTATGTAAGTATGTATATATAAAATGAAACACCCAATTGCTCTTTTATTTCATTATTAAAAGCAAGGTGAAGGGGATAGCTCTATAATTTATTACGACATTAACATACACAATGAACACAATATGGCCCGTGGGGGTTGAATTTGTTAGTGTATGCAAGTTCCAGTCACACACCATGTGCTTAATTAATTATGTTCTTAATTACGCGTTCATGCTTAGTTTTCACCCAAACTGACTTTTATTATATTTAAAACAATGTGTTTATGGTAGTAATTAAGCCAACTATTATTTCACATAGCGGTGAAAGGTTAATTGCTCAGATAATATATATCGTCATCGGGCTCGAGTGCTCTGTAAAACAATGTGTTTATCGGAACTTAGCTCGAGTCATTTCTCAGATAGCTCATCAGAAAATGATGAAGCTTTCATTGCTGACGACGAAGAAAGCTGGAATGAATGCTATGTGGGATTGGACAACGGCCTAGATGAAGTTGAGGTAAATTCTTGCTACTCAAAATCCTCAGATAATAATAATGATCTTGAACAGGAAAGTGAAGATCAAGCAGAATACCCATGGGATGAAATAGATGAGATGTTCAAAAGTTACTCAAGTATCAAGAGGCTGTTTAAAGAAGTTGTTGAAGAGAATGACAGATTAAAGAAAGTCGAGCAGACTCTAAGCACAGCAAACACACAATTTGTTGCTAAAATTAACGATCTGGAAGAACAGATCAAGAGTAAAGACAGTGAGATCCACACACTTAACTCAAAAGTTAAGGATCTGGTTACAAGAAACAATGTTGCTGAGGAAAAGATCAAGAAAGGAAAAGAAATGATTTACAAGAGTGATGAGCGGGCCAAGTTGCTAATCAATCTGCAACAAAAAGGCACATCTGGATTAGGATATCCAGGTCAATCAGAAAAGTCCTCTGGAACCATAAATTTCGTACCAGAAAGGAAGCAGATACCAGATCAAGTGAAAGACCTGAAAAACAAGAAAGGTTATCCTCAAAAGATGATAATAAAAGATGCGAAGAACATGCAGTATCATCAAACAAAGGGACAACCAGCTCACTACACAAAAACAGATCACCTTCAAAAAGCAAATGTCAACAGGACAAAAATTGTCAACAGGACAGTACCTACTAAGAAAGGATTGAAGAAAGATGGAATAGAGAGATATCATCCATCTGAAATTCACTCTATATCTAAAGTTGATACTGAGGGGAACATCATTACCTGCTATATTTCTGTCCCTAACCCTAGAATGTTTTGGATTCGAAAAAGAATGTTTGCTAATAATCAAGCACCCAAACGTTGAAAGGGTAGCTAAGTTTAATTAATTGCAGGATCAAAGAACTGCAAGAAGGAGTAAGGTTGCAAGAGGAACAATCTGGATAATCGATAGTGCTTGTTCAAAACACATGACGTGTGATAAGAACCTGCTATCAGATTACATAGAAAAACCAGGACCCCAGGTCACCTTTGGATGTAATTCAAAAGGATATACTAGAGGATATGGAAACATCAAAGTTGGCAAGACTACTATCACAAATGTGTCATATGTTGAGGGTTTTAGTCACAATCTGTTTTCTGTAAGTCAGTTTTGTGCTAATGATAATCAGATTATTTTTGATACTAACAACTGTCTGGTAAAGAACAAGGAAGGAGATGAAATACTCCTTACCGGTAAACTGCAGGATAGATTATATATTGTCCAGTGGACAAATCAGATCGAGACCTGCTTAGTCACTAAGACTGTATCAGAAACCAGCTGGTTATGGCATAAGAGACTAAGCCATCTAAACTTTAAATCAATCAACAAGATTGCCAAGGAAAAGTTAGTGGAAGGACTACCAGATCAAGTGTATGATAAAGATCACATATGTGATGCATGTCAAGCTGGAAAGCAAACCAAATCATCTTTTACAAGCAAAATAGCTCACTCAACATCAAGGATACTGGAGCTGTTACATCTTGATCTATTTGGACCAGTCAAACCACTAAGTATTAATGGGAGAAAGTACACATTGGTAATCATAGATGATTACTCAAGGTTCATTTGGGTCATCATTTTGTTAAAGAAGAAAGAGACTCTAGACAAGCTCCCTAACTTCCTTCACAAGATCACAAAACAGAAAGAGATGAGTATAACCTCTATCAGAACATATCGAGGAACAGAATTTCTCAACCAGAAGATTGAAGCATACTGCAACAAGATGGGAATCACTCATCAAACATCTGCTGCTCGAACTCCCCAACAGAATGGAGTTGTTGAAAGGAGAAACAGATCACTCAAGGAAGCAGCTCGCACAATGCTCAATGCAACAAATCTACCAAAGAAATTCTGGGCAGAAGCTATATACACAGCCTGCTATAATCAAAACAGATCATCCGTCACAATAAGACACGGAAAAACACCATATGAGATTTGGAACAGCAGAAAGCCTAAGATTTCCTACCTTCGATCCTTTGGCTGTCTGTGTTACATACACAATAATGGAAAATCACAATTGAAAACTTTTGATAGCAAAACTGACCCTGGAATATTCTTAGGATATTCTGATGTTAGTAAAGCTTATCGAGTTTACAATAAGAACTCTCATATTGTGGAGGTAACACCTCACGTTGTTTTTGACGAGTCTACTATTGAGTACAGGTCACCAGATGAAAAGCAGACAAAAAACCAGGTGACTACCAGAAGGATGAATGAACTACTACTTGAAGATATTCTTGTCTGGAATTCAAAAAGTGAGGATGAAGAAATCGTCACTCCACCTGTTGCTGAAGAGATCATACAGCAAAGGGGAATATCACAACACAATCTGGATGAAAATAGATTATCAACAGAAAACAATGAAACAATCATCACAAACGATGATCAACATGAAAATCCAAATTCAAAAGAAAGTCCAGATGAGAATCCATTCCAAACCATATCAACAACACACCCTGAGTTTGAGGAACCAACAGATCAACCTGATCCTGAAATATCTGATGAAGATATGACCAGAAGAAGAAGATGGATACAAGATCATCCACCAGAACAGATCGTTGGGAACCCATCAGATCGTGTGAAGACCAGAAGAATGCATGGAGAAAGTGCATTGTTAAGCTGTTATCTCTCTCGCATGGAGCCATCTGATGCATATGAAGCACTTCAAGATGCAGATTGGATAACAACAATGCAAGAAGAACTCAATGAGTTCAAAAGGAATGAAGTCTGGTATCTCGTGGACAGACCCAAACACCAAGGTGTGATTGGTGTAAAATGGGTGTTCAAAAATAAGCGAGATGAGAATGGTGAAGTAGTCAGAAACAAGGCCAGATTGGTAGCTAAAGGCTATAATCAACAAGAAGGCATTGATTTTGATGAAACATTCGCACCAGTAGCCAGATTAGAAGCTATAAGGCTATTTCTAGCATATGCTGCTCACAAACGGTTCAAGGTATACCAGATGGATGTAAAAAGTGCCTTCCTTAATGGCATCCTTGAAGAAGAAGTATATGTGGAACAGCCACCTGGATTTGAAGAGGCAGATCCAGATCAGAAAGTATACAGACTGGCTAAGGCAGTCTATGGTCTAAAACGAGCCCCTAGAGCTTGGTATGAGACTTTATCAACCTTCCTACTAGAATCTGGATTCAGAAGAGGATTTGTTGACAAGACTTTGTTTATCATCAAAGTCAAAGAAAACATTCTCTTAGTCCAGATCTATGTAGATGATATCATTTTTGGATCTCAATCTACCTATCTGTGTGACAAATTTGCTGAACTTATGAAAAATAAGTACCAAATGTCCATGATGGGAGAAATGAGCTTCTTTTTAGGTTTGCAGGTCAAGCAGCTACCAGATGGTATCTTTATTAATCAGATAAAATACATCAACGATCTGCTGACCAAGTTTGGGTTAAAAGACAGTAACCCAGTGAAAATCCCAATGCAAACAAATGGGAAAATTGATCCAGATCCAGAAGGAAAACCAGCAAACATTACTCAATACAGAGGGATTATAGGATCATTACTATACCTAACTGCCAGTCGACCTGACATCACATTTGCAGTAGGTGTATGTGCAAGATATCAAGCAAATCCCAAAGAGTCTCACATGGAAGCAGCTAAGAAGATACTAATATATCTTAAGGGAACAGCCCGTGTAGGATTATGGTATCCATGTGAAGACAATTTTGAACTAACTGGATATACTGACTCAGATTATGCTGGATGTAAACTGGACAGAAAGTCAACATCTGGTACATGTCAGTTTCTAGGAAATAAACTGATTTCTTGGTTCTCAAAGAAACAGGCATCAGTTGCCACCTCAACTACAGAGGCAGAATATATGGCAGCTGGAAGTTGTTGTGCACAAATACTATGGGTAAGACAATAGCTTAAAGATTATGAGATTGATGTCAAGGAAATACCAATTTTCTGTGATAGTTCAAGTGCTATAGCAATCACACAGAACCCAGTGTTGCACACCCGATGCAAACATGTGGATGTGAGACATCACTTCATAAGAGACCATGTTGAAAGGAAACATGTACAGATTGAGAAAATACACACTGAAGTTCAGAGAGCAGACATTCTCACTAAGGCATTACCAGAAGAAAGATTTAAGATGCTTTGTGAAAAACTAGGACTTTTAAATCTTGAAGAAAGGACCAGATTGATCTAAACCAGATCAAATTCAATATTCCAACAGGGAATCAAAACCAGATCATCATGGTCCAGATTGATAAAATCCAGATCACGTGAAATTCCAACAGGGAATTGACACCAGATCACTGAGTATATGTCAATTAATCAGATTCCAACTGGGAATTAGTAAAGGAGTAAAAACACCAGATTGAACAGTGACACAACCAGATCGATAGTTCTCACTATGCAAGAGATTGACCTTGACCAGATTACTAAATGCCACGTGGATATTAATTTAATATTTATTATTAATTATTCCATTACTTGGTTAAGGGGGAAAGGTCAACTATATATGGCGACTAATTATACAAAATATCTAATTTCTGTCACTAGATATCAAATCTTTTATTTTTGATGATTAAGTACAGTAATTGGGAAACGTGATCGAGGAAATATCTTCCAAATCAAGAAAAAGGGAGAAAATGACTGCAACAAGAACAACGCACCACGTCACAACCGTTTGATCAAGCGCGTGCATCACACGATAAAGAGAGGCGGTTATAGACTGTAAACCTAGAACATGGAAAGGCGGGAAAAGCTGAAAAAGGGAAGGATTTCTGAATATTTTATTCCTTTACTTATCTTCTCTTTCGTTTATATGTTTGATAAGTTGTTTCATCTATCACTTACACTTATTTTTTTCTCGAAACACTTAGCAAAATTTCCTCTCTTTCAAACTCTCTCTACTTTCGTAATTCACTCTGTTTTAGTAACAATGGCACCCAAATCCTCTATTTTTCTTGACCAAGCGAACTTTCTGAAACCATATCTGCACCAAGACCTTTTCGCCACTCTTGATACCTTCGGGTTTCACAAACTAGAAAAGGCATTTGATCTTGTTCGCCAATGCAAAGGTTCACTATTTTATGGTTTTGTTGTGATTTGCTCTATGTTACTTTTCAATCATGTGTTTTGAACTGTTTCTTTTCTCATCTGCATATACGAATGGTTATGGTTACTGTGATATAAACTGCTAGACTGCATAAACTGTTTTGGGCACTTATACTTCACTGATGGAAGGATAGTGCTCACATATGCTCTTCTGTGTTTCCTGTAGGCTTTCACTATATTATCACTTCACACCTAGTTCATTTCCTACCCAAGGATGTTGCTGCTTTCTACCTCTCATGGCAGGGAGAGAGGGGTGGAGAAGAGGCAACCATCAGGGTGAGTAAAGGGAACACTATCAGCAACACCTCGTACAACGTCATCAACATCATCAACGACGTTTACAAAGTGAAAGATGAAGGTCTTGACCTTGGGGACATCACTGCAGAACAGCTGCAAGAAGCTGTGGAGATAGTGATGATTATACCCATCCAATACACAAACAGGATGTTTGTCCGTGCACTTCTCGCTCCAGAATTCAGAATTCTGTTTGAATTCGTACAACGAATTTTTCTCAACCACAATGGATCCTACGACCAGGTCACCCCTGAGAAATTCAGGATCCTAGCAGCAGTGGTACTCAACCTGCCAGTGAACTGGAGCAGGATTTTATTTGATCTCTTGGCCAATGAAGCCAAGATGATCCTGTTCGTGAAAGGAGGATCCCCTGGAATTGAAGTGAAGCGCAGCAGCTTGAGACACTCAACGAAAATAAGCTTCATGCTGGAAACATTCTTCCCTCACCACCAGTGGGACACTATTGTTGAGTTTAACACCAGACAGCATTTTCCCAAGGACCAGCATCAGATAGAAATGTCGATGGACATTTCAACAAATCTGATTGCCCGGGTGAAAGACTCAGTGGTTCTTAGTGCCCTGATGGAGATGGGAAACTCGAATCCCATCTGGATTCCCCCACCTGGTCAAGCAGATCGCTCCACAAAAACCAAGATCACAAAGGAAAAGTCAATCGAGAAGACACCCACCAAGAGAACAACCAGAAGATCAAGCTCGATTGACACAGATACATCTACAACAGCCCAACCACCTAAATCTAAGCGCAGACGACTTTAGAAACTATCTGATGAAGCCCAGGCTGAAGCACCTACTGCTGCAGCAACTGTCATTCCTCAACAGGAGGGTGAGGAAGAGGTAATTCTTCCGGGTGGACCACCGGAGGATGTGGCCCCCATCTCATCTGTGCACCCAGATCACTCCAAGGGCTTCTCTCCCGCACATTCTACTAGCCCATCATCTGCTGAACACTTAGAGCAGATCGATGAGGACGCTGAGGGAGAAGAGGCATCTACTGATGAGGAGGAGGAGTTACAGAAGGCAGAGACAGTGGTGAAAATGCTAGAAACAGAGGCCGATCACTCTGTGCTCAGAACATTCCCTGGGATCCAGCTTACCCCAGAAACTTATGACATAGCCAAGAGGCTCAAATTTCTATTGCTGGTGAAAGACAAAGAATTCTATGTTCTGGATGCCCTGCTCCGCACCAGATCCATCCATGCATTAAAAATCGAAGAAGCCACCTTACTCAAGATCTTTACTGCTGCATCAATCTCTGAGTTAAGGGAGACCTACCAGCCAGACATACTTGGAATGGCAAAATTTGAGGCTGAAGAACTCCAGATCGACCTTCGATCTGTTTATGCTACAGCTGATATGCTGGATTTTTATAACAGCATTGAAGAAAATGATGGAGAGGAAGAAGCTGAAGCAGCTCAGGCTGATGCTCACCAACAGGGTGCAGCAATAACAGAACCAGATCAGCCCATGGCTGAGGTTGAACAGGCCACTACTGCACTGGCTGAGGGGGAACCAGATCATGAAACAGAACATGAACCCATAGGACAGAGAGTGGGTGGTGTACACACAGATAACATATACACCCCAGCTATCGCTGCCACAATGGATGAATACGTTGAAATGTCAACTCTGGAAGACATATTGATGACCCAGCATCAATCCCTGTCTAATGCACAAGTGAGAGATCTCATCTCCCAGAAAGTTGACAAATACATGTACGGCACTCTCTCCACCGTTCAAGATGAAGCCATCCGCATACTCACAGAGTTCAACGATCATTTGAAGACACATGTCGATCAAGTTGACTCTGACTTGAGGAGAATATGCAGGTTGAAGATTGAAGAAGTTAGCAAGAAAATGGACGATGATCGAGCTGCTGCTGAAGAAAGAAAGGCACAGATCGATCAAAGTCTGTTTACCACTGAGCTCAAAGTCAAAGAAATCTACAAGATTATCACTGCCTTCGCTGAGAAAGAGAAGGACATGGTGCATACCATAGTGCAAGAACAGATCGATGGCATAACAGCTGATATTCTAAAGGAAGCCATCTCACACACCAAGGCCATGTTCAGACAGTTTGAGGTCAATGGGAAGAATTTTGTCGAACGGAAGTTAAGCGAACTGCGCTATCCCACAAAAACAATGATCGACACATATTTCAACGACTTTGGGATTGTCCAGGAAGATGTAGAGCGTCACACAGCTGAACTGTCCAATATTACAAAATCATTTCAAAAGCAGCTTGATGATTCCAACCTCAACATCACATCCCTGCTTACACAGAAAGTGGAGACCGACAGAGAGATCAATGCATTGAAGGAAGAGATCTCTTCCCTCCGGACACTTATCAACATGGTTGTTGCTGATGTCGAAAAGGGGGAAGGGACTGGGAAGAAAATAAAGCCATCTGCTGCTGCTGAAAAAGGGAAAGGAAAGGAGATAGCTCAACCGGAGCAGCAGAGCACTGCACAAACAACCAGCCCTCCATCTGCTCCATCTGCTCACACTCAAAAATCTAAATCATCTAGCAGATCGAGCCAGACTCAGAAGAAAAAGAAGAAAACTGGATCCAGCTGGCCATCGACTCACATCAGACCATCTGGAGTGACCAACTGGGTCCCAGTTCACCTAAGAGATGGATGGGAAGGGCTCAAGAATGCATTCGTTCTCTGCAGATACTTCCTGAAGGAACCTGCATACACTGATGGATCACCTAACGAAGCATTCAATCGATATCTAGACATGAATGATGCTAGTGATCTGGTGGAAGAGATTAGAAAAGCTGCAGCACAAGCTAACATCCAGATCACTGCGCCCGAAAAAGAATACAGATCATGCCCCACCATTCCAGGGACGGATCTACCAGACAAGACATTCCTGCTCACCTTCATTAACCAGCTTGCTGATAACAGAGGGTACAAGGTGGATGCAGAGGACCCGGACTACATAAGGATCAGAGAGGGGATATACGAGAGTGTCCAGCTTATCTCAGACGAGACCAGAGCAAAGATGAAGAGGCAACAAGAAGAGAAAAGAAAAAGCAGATAGACTCATTTCTCATATCTTTATGATCTGCATTTCTTATTTTTTTTTCTTGTCTTGACTATCTGTAAACTCTATTTGTCTCTTTATTCATATTTGAAGCCTTTTGAGTTTCCGATGACAAACACTCTATTGTCCAGAACATATATAAAAATATCCTAAACGTTATAAACTTAATAACGAACAATCATCAATCTAGCTGTCAAACCAAATCGTTCTTTATGTGCTGATATGAATTATTGTAAAGTGTGGTTTCGACATCATCAAAAAGGGGGAAATTGTTGGGAACCCTAAGTTTTTTTAGTTTTAATGATGGTCTCTCGAAACACACTTAGCTATTTTAGAGCTTAAACTGTTCTACGTGTAAAAACAGATCACTAGAGATAAAGTGAATCCTGTTATGGAACAGATTAGGAGATGACTTAATGTGTAAAGGAAATATTCCTATAGAAGTCAATCTCAACTTAGAATAGGATGAAAGTCAAGATTTCACGCCAAAAGGAATCGATCTGCTGTAACAGACAGTGACCAGATCGATGACCAGATCGATGCCTACAGTGAGGAACCAGAACGATTGAGTCATCAATCCACCAGCTGACATCATCCTACACATTATATGCTCTTGCCACGTCAAGATTGTTGGGAACCCTAAAGATTTCAGTGTTGATGATGGTATCTCGAAACACACTTAGCTTAGAACAAATCTGTTCTTCATATAAAACCAGATCACTATAGATTAGGTAACTTCTATTTTGGAACAGATTAGGAGATGACTTAAAATGTAAAGGAGATGTTCC
>JAPKLX010000105.1:798613-866596 GCA_026898415.1 Leonotis leonurus | reverse complement strand
CCCCCCCCCCCCCCATACACCAAACCTTGCTCTTTCGGGACCAACAATTATGCTTTTAGCACATAGGAGATGATCTCATTCAGAGATATACATATCTGACACTTCTAGTATTATGCTTCTAGCATACAAGAGATGAACTCATTCAATGATTTTCGATTCTTAATGGTGGATTTATAATTATCATAAAAGCTTTAATCACTCATTTGACAGTTAAGAATATATTGAACTTCTGGTTCATATTCATTACTGTGTGTATTTTAATCAATTAAATCCAACAAGATTTTCACGGCATTCTTTTATCAAATTGTATTCTCCCCCTAATGCCGCAAAATATTATTTTAGTTGGATTAGATAATAAATGTACCACTAAAAATTGATCCTCAATTATTAACTCTAGATAATTCTTTTCGACGGAGTATGAATTTATTTTTTCTATTGTCTGTTCGGTACATTTTGGTGACGATAAAATAAGCAGCAAATGAGAAATGATTATTTTATATCACACACTAATTATATAAGGGGTGACCCAATCATTCATGCTTTTATAATGTGAGAATAATTTGAGTCTTTAATTTCGCAATATGATATGATATAGCCTTTGTAGCTAACATGCAAATATTTGAAGAGTGATAGTTTTTAATGAATTATATTAATGGCTCTTCAGGAGCCAACAATTTAAATATGTTCATTGTCATTATAAAGGGTGATAATGCTTCTCAATTTATTAATCTCTAAGATTAACAAGCATTTAATATAATCTTCGATTATAAAAAATCTAATATAATATTCTTGAAGAGTATTTACTGTGCTACTTCAAGAGCAACAAGTTATAACAATAACTATGAAAGGAACTACTCCCTCCCTTCTCTCAAAATCTGTAATTTTCTTCTATTATTTACCAAGTGGCATGGTCAGGGGCGGAGCCAGGCCCCCGAAGATACGAGGGGCAAAATTGTTGCCCCTATTTTTCTTAATTTTTGATGGGGCAAGATCTTGATATTTTTTACAAATTTATACATATTTTTTAAAAAAATTTGCCAAATTAGTAATAAATCAACTTTTTTGAGGTGGGGCTATTGCCCCACCACTCCAAAAGGTGGCTCTGCCCCTGGGCATGGTATAAATGTTGTCGAGCTATTCTCGTAACTAACTAGTCTAGTATCACACGTCGCATTTCGAGGGACTCATATTTTTAGTACGAGACAAAAGGCTTTAACAAGTATTATCATTAGGATTCAATAAGGAAACCCAATAAATTTCAAATCTAAACAAAATTCGATGCACCTGATTGAATTATCCACAAAATTAAATTCAAATTCGATATACACAATCAAATTATCCACATATCTAGATATATCGTAGAGAAGAACATACCTTACAGGAAAGACACAATTTTTTTCTAGGACAAACCACCGTACTTTCAAGGATTGATGACAGAACAGATCAATCGTTTTATCTCGACTCATATTATACACCAAGCTTATGTTTTGATTCTTCCTCGAGCCTTCTTTCCTCGGGTTGCCCATGTCACGTGAATAGAATCACATAATACACCTCTTTAGCCTATTAGTAATAATGAATTTAAGTTTTACAGATTCGTGATGGTACAGCCGCCCAAAACAACTAAGTTTGATGAAGCTGGAGACTTCAAAATGTCAGGTTGGAGATTCTCAAATTTACTCAATATGCTAATCTATCTTCCGGTCCTGTTGGCGATTCTCAAATGTCTTTGGACATGGTTGCTCTTTTTAGATATTCAGCAGCAGCTTTAGCATATCATAAAAATGTAGATCTACCAAGAAGCATTGTTGTTATTCCTAGTGCAAGTTGAACAAGAGGCTTATCAGTTGATCTGCTTATGAATAATTCTAATTGATATACCTCATTAGTAACATAATGAAATATAAGAGAAAATGATTGTGAACAGATAACGGGCTATAACTCACAATCAAAAAACCAAGAAAATTAAACCACAACCAGCACAAGACAAATGCAAAAAACAATCATCACATCAGAAACCAAAGACTCCAAAATATGCCAGTATAAAATGAAACATGAGATATCAATCATAAACACTAAAGAGAAACAAGGAAATTAGAAAACAATTTAGTAGAAGAAAAGGAAGGACTTAGCTGCTGCTTAGGATTCATAAGCGAGCAAGGTGGCCGCTGGACAGAAATGAAGCCCCTTGAACAAGAGGAGGCTCCTGGAAAGTTGTCCTGCATCTGTCTCGATATGATGAGTCAAGGGTAGCAATCTCAGATTTGAACTTATTAGCCTGCTTCTGCAATTCTTGCACATACAGAACTGCATCTCCAACTATGGAAGCTTTGTCCATCTTAGTAATATTAGGAACCATAGAGCGCAAAGCGAAGAGCTTTTCCTTCATGCGGCTGCGCCGCGGCCTCTCCGACATGAGAGTTGTGGATCTGTCACTCTCTTTCCTCTTATCCGATGTTGAGGATTCCCCCTCGTCGTCCCAGCGCTTCTCTTCTACGTCGTCATTTTGAAGCTCGTCCCCCACGCTGGTTGTGCTGTTGAATTCTGCAACTGAATTGATTACTGGTAAATCAAAAACATCGTCGTTAAGATCATCGAAATCGTATGCTTCAGAAGTGAAATTGAGAATTGGATCATCGGCTGCCTTGTCTTCCCGGATTAGATCTAGAAACTCATCTAAGTTGTCGTCGAAATTATATGCGAATTCTTGGAATGAGATTATTCTTCTCTTGATCGATCTTAATTTTCGAGGTGAAGTTGTACGAGGTGTAGAAAGTAATAACACGGGGTTTACGTGGTTCGACTTTTAATGAAGTCTACGTCCACGGAGAGGAGAGCTGATGTATTTATGATTTGAATATAGCAATTACAGGTTGTCCCTCTAATCTAGCTTTGAGAGCCTATTTATAGACAATTTAGAGGCGGGCCGGGCTGCTCTTGGGCTGATCCACTAATGGGCTTCTATTGGGCCTTATTTGATGGGCCATATCCTATCACATCCCCCCCTCAAAAGAAGATCGGCACCGAAGTGGAGATCTTGACGAGGTTGGCGGAGTGATGATCTGGGCGAGGTGAAGATCTTGCAGTTGCCGAAGTCGAGGTGAAGATCTTGTAGTTACCGAAGTCGAGGTGAAGATCTTGTAGTTACCGAAGTCGAGGTGAAGATCTTGTAGTTACTGAAGCCGAGGTAGAGGTGCAGTTTGTTGACGAAGCCGAGGTAGTAATCGAGGTGGTGGAAGATAATTGTTGCGGAAGGCTGTGACACGCGTCGTTTTCCTATTGGTGAAGGCGAAGAAGCGGGATTTTGAAAAAGAGGCGGTTGGGAAAAGGTGATTTGACGTTTATAAAAGCTTCTTTCGGAAGCTAAAAAACACTTTTTGCCTTTTGCAATCCCTATCTTTGCTTTCCAAACTGAGAAAAAGCTTTTGTTCTTTCTACCATTGTCGACTTCGAGTTCGAGAAAAACCTTCATCCTTTGAATCTTTTGAACAAGTAAGTATTTGCTATTATGGCTTCTTCGTCTTCTTCTTCTTCGTCTTCTTCTTCTCGCACCCCAGTCGATCTTGAGGTAGTAGAGTCTCCCTTGCCGATTAGGAGTTTTCCGGCGAGGGTTTCTGTTAGGGTTTTTACCCGTGCTTTTTCCCCTCCCGTATTTCGGGAAGTTGAGTTCTTGCCCCTAGCTGGGTCGGGTGCGGTGCTGGATTTTTCTTCCACCATGAGTGACTCGCACATGGTGAATCTGGCCCGCCATTTTGTTTTCCTGGAGTCCATGGAGTTAGTTCTTCCTCGGGCGGAGGATAGGGGTTGCTCTCCGCCTGTAGGTTTTTTTACAGTTTACGAAGACTACCTGCATTTTGGTCTTCGCTTTCCTTTGAGCCCCATTTTTGTTGAGTTTTTGGAGAGGTGGAGGCTGCCTCTGGGGCAGTTAGCACCGCCGTCGATCAAGCAGATCGTCGGTTTTTGTATTGAGGTCGGCAGCCGCGGAGGCTCGGCCTCGTTAGGTTCTTTGCTGCGCTTCTTTAGGGTGAAGCGGGCGCCGACGGGGTGGGTGTATCTTTCCCCTACCAATAAATTTAAGCTGGCCACCCCGTCGAAGGTATCGAACTGGCAGAAGAAATTCTTCTTCTGCCGAGCAGAGGGAGTGCCTCGGCATGACTGGTCCTCGGTCAAGTTCGGGCCGCAGCTGAGGGTGGATCCCGTCGGCGAAGTCGAGGCGAGCCTGGCGAACCTCGGCATGATTAAGAGGAAATATGCCGAGGCTGAGTTGTCGAGGCACGGGCTAAGCCCCTGTGACACCATCGCCGACGTGGATCCGGGTGAGGTTTTTGGGTTGTGTTGTCTGTCCTCGTTTCTCCAAACTAGATTTTAATGTTTGTTCTACTTCTGCAGTGGATCCCGAAGTTTTGCAAGCGGCCCTGAGGAAGAAGAAGAAGAGGCCGAGAATCACTTCGGCCGCCGAGGAGACGCCGCGCCTGGAGAGGGCGGAGAGGGTGGAGACTGGGGTGACTCCGCCCGTGATTGACCTGGAGGAGCCTCGGAGGGAGGAGGTAAGAGGCCCGGATGCTCGGGCATCCGGGTCGGGGGCAGCTCGTAGGGCCCTGTTTCCCGAGGTGAGTGGAAAAAATTTTAGCTTTTTCTACTTTGATTCTTTTTCTTGTTCTATGTTGACATATTCTGTGCAGGAGGCGAATATGGTGCTGGATGGGCTGAGTGCCCTCTCGAACTTCGTCATTGGCGGAGTCGAGCAGTTTCGGGCCCTAAACGCCGAGCTCGAGGGGGCGAGGGCCGAGGCAGCGAGGGCGGAGGAGCAGGAGGCTAGGACTTTGACCGAGCTGCTCGCGGCGGAGAGGAAGGTGGCCGAGGTGGAGGCCGAGGCGGCGAGGTTGAGGGGAGAGCTGGCCGAGGAGAGGGAGAGGATGGCCAGGGCGGCGGCCGAGCACGGCGGCGTGCTGCGAGCGCTTGCTGAGCGGATTTTCCGTTCCAAGTACTTCGGTACCGTGGCGGCGCAGCTGGTGACCGCCATGAGCACGCCGATTACTTCGGCAGCGCTCGAATTGGTTGCCAAGGATTACCCCGAGCTTGATAAAGTCAAGTACGGGTATGAGAAGGTGACCAAGGAGGAGTTGCTGCGGGAGTACGCGGAGGTGCTCGTGGAGTGCACCGCGGCCATCCCGGTGGTGGAGCGGCTCGCACAGCAGAGGACCCTGCTGTCCGAGCAGGCGGTTCGGCACTGCCCGGTGGATCGGGATGACAGTCTTGAGGCCGTCATTGCCGATCTGGCTAGGAGGCCGGCTGCTGATGCCGAGGAGGGAGGAGGTGAGGGCGGCGGCGCTGAGGGGCCTGAGGTTGGTGGGGATGAGGAGCAGTAGTTTTGTTTTTCTTTTCTTTAGCTTGTATCACGTCTCTATTAGGGAGGCGCTTTTTACACGTATATAAAATACTTTACCTTGAACTGTGCCTCTTGCTGAACTGCTTATTTATTATTATTTATATTTTTTTTTTTGTAGTCTGCTTTTGACTTCTCCAGGACTTCGCTGCTTGAACAAGAAATAAATGAGCTTCGTCGGGCTGCCGAAGCTGCCGAGGTCGAGGCCGCATGTTGGAAAAGCCGAGCTGCCAACATCGAGACCGAGCTCGAGGCGAAGCTTCGGTTGGCCCAGGAGAAGCTGGACGAGGAGCACGCGAGGTTCCTAGAGCTCGAAGATAAGTTTAAGCAGGTCAAGGACGACCTTCAGACGTTTAAGGCTGTAGCCGAGGAGCATGAAGAGTATGAGGACCGTATACATAGGAGTGGTGGCCTGACCATATACGAGGTCCATACGCAAATAAAAGAGGTCCGAGCTCGTACGAAGAAGTACATAGAGAAGTACGGCGATGACTCCTGGCAAGTTCGCGAGCAGGAAGAGGCGCTTCTCAAGCTCGGCTCCATGTATAAAATCATTTTGAAGAGGAACCCGAAGCTGAAGAGGTGGATCGAGTCCAAGAATGCAAGACTTGACCCTACTTCGGAGGCGTTTTTGGAGGGTAACCTAGAGGGGGTGCAGCCTCCCAGCGCGGCCTTGACTCGAGAGCAGACTCAAGCGATCATGGCTCGAGGCGGTGGCCGACGTGTGGTGACTGGCCAAGGTCGATCTGCGCCTTCAGGCCGGGGTCGGGCCGCGCCTCCGGGCCGAGGTCGATCTGTGTCTCTAGGCCGTAGCCGAGGAGGTTTTGGCCGTGGCGAGGGAATGGCCTTCTTAGATACGGTGCTCGGTCATGGTGGCGCCAGTTCGAGCTCGGGTTTGGGTTTTGTGGAGAAGTACCTTAGTTTTAGCAGTAAGTCTCCAGGCTCGGATCCTCCACCATGATTGTAATACATATTCTTATGAAATAAAATACAACTTTTCATCATCATTACTTCTCTAAAGCTTTACTTAATTTGTGTAATCAAGTTTGCTTCAAGATGTTTGTGATGATTAGTATGTACTTCGGAGTTACTTCGTCTTATGCCGAACTTCTTTTTGAAGACGAGGTCGAAGTTTGACGAACTTCTTTCTGCCATTCTGAGGACGAAGTTTAGGCTTTGGATCAGCTACTTCGTCTAAGGACGAAGTTTGGGCTTTGAGATCAGCCACTTCGTCTAAGGACGAAGTTTGGGCTTCGAGATCAGCCACTTCGTCTAAGGACGAAGTTTGGGCTTCGAGATCAGCCACTTCGTCTAAGGACGAAGTTTGGGCTTCGAGGTCCTTATTTGTTGAATTTATCGATAGGAGTGGTCTCCCTAGAGGCTACTCCAATATTGGAGTTTTAGCTTGATTTGGACATGTACACAGAATAAATACTTTATAAAACCCTATATAAGAAATAAAATCCAAATTGTCTTAAATTACAAGTAATATTTCTTTAAGTGAGAAACATGCCAAGTTCGGGGTACTGGCTCGCCAGATATGTGGACTAGCTTGTACGACCCTTTGCCGAGGACATCTTGGATTTGATAGGGGCCTTCCCAGGTTGCTTCTAGTTTACCGAGCTTTTCTGCCTTACTAACTTCATTATTTCTGAGGACGAAGTCGCCTTTTCGGAATTGTCGACGCTTCACTCGGTTGTCATAATACCGAGCTACTTGCTGTTTGTACCGAGCTTCTTGTATATAGGCTCGTTCTCGTTTTTCTTCCAATAGGTCCAAGTTAGTTCGGAGGCCTTCTTCGTTGGCATTGGCCGTAAAATTTATAGTTCTGGGGCTCGGCAAGCCGATCTCCACTGGGATCACCGCCTCGGTTCCGTAGACGAGGTTGTATGGTGTTTCTCCATTGGATGTCCGAGGAGTAGTTCGGTAGGACCAGAGGACTTGAGGTAAATTTTCTGCCCAATCTCCTTTGGCTTTGTCGAGGCGAGTCTTCAAACCCTTGACTATTGTCCGGTTCGTGACTTCGGTTTGGCCATTCGCCTGAGGGTGTGCTACCGAGGTGAATTTCTGTTGAATGTTGAGTTCGGAGCACCATTCTCTAAACTCCTTGTCAGTGAACTGAGTTCCATTATCCGAGACGAGGACGTGAGGTATGCTGAAGCGGCAGACTACGTTTTTCCAGACGAAGTTGAGGGCTCTTTTGCTCGTAATTTTTGCTAGAGGCTCGGCTTCTACCCACTTCGTAAAGTAGTCGATGGCTACTATTAAGAATCACAGCTGACCAGGGGCTTGTTCAAACGGACCAACGATGTCTATCCCCCATTGCATGAAGGGCCAGGGGCTTTGCATGCTGGTTAGCTCGGTTTGAGGTAGCCTCGTAACAGTTGCATGGAGTTGGCACTTCGGACACCTTTTGACGAGGTCGACTGCGTCTCGAAGCATGGTCGGCCAGTAGTATCCCCATCTCATAATCTTTCTGGTTAAAGCTCGAGCTCCGATATGACTACCACAGGATCCTTCGTGCACTTCGCGCAATATGTAGTTCGCTTGGTTGGGCCCCGCGCACCTTAGAAGAGGTTGAAGATATGATTTTCTATATAATACTCCTCGATCTAGGATATATTTGACTGATTTGCTTTGAAGCTTCCGAGCTTCAATCTTGTCAGCAGGGAGTTCACCTTTTTCTAAATAATCCCGAAGTGGTGTCATCCAGCTCGGCTCGTCATCGGACACCATATTTACTTCGGCTTCGTCGATACTTCGAGTTGTGACTTCTTCTACGGGAGAGGCTGTAGTTGACGATGCGAGCTTGCTTAACGCATCAGCTCGGTCGTTATCGCCTCTAGGAATTCGTATTAGCTCGAAGTGTGAGAAGCTTTCTTGTAAAGTTTTGACCTTGTGGAGATATTTTTTCATCCTTTCATCACGCGCTTCGTATTTGCCTAGGACGTGACTTACTATGCTCTGGGAGTCACTGTAGACTTGTATAGCTTGTATTTGAAGAGTTTGTGCGAGGCGAAGTCCGGCTATCAGGGCTTCGTATTCCACTTCGTTATTTGTGGTTGGGAAGCTTAACCGTAGAGCATAAGGAATTTCCTTCCCTTCCGGACTGACGAACAGAATTCCCGCTCCACTTCCTTTTTTGCCCGACGCCCCATCCACGTAAAATTTCCAACAATCTACTGGAGGTGTCTTCGGCCTTTCTTCTTCGGTATTCTCTTTGGAAGGTTTGGAGGGTTTCGGAGGCTCGGCGAATACTGCCTCTACTAGGAAATCCGCCAGTGCTTGTCCCTTGATAGCCTGCCGAGGTGCAAAGGAGATCGTATGCTCGCCAAGTTCAACTGCCCATTTGGCAATTCACCCCGAAGCTTCTGGCTTCGTGAGTACTTGCCGAAGTGGGAGGTCGGTTAATACTTGTATCGGGTGAGCATGGAAGTATGGTCGAAGTCGTCTCGCAGCATTCACCAAGGCAAGTGCGACCTTTTCCAAGGGTTGGTACCTCGTTTCTGGCCCTTTTAGAGCTCGGCTTATGAAGTATATGGGTAACTGCCGAGGTCCTTCTCGCACTAGGACTGCGCTAATTGACTCGTCCGAGGCGGCGAGGTATAGGGAAAGAACTTCGCCTTTCCTTGGGACGGATAATGTGGGCAAGTTGTCGAGGTACCTTCTCAAATTTTCGAAGGCTGACTTGTGCTCGTCGTTCCATTCGAAGTTCGGAGCCTTCTTTAAGATTTTGAAAAATGGGAGTTGCTTCTCGGCTGCTTTAGATAGGAATCGGCTTAGCGCGGCCAAGCAACCTGTCAATCTGTGCACGTCATGTACTGACTTCGGCACTTGCATTTCTTGGACGACCTTGACTTTTGCTGGATTGGCTTTTAATCCTTCGCGAGAGACCCAGCACCCTAGGAATTTTCCGGACTGGACCATGAAAGTACATTTTCCTGGGTTTAACTTCAGGTTCACCTCGCGAAGTAGTTTGAAGACGACCTGGAGGTCGTTTAAGCTAGTGTTGACTTTTTTGCTTTTGACGACGATGTCATCGACGTATACTTCAACGATCTGGCCGATGTGAAGCTCGAATATCTTGTCAACCATCCTTTAATATGTGGCTCCAGCGTTTTTTAGTCCGAAGGGCATTTTCTTATAAGCGAAAATGCCGAAGTCTGTGACAAAGGCTGTCTTCGGAGCGTCCTCGGTACTCATAAGGACTTGATGATAGCCTTTGTATAGATCAAGGAAACTAAACACCTCGTGATCAACGAGGGCTTCCACTTTTTTATCGATGTTGGGGAGGGGGTAACAATCCTTAGGGCAGTGTTTGTTGAGGTCGGTATAATCAACACACATGCGCCATCCTCCTCCTTGCTTCTTCACCATCACGGGGTTGGCCAACCACGTCGGATATTTTACCTCGAATAAAATATCGGCTTGCTGTAGTTGGCGTACCTCGTCGTGTATCACTTGATTTCTCTCGGCGGCAAAAGCTCGTTGCTTTTGCCGAACTGGTTTCACCTCGGGATCGATGTTGAGGTGGTGGGTGATGACATTTGGTGATACTCCGGTCATATCTAGAGGTGACCAGGCAAAGATATCTCTGAACTCCCGAAGTAGTTGTATAACTTAACTTCGGAGTTCGGTTCCCCCGACGAAACCGACCTTGACGACCTTGGACGCGTCGTTTTCGTATAGTACGACGTCTTCTAGAGGTTCTGCAGCGGACGAGGTCGACTTCGTCACCTCGGGGTTCTGTAATTGTTATGCTTGGGGATGTTGCACACCAGAACCTCGGAGTGCGACCTGCATGCACTCCTTGGCCTGTGTTTGATTACCCCGAAGCGTGATAATTCCGTTCCTTGAAGGTATTTTGATCGTCAAATGGTAGGCCGAGCAGACTGCTCTCGTCGCTATCAGCCAATCTCTTCCTAAGATAATGTTATAGGGAGAGTTGGCTTTGACGACGAAGAAGTGGATTATCTTCGTAGTGGATAATGGACTTCGTCCTACCGTCATGGGGAGTGAGATCGTACCATCTGTCGAGGTCTCCCCTTGTGTGAAGTTCTTCAATGGGACGGGTGCTGGTTTTAGGCGCGCTTCTTCGATGTCAAGTTTGTCGAAGCAGCTTTTGAAAAGTACGCTTACCGAGGCCCCACTATCGATGAATATTCGGTGCACTAATTTGTTGGCCACCACGGCTTCAATGATAGTGGCATCTTGATGAGGCGAGGCGTGAGGGACGGGGTCATCACTAGAGAAGGTAATGACTTCGTCCTTTTTGAGCCTCTTGTGAGAGGGTTCTTCCGATGGTTGGTTCTGAGCCTCGGCTTTCAGCGAGGACCTCGTCGAACCTTGCGGCAGCCCGATGATGGCGGCGATGACTCCATCGTACTAAGGCTGGTCTTCATCCTCGTCCTCGTCATCATGCCTCGGTTTCTTATCGTGGTGGGGTTTGTAGTTTTCCCCCCTGTTTCTACTTCGCTTGCTTCTGCTCCGAGATCGGGTCTCCTGCTGATTTTGACCTCGGTATTTCCCAAGAGTGCCATCTCGCACTAGGTGGTCGATTTCCGAGGTGAGGTTTCGGCACTCCTCGGTGTCATGGCCGTGGTCCTCATGGAACTCGCAGTACTTGTCCTTTGGTCGTCTCTTTGATCCAGTTCGGGACAACGGTGGAGGCTTTGGGAACAAGTTCGTATGGAGCTCGTAGATTTCTGCTCGAGGTTTGCTTAGCGGAGCGAACCGATCTTGTTCTTGACTAGGCCGAGGTCCGAGGCGGGACGCTAGTGGACCTCGTTGGATTCTCTCAAGGGCACCTCGTCGATTCTGCCCGTGATCGGCTCGTTCCTCCCTTCTTTTCCTATCCTGACCTTCAGGTCGGTCAATAGCTCGCTTCTTTCTATCGGCCTCATCTGCTTCGGCGAATGTATCAACAATCCACCACAATTGTTTGGAGGTTTGGGGTCGCTCTTTTACGAGCTCCCTGAAGAGAGTGCCAGAGTGAATGGCATTTTGGAATGCCGAGATGAGGACGTCGTCGGATAGGCGGTCGACCTTGAGGCTTTCATTGTAGAATCTGGCCAAGAAGTCGCTGATGGATTCTCCTCGTCCTTGTCTCAAGGTAAGGAGTTGGGCCGAGCTGATCTTTGCCTCGGCTTTTTGGAAGAAGCGCCGCTCGAAGGCATCCAGAAGGTCGGCATACGACCCTATGCTACAGCGCGGGAGGTTGTCAAACCATTTTCGTGCATTGTCCACGAGCAGTTCGGGGAAGACTTAGCACATGTAAACGTCCTCGGCCAATCCCTGGTTCAACATGTTGTATTGGTATTGTGACAAAAAGTTGCTCGGGTCACAGGAACCATTGTAGGGTTTAATAGGTGGGACCCTATATGTTGATGGGAGCGGAGTGTAGAGGATTTTGTTGGTAAAAGGGGTAGCGATTCTACTGTAGACTGTGAATCTTCCCTGTCTGTGGTCACCCTCGTCACGTCGGTAAGGATCGACGTTTCGACGAGGTGACATCCTCTCTCCGCGATACTCCTCGTCACGTCGGGGAGGGTCGGCGTTTTGATGAGGCGAAGTTGAACCTCGCCGAGGTGAGGCAGTGTTTCCTCGGCGATCATGCGGTCTCCGGGGGACTTCGTCATCTCTTCCCTCAACAATCTGGTTCGAGGGACGAGGTTGTTGTCGTGATGGTCCCGCTCTATCTTCCTCGTTCTGACTTCGTTGCTGATGCTGCTCGGCGAATTTGAGGAAGTCTTGTTCGTGAAGGTCCAGGTATGCTTTGAGCGCATCTCCGAGCTGAGGTTGGAGCGAGGTGTTTCCTCGTTGGTTGTCCTGATTCAGCCCTCCGCTATTGATAGAATCGTGAGATCGGTTCGAGTGAACGTCCTCCACATGGCCTTCCGGAGTTCGGCGACGGAGTACGTGCTGTCTATCAGGTTGTACCCGACGTACATCCCCTTCGTTGGTAGAGATACGAGGTGGATCGGCTGGTACGAGGGGAAGCTCGGCTTGGTTCTGCTTTCCTTTAGCAGCAGCAGCTATGGCAGAACGAGTAGACTTCACCATTGTTTCTTCACTCAGAAAATGTGGATCGAATTCACAAAATTTATATCGAATTCCCACAGACGGCGCCAGTGATCGATCTTAATTTTCGAGGTGAAGTTGTACGAGGTGTAGAAAGTAATAACACGGGGTTTACGTGGTTCGACTTTTAATGAAGTCTACGTCCACGGAGAGGAGAGCTGATGTATTTATGATTTGAAAATAGCAATTACAGGTTGTCCCTCTAATCTAGCTTTGAGAGCCTATTTATAGACAATTTAGAGGCGGTTATGCTAAGTGGGCCGAGGTGCTGGGTTTATGGGCCGAACTATTGGGCCAAACTGTTGGGCCGAGCTGCTCTTGGGCCGAGGTGCCACTGGGCCGGGCTGCTCTTGGGCTGATCCACTAATGGGCTTCTATTGGGCCTTATTTGATGGGCCATATCCTATCAGCTCTCTTCTTTACCTCTCTCTTCCATTTTATGATCTCTTTGTTTATTTTTGTTTGAATTTGCGGTGAGATCAATACTTTGCACATGAGGGTCTGAGAGGAAAGCGAGCGTAGGGGGTCGGGCGGCGAAGGATTTTGTTGTGGTGGTGACTCGCGGCGGCGCGTGTAGTTTGGGGAAATGAGAGTTGAGAGCTGAGATAGACATTGAACTCAGCGATGGTTGGTTGCAGCATAATTCATGGGTTTGTATAATTCGAAGATTCCATTCTTCTACTCCCCACCTGATTTTTCACCAAATCTTTCTTCAAACAAATCACTGTACTCAATTGATTACAAACTCATGCTGATAACTGATAACTGTTATAATTTGTGGTGGTTTGGTTCTCCAATTGTCTACAAAGAATCATATGTTAGATTAATTTCTATTAATCTCATAAGTATGGTCACTTATACATTAAAATGTGTTATTTGCTATTATATAAGTATATAATCCTATAGTGTAATTGCTAAGTTGTTGAGGGGCTGACTTGCAATTACAAATAAGTTGTTTTAATAAAATATGGGTGGTCCCCAGGGGAATCATACCGATACGTTGACTTCTGTTCTCCCCCATCAGAACGGTGCATAAGGAAAACTAAGGTGATCATCCCCTGGAAGACCATCCCACACCTCAATCCTCTTCCGCACTGTTACATGGCGTTTCCAGGTTAGTGATTTGTCATCTTCATCACATCAATGCTTCGGACTTTACATGATAGAGAACTTTAGTCGTTTAGGAATTCACTTTAGGACTCTTCTGCAGTATGTTGAATTCCATACTCCAACAAGTGGTATCAGAGCCACTCTATCCATGTTAGTCTGAGATTAGGACATTATGTGATGATGCTATTGATCCTCCATGATTTTACGCTTTGAATTTTTGGGAGAATTCTGATTTCTGTATCTTCCGCTGTATCTATTTAGGAATTCTCCTAATTTCATGTTTTGGGCGTTATTGGGTGTAAAATCATGTGTTTTATGTTCCTTTCATGTGGGGAAGGGTTTAATTGGGGTTTAATCTCTTTAATTTCCTGTTTACGCTGTTAATTGATGCCCATTCCGGTCAAAACAGCATTTTCGCGTCGCTGAATCACGGAAGTACCGAAAGTCCAGGTCAGCGATCGCTGAGTTGTCAGCGGCCGCTGACATTATTAAAAAAAAAAATTATTTTATTAAAAAATTTGCCGTGAGTGGGGTCAGCGACCGCTGAGTTGTCCGCGGTCGCTGACTTGCTCGTTTTGGTACAGAAAGTTTGGTCAGCGACCGTTGAGGTGTACGCGGTCGCTGACCCTGCTAAATTTCGGTACAGAACGTCTTGTCAGCGACTGCTTAGTGCCCCGCGGTCGCTGACCTTGCTTAATTGGGCAGCGACGTTTTCTTTTTGTTGTATATGTTTTCTAGGTGTTTTAGTTGAATCAATACGTCGCCAAAGTGACCTCTTTTGTGTAGACTACCACATCTAGCCCTATATATGGTTGTTTTGCGTTTTCAATTCATGCATTTGTGTGATCGGCCTAAAGGAAGATCCACATTTGGCCGAATTGACTATGCATACTGTGGAGATAAGTGAGTGATAGTAATCTAGTTGAACTTGTGTGTTCAATAAAACGGTCCAAAGACTGTTTGTTGTTCGACACGTCCTTACTATCATCACTTGATCACTACATCGAGAGTACGACTTGCAACCAATGTTGAAGCCCAAAGGATAGACATTGGTGGTGCGCTTGGTATCTCGGATGGGGATAAAATCTATTGACCATTAGTTAGGACCTCAAGTTTCTATGTTGTGCGTAAATTAACTCATGTATGTTTACTGATTCGGTTTTTTATTCTTTTGTTCAATTCAGCTAATATGTCATCCACGAATACTTTATCTTCTGGCATTAACCCACCTCCCATGTTAAATGGGACAAACTTTAAAGATTGGAAAAGACACCTTTTGATCATGCTGGGTTGCATGGATCTAGACTTGGTCTTTCAGACTGAACAACCCGCACCTCTCACTGAGGAAAGTACTCTTGAACAAAGAAAGGAGGTTGAGAGGTGGGACCGTTCTAATAGACTAAGTATGATGATCATGCTTAATAGTATCCCAGAGGCCTTCAGATGTCATGACATTGAAAAGGTCAGTTCGGCCAAAGTCTTCCTTGAAGAACTCGAACAGTGTTTTGCCAAAAATGACAAAATAGAGTTGATGTCTCTTCTCTCGACTCTTACGTCGATGAGATATAAAGGAAAAGGAAGTATTAGGGAGTACCTTATGGAGATGTTTAACATCGCTTCAAAGCTTAAGGCTTTGAAAATGGAATTCACTGATGATTTCCTGGTACTTATGGCCTTAATCTCTCTACCTCCACAGTTTAGCCAGTTTAAGACTAGCTACAACTGTCAAAAGGAGAAATGGACTCCTAACGAGCTCATTTCTCAATGTGTTCAAGAGGAGGAAAAGCATAGGAGAGAGCGAAATGAAAGTGCCCATGTGGCAATGACCTCTAAGGGTAAAGGCAAGAAAAGGCTGTCTGAAAAACAAGCTGCTGATAAAGGACCGGCTAAGAAGAAACAAGCTAAGGAAATGAATTGTTTCTTCTGCAAGAAGCCGGATCACGTGAAGAAAGACTGTACTAAGTACCACGAATGGCGTGCTAAGAAAGGTATAGTCTTTACTTTGGTCTGTTCTGAAGTTAATTTATCTTCAGTACCTAGAAATACTTGGTGGTTGGATTCGGGTGCTACCACTCACATTAATATTTCTATGCAGGGTTGCCTAAGCTACCGAAGACCGAGTGGTGTTGAGAGACACATCTACGTTGGAGACGGAAAGTCGGTTGAAGTGGAAGCTATAGGACATTTTAGATTAATGTTAGGGACTGGATATTTTTTAGATTTAAAAGACACTTATGTTGTACCGTCGTTTAGACGGAATTTGATTTCCGTTTGTTTATTGGACAAATTTGGTTACACTTGTTCTTTTGGAAACAAACAATTTACATTGTCTTTTAATTCAATGGTTGTTGGATCTGGTTACCTTAACTCTTATGATAATCTACAGAAGTCTTAGAGTTGATACATACTGATATATGTGGCCCTTTCCCTACAGCTTCTTGGAATGGCCAACAGTATTTCATCTCTTTTATAGATAACTTCTCAAGATATGGCTACCTGTATCTCATACATGAAAAGAGTCAATCTATTGACGTGTTCAAAGCTTTTAAAGCTGAAGTTGAAAATCAACTTAACAAAACCATTAAGGCTGTTAGATCTGATCGTGGTGGTGAATACTATGGTAGATATGACGGCTCAGGTGAACAACGTCCTGGCCCTTTTGCTAAATTCCTAGAGGAATCCAGAATTGTTCCTCAGTATACAATGCCTGGTACACCAAGCATGAATGGAGTATCTGAGAGACGCAACAGGACTCTTAAGGATATGGTAAGGAGTATGATAGCTCATTCTACCTTACCTGAGTCTCTCTGGGGAGAAGCATTAAAGACAGCAGCTTATATCCTAAATAGAGTACCCACTAAGGTTGTTACTAAAACACCTTATGAGCTATGGACTGGTCGAAAACCCAGTCTTAAGCACTTGCATATTTGGGGCTGTCCAGCTGAAGCAAGGCCTTACAGGCCTCATGAAAAGAAATTGGACCCCAAAACAGTTAGCAGCTACTTCATAGGATACTCTGAACACTCAAGGAGTTTTAAGTTTTATGATCCCACATCTAGAAATATATTTGAGACGGGAACTGCCTCGTTCTTTGAGGATATTGACTTTGGGGGAAGAAATAGAATAAGGGATATTACTTTTGAGGAGGATTCAAATATGAATCCTACTACTGCATCAAGCAGTGCTGCTGCTTCTAGTAGTGTTCAGGTTCTCGTACCTTTCATTACTCGAGAAGCAGATGAGAATGTACCTCGAGGTGATATCATTGAGAATATCCCCATTCAATTGGATCAAAGTCAACAACCTCAAGAACAACCTATAGAGCAACCTGTAGAGCAACCTCAATTGCAATTGAGGAGATCCACTAGAGAGAGACAGAGTGCTATTCCTGAGGATTATGAAGTATACCTCATGGAAGCTGAGGAATCTAATGGACTGATGGAAAACGACCCTGTCACTTTCCGTCAGGCCATGCAAGATGAACACTCTGCTAAATGGATTGAAGCCATGAATGAAGAGTACAAGTCTATGCAAGACAATAAAGTATGGGATCTTGTCCCATTACCATCAGGAGCAAGACCAATTGGTTGTAAATGGATATTTAAAACCAAGAGAGATGCTAAAGGTAAAGTGGAAAGATATAAAGCACGTCTTGTTGCTAAAGGCTATACTCAGAAAGAAGGTGTAGATTATTCTGAGACTTTCTCTCCAGTTTCATCGAAAGACTCGTTTAGAATAATCATGGCTTTAGTTGCTCATTTTGATCTTGAGCTACATCAGATGGATGTTAAGACTGCGTTTCTCAATGGAGACATTGAAGAAACAATCTATATGAAACAACCAGAGCACTTTGAAACAGGTGACTCGAAGGAAATGGTTTGTAAACTTAAGAAATTCATCTACGGGCTCAAGCAAGCTTCTCGTCAATGGTATCACAAATTTCATGAAGTAGTTCTCTCATTTGGTTTTGAGATGAACGTAGTTGAGGATTGTGTATATCATAAGTTCAGTGGGAGTAAATTTGTACTTCTGGTTCTATATGTAGATGATATCTTACTAGCCTCCAATGACTTGAACTTCCTTAAGGATACTAAGAGATTTCTATCTGTGAACTTCGAGATGAAAGATCTTGGGGAAGCTTCTTTTGTATTAGGAATTCAGATATACCGTAATAGATCTAAAGGTGTACTTGGATTGTCACAAAAGAGTTATATCGAAAAGATATTAAAGAGGTTTAGTATGCAAGGTAGTAGACCAGTTGATACCCCTGTATCTAAAGGAGAAAAGTTTAGTCTTTCTCAGTGTCCTAAAACCAATCTTGAGATTCAACAGATGCAAAACATTCCTTATGCTTCGGCAATAAGAAGTTTAATGTATGCTCAGGTATGTACGCGTCCAGATATTGCGTACATAGTAGGAATGCTAGGTAGATATCTAAGTGATCCTGGGATGACTCACTGGAGAGCAGCCAAGAGGATTTTCAGATATTTACAAGGAACAAAAGATTACATGCTAATCTACAGAAGGTCAAATAACCTGGAGGTCATTGGATACTCCGATTCTGACTTTGCTGGTTGTCAAGACAGTAAGAAATCCACTTCTGGATATGTCTATCTGTTGGCTGGAGGAGCTATATCTTGGAAAAGTGTCAAGCAGACACTTGTAGCTTCTTCCACAATGGAAGCAGAATTTGTAGCATGTTATCAAGCTATAGATCACAGGATCTGGCTGAAGAACTTTGTCACTGGGCTGCGCATTGTGGAAACAATCGAAAGACCACTTAAGATTTATTGTGACAATAAATCAGCAGTCCTGTATTCTAACAACAATAGGAGCTGTTCAAAGTCGAAGCACATCGACATCAAGTTCTTGGTTGTGAAAGAGAAGGTTCAGAATAAGCTGATATCGATTGAGCATATCGGAACTGGCTCCATGATTGCGGATCCGTTTACTAAGGCCCTGGTGCCTAAGGTCTTTCATGAGCATGTAGCTAATATGGGATTATCATCATTAGATGAGATTGTATAGATTCAGTGGTAGCTGCATTTTGTTGCTTATCGATACTTTTGTTTGCGTTTTGTTGTTGCAACACACTTACTTCACCTTTAATGAAGTTCTATCTTGATCAAGATTTCAGTTATGTTGCTTATTTTGTATTCATTTGCCTTCATCTAAAGTTTAAAGGTTTAAAGAGGACCATTCGAAAATAGATTCTAAATCTGATTTTCGTTATACCATGTGATCTATGTCGTTTTATTGTATTTGTGCATGTGATTACTGTCAGTCTAGTCGAGCTATATTTGATGAACGCTGCTTTAGTCCTTGTATGAGTGCAGTTAATGGACGAGATTGTTTATATACATCATATATAATAGCATTTTGGTTTAAGCGCTTTTCTGGTCATAACACATTATCAAGGCTGTTGTATATTGTGCCCAAGTGGGAGATTGTTAGATTAATTTCTATTAATCTCATAAGTATGGTCACTTATACATTAAAATGTGTTATTTGCTATTATATAAGTATATAATCCTATAGTGTAATTGCTAAGTTGTTGAGGGGCTGACTTGCAATTATAAATAAGTTGTTTTAATAAAATATGGGTGGTCCCCAGGGGAATCATACCGATATGTTGACTTCTGTTCTCCCCCATCAGAACGGTGCATAAGGAAAACTAAGGTGATCATCCCCTGGAAGACCATCCCACACCTCAATCCTCTTCCGCACTGTTACATGGCGTTTCCAGGTTAGTGATTCGTCATCTTCATCACATCAATGCTTCGGACTTTACATGATAGAGAATTTTAGTCGTTTAGGAATTCACTTTAGGACTCTTCTGCAGTATGTTGAATTCAATACTCCAACATCAGAACCATAAACAAGAGAAGAGGAAAAGTAAATAGGACGCAAAGAAAACAATGGTAGTGCATGAAAACCCTAAAACTTTATTCCCATATATATAGGAGATCGACTATATAAAAAATATACATAAAGAAATGAATAATTATTCTAATAATAATATCCATAAAAACAAACATAAACAAGCTTATTGGAATAATAAAACCTAGATACAGAAATATGCAGGTATTCAAAAGTATTAATTCTAAAGCAGAAAGCTTCTTCAACCATTTCATGTCTAGCTAGCATGCATGCATTATTTACATTTGAGACTGTATTCATCAGTTAACTACCATTTTCCTATGATTAAAAAGAGGAACAAAAAGAGGGAGAATGATTACCTTGAAAACACACACACGTCAATAGTTTGTAAATTGCATGCTATTATGTTTAATACTCCATCCCTCCGGATACTTCTACTCATTTTTTCATTTTCTTCTATTCACAAAACTTCTTCTAACTTTAAATTTTTTATTTATAGTAAGTGGACCCACTATGCTCATTACACACAATTCAATTTAAAATACTATATTAAGTGGAATTCAAATTCCACTAAGTACAAACAACATTATTTAAAACAATATATTAAGTAGAATTGAAATTCCACTTGACATATCATCATTAAAGTCAACAAAACTACGTTAAAACTCGTGTCAGGTCAAAGTGGAAAAAAGTTTAGTGGACGGAGGGAGTATGTATAAAGAAACGTCTTCCAAACTTGAATCTTACGAAACCAGTGGCGGATCCAGAAAAAAATGTTAGGGGGGGCTAAGTTTCGAAGAATTATTTAAAAAAATAAATTTTGCTATAGTTCAAGTAGGCAGGAGGGGCTATTGTATAAATATACGTAAAAATACCGATAAATTTACGATTTTTTAAGTATAAAATATATCAAAAAAAAATTAGGAGGGGCTGAAGCCCCCCATTCACTAGCTGTGGATCCGCCACTGCACGAAACTGTCATATATATACATATACATATATATATATATATATATATTAGCAATAAAATTTCTTATAATCCATAATGTGTAAGTTATATAATTCTCCTAATTAGAGCCTTAAACGAGTCGAGCTAAATACTACTAGACTCGGCTCGGCTCGTTAAAAATATTAAAGTGTTTGAGTTTGACTCAAACTTTTGTTAGATTGTTCGAGCTTGGCTCGTGAGAAACTCAATAATATTATTTTCAAGTTTGTATTCGAGCTTGGCTCGTTTGACATTCAGTTATTTATTTTCGAGCTCGGGTTCGGGCTGAGCTTGATGTGAGTTGAATAAGGAGACCCTAAAGTCTAATTTCATGATTTATTGGAGCACAATCTATGAGGCTCATGGTGATTTACTTAATGGATCAATTGAAGATTATTTGGCTCAAATGCATTGAAGAAGGTTCGACGGAAAGACAGACTTGAAAGCCCAAGATGCATCGAGTTAATAAATTGAAAAGAGGCTTATTTTGAAGAAGATTTTGTTATTCATATTATTATTTTCGTATTTAATTAAGGTGCCAAAATTATAAAGTTTTAGTTAGTTGTGATATTGATTTTATTCCTTATTAGACTATGATTTTTATTTTTATTTATGGTTGAATTTTTTTCTTATTTATGCTATGCTTTATTTTCCTTTTAGATTATGATTTGTTTCCTGTTCATGGTAGAATTTTTTTTCCTATTCATCATAGATTTTATTTTCCTTTATCGTTGTATTTTCCTTTTGAGGTTTATGTCTATTACAATCCTATATATAGGGGAGGAATTGTATGAATTAAGTAGATAATTTGATTAATAAAATGTGAGTTTTTACTCTTTATTTCGTTCTCTCAGAACCTAGCGGATTTTCATCTATGAAGTTTATCGATGTATCAACGAGTTAACCACCCTTCATTCATGTGTCATTCTTCGTTCTCAAGTTGTTGAATCAACACCATGTTGGGGTATATGGAGTCCATCTCGCCTATATCATTTCTTGGGTTAGATTCAGAGGTTTTGGGATATTCTATTAGACGTATAGGTGAGTCAACCATCTCTCGTTCATGTATCATTTATCATCACCGAGTTGCTGAACCAACACCATGTTGGGGTATAGGGAGTCCATCTCGCCTATATAATTTCTTGTGTTATATTTAAGAGGTTTTGAGATATTTCATCCTATCAAGAATATGCTGGTGTTGTTGAATCGAGTTGCTATTTGGGTTGTAGGTGGTTAATTCTTGCTTATGGTACTTAGTGTTAGGGTATGTATGCCTCAAAGAATGTTTTATGCTTGGACGATGTATCAAACTTGATTTCAATTTCATTTTAATGAGAATAAATGTTTCTATCATTGGTTTGTTATATATTATTGTTATATATTGAATTGCAAACAAGTCCATTTATTACAATTGTAGACTGTGTGGTGGATTGATGTTTGCGGAAGGTAACACAGTCGGCTCTTTTGTAATAAAAAATCACAGTCTAAACAGACTTGGACAGTCTAGTCGATAAAGACTGCGATATCATTTGATGCGCGAGCTGACCTTAGCCCGCAGAATGATGTTGGTATGTATAAGTGGATACATATGCTTTGTGTATACATATTGAGAGGTTTCACAGTGAGATAAGTTCTAAGATGCTGATACTTAGAACGAGGCCTCGAAGTTAGTTCATTTCTTACTCTGTGACGATAAAATTAGTATAGATATTTGATTATACGCTGCTTTGATTCATCTACGCTTGCGGGTTTTTTGTAACCCAAAATAGTGATGTCTTGGGCGGTAATGATTGGCTTAGCCAGAAGTACTCGACTGTCAGTCGTGCAGAATCGCATCTTG
Source organism: Leonotis leonurus (assembly GCA_026898415.1). Lineage (NCBI taxonomy): Eukaryota > Viridiplantae > Streptophyta > Magnoliopsida > Lamiales > Lamiaceae > Leonotis > Leonotis leonurus. Next base: position 844,312 of record JAPKLX010000105.1, on the reverse strand, counting down.
GTGACACAAGTTAATTAAATCCGCGTGAGGCGTTCAAAAAGGTTTATTGCATAAGAAACCCAGCTGGTTGAGAATTTATTCCATATGTAATAATTAAGGTTTGAGCCGGATCACTCACGAATAAATATATTAATTAATTGTGAGTTATCAACAAAATTAGTTAATTAATGAATTTAGAAAATCTTAAACGCAGGAAATAATTAATGACAAAAGGGTTACATCCGTAATTCAAATGAATGAAGATGAGTTCAATATTTATCCTATAGTGGAGTCGATAAATATTTATAATAGACCTGCACTTATTGCGTTTACATGGAGTAATTAATTGGACGACAAATTAATTTAAATTAATTAATTTAAGTCTAAAGGTGGGTCAAACAATTAATTAAATTCAATTGGCCCAAAGGAGACTAGAAAATTAATTTATTTAAATTATGGATTTGTCCAAGCTAGAGGTTCACGGTTCTGAATTTTCGGAACCGAAATCGAACCGTAGTTGTGGCGGTTCACGATTTGGAACCGAACTGTGTAGGACAGTTCCAGTTCCAAACCGCCGGTTACGGTTCCGAACCATCTAAAAAATTAATGCTAATATATTTAAATTTTTGAAATTTTAGTTATATACATTGTATCATCATTTAATTTTGTATTACATAATTACCTTTTAATGTAATACTATAATTATTAGGTAAATATTTATTTAAATTTAGTTTTAATTATATATAATATCCATATAATAATATATTAAAATAAAATAAAAAAATATATATATTTTGATGTGTTATTATGTCATGAATACTTAAATTGAATAACACATTAAACACAAATACATTAATGAAATGAAACAAAATAAAATGTTAATATTTATGAATATAACAATATAAGATAAACACTAATAAAAAGTTAATTATTTTAATTTATAATATTAAAGTTTAATTAGATTTTCATCAAGTTAAGCTTTATTTTATTTAATTATTAATGTATTCATAAGTTTTAATGTGTTATTATGAATTATAAAAAGATTATTATAAAAAATTACTCTTTATAATATAAGAAATAAATTAAATTTAGTAATAAAATTGTGATATGGTTCCAAATTGACGGTTTCGGTTCTGAACCGCAGATTCACGGTTCTAAAATTTTGGAACCGTAACTTAACCGTCGTCTATACAGTTACGGTTCGAAAACAAACAGTCATGTTCGGTTACTGTCCGATTACGGTTTGGTTCCGGCCAATGTTGTAAAGTGCGTAAGGCGTAACTGAGGCGTTTTGCCTCGGCGAGGCGAGGCGTAAGCCTCGAGGCGGTATGAGGCGTAAGCCTCATAACAAAAAAAAAAAAACATAAAGAATTATTAAAGCATTGTAAAACAATATAGCCACAAACCAAACATTAATTTAATAGTTTTGAGGTCTTTAAAACATGCACCATAACCATAGTCATATAATTCCACATAAATGCACCATAACCATAACCATAGTCATATAATCCCACATAAATGCTTAATTAGGATTTAGGAATCATGTTATTTAATCCAAATCATCCTCCTCATCCTCCTCGTCCTCGGCCTCGTCCTCCCACTCGGACTCTTCATCAATCAAATTCGCAACTTCTTTATCTTTACCTAGATTACAAAATTGCAAGTTAAATAATACAATTTTAAGTTAAATATTTATATTAATTATTAAATATCAAATTTTATTTACCTTTTTCATTTGCACTCCTTTTTCTTTTATTACTTCCACCTTCACTTCCACGACCACGACCACGTGGTCCAGAACCACGACCACGACCTCGACCACTTGAAGTTCCATCGCTTCGTGGTGGCACATTGTTAAGAAGGGCCTCAAATTCTTCATCATCCATTGGCCCATTGTTTCCCCTATCCTCGGTGCCACCAACGGTCTCCTCATCATCAACAAACCATTCATCATCAGAAGACAAATACTCCACCTCCAAGGGATAAACCGATTCAACCCGACATCTTTTTTGCATGTGTCGGTCTTTCAACCTCTTGTTGTACATGACATAGACCAATTTATTGAGTTTCAAAGTGGTCAAGCGATTCCTTTTCTTTGTATGCACCTAAAATTTGAATTTAAAATAAATTAATTGAAGTTTATATATAAAATTATATATAATATAATAACATATGAAATTATATACTAATATACCTGATTGAACATACTCCAATTACGCTCACAAGCTGAAGCTGAACATGTTAGACTCAATACTTTCACGGCAAAGCTTTGAAGCTCCGGAGTTTCATCTCCAAAATGAGTCCACCAATTTGCTGTTGTGATTTAAATAAATGTTAAGTATATGAAAATAAAATAAAATATTGAATATAAATGAAGAATCTATTCACTTACCAGGGGTTCTTGACTTGTAAGTGTCTAATGCTTGCCTTCGCCCAAAAAATCCTTGTTTCGTACGAAACATATCCAGCTGCAAATCAGCTGCTGTTAAGTCATCATTGGGAATTAACTTCTCCATGCAAGACATCAACCCTTTTTTGATTTCTCGATGGTTAGAAAAATTGGGTGAATATTGTTGCCGAGGATTTAGGAAGTGAGCTGCAGCATGTATCTCACGATGCAATTGATGTTCCCACTTTGCATCAATAATCTCCCATATTTCCTTATACTTCCCAAGCTCATTTCCAAAACTTCGAGCAATTTCCTCCTTGGCTTCATCAATAGCACCATATATGAATCCCATGGCCGGCATTTGTTCTCCATCAACCATTCTTAACACTTTCACCAATGGTCTTGTACTGCTAAGAGCATACAAGACACTGGGCCAGAACGTGCTATCATGCAATATAATCTTCTTTACAGCCTTCCCTTCACTTTTTTTTGCCCATGTACTATTGGCCCATTCCGCTGAGCTGAACATAGCTTCCAACGGTTGCTTCGACTGAAGCATACTCTCCAAAGTTAGAAATGCCGTGGCAAATCTAGTAACCGCGGGTCGGATAAGCTCTCTATTCGTGAATCTTCTCATCATTGAAAGCACCCATCCATGATTATAAATAAAGTTGCTCACTTTCCTTGCCTTCAATAACGCATTTTTGTGCTGAGGTAGCTCTCCAATTTTCTCGAGCATCAAATCTAGGCAATGAGCCGCACATGGTGTCCAATATAGACGCTTTCTCTTCGCCATCAACAGTTTCCCGGCAGCCTTATAGTTGCTAGCATTATCAGTAACAACTTGTACCACTAAATTCTCTCCTACTTCATCGACAATCCCATCAAGCAACTCAAACAACATATTCGCATCTTTGATTGCGTCTGAAGCATCAATGGATTTTAGAAAAACTGTGCCGTAGGGGTTGTTCACCAAGAAATTGATTAGACTTCTCCCCCTCATATCCTTCCAACCGTCGGATAATATGGACACACCCGTTTGTATCCAAGTCTTCTTGATTTCGTCAACATGGGTGTCGGTTGTTTTGACTTCTTCCTTCAAAATCCACATGCTCAACTCATGCCTTGAGGGAGTCTTCAAACCTCTACCAAAATTCGCAATAGATCTACACATGCTCACAAAAGAAGGAGACTCGATGCAATTAAATGCAATCCCGTTCTCAAAAAAGAACCTTCCAATATCCAAACAAACCAATCTTCTTGCTTCTTTGGGATTAGCTGGAGGAGTTGATTTTGAAGCTTCTTCATTACTTTCATCAGCTCCACGTGCCATGAATCGATCCATCGGTCCTCTGATATTTCTACTACTTCCACTTGAGATGTCAAAATATGATCCTGAATCAACACTGTGATCAAATTCGTCTTGCCTCTTTTGCTTTTTTGTCTCCTTCTTTTGCATATAATCACTAATTTCTTGCTTTACTTCGTCGGGAACTTGTGGACAAGGCCTCACGTTGCGGCTTGTACAAGCAAGATGCTCCTTCAACCTCATCACTCCTCCCTTAATCACTTGATGGCAGAAGTTACAGTCGATATAAACATAACTTCGCTTGACGCCGTCGCCCGCCGGAGTAGGAGTTTCATTCCCATACTTCCAAGCCGGATCTTTTCGGAGTCTCGACAATTTAGAGCCTGAAGATTCCATACTCCTACAATACAACAATAATGCACAAATTTAAATAAAGTCAGCCCCTTGCACCCTTTAATTCTCAATTTTTAAGATTCCATAACTCAATATATTCTAGGCTCTAAATGCAGTCGGGTGAATGTGAAGACTGAGCAAAAGTATTCCAGAAGCAATAAAAATAAAACAGAGAGCGAGCAGATTGCTAGTTCTCATAACCTTAATTCTATACATTAAACTGAACCAGAAGCATTAAGCATTCCAATCAAAATAAAAATAATATCAGAGAGCGAGCAATAAGCATTCCAATCTGTTATGCAATCACAGATTTTGAAACTTTGAATTCAACTCCCTAAAACACATTCTTGCTAGTTCTCATAACCTTAATTCTATACATTAAACTGAACCAGAAGCAAAAAAAAATAAATATATTAAACTGACCTGAAGCTGCTGGTCGCCGGAAGCTGCTGGTCGCCGGCCAATGGTGGTCGCCGGCAGGAGTGGAGGTCGCCGGCAGGAGTGGAGTCGCCGGAGGAGGAAGGACGAAGAGGAGAGAGCAGAGAGCGAGCAGAGAGCAGGGAGCGAGCAGATAGCAGAGAGCGAGCAGAGAGCGAGCAGTGCTTCTTACTTCTTTTTTGTATTTTTTTGTTTTTTTTTATTATTTTAGGGTTTATTTAGTTTAAAAACTGATGGGCTTTTTCAATTTTTGATGGGCTTTAGTTTATTGATATTGGGTTTTAATTAATTTTGGATGAAAGCCCAAATATTAGAATAAAAAAAAACTGATTGGGCTTTAATTAATTCCCCAGTTGTGAGGCGCACGCCTCAAGCGCCTCGAGGCGTTCCGCACTGAGGCGGACGCCTCACACCCATGAGGCGCACGCCTTGTAACAGGCTTATGAGGCGTAAGCCTCGAGGCGATTTTGGAGTGAGGCGGTGTGAGGCGCGCCTCAGAAACATTTTTTACAACACTGGTTCCGGCGGTGCCGGTTCCTTTGAACACCTCTAGTCCAAGCCCATATTAATTTTAATATAATTCAAATTTGAATTGAATATTTTGTAACCGCAAAAGACAAGTGTGGGAATATGTTGTTATTATTTAGGATCTAATTCATTGTCCTTAGAAGCCCTAACCTAGCCCACAATATATATAAATAGAGAACAAGTGTTGGCCGATTTTTTCCACTTCTTCTAGACATAAGAATCGTCCAAACTGAGAGATAAATTCTCTCAGAATTTTCGAAAATTATGAAGCATTCAAACGCTTTAAATTTCGTTCTTGTTTTCTTAGAATACTTGATAGATTCGCCCACACGATATTCATGTATGTAGATTGGGAATAGGTTAGAAGTTCCCAAGGTCGGATTCAAGGGGATCGAGAAGGATATTCGAATTTGTGTGGATTGTGGTTCGATAGCTAACGATTCAAATCGTTTCTCCACAAGCAGAGGATTTGCTTAGGAGAAGGTATAAATTTTATTTTTTCGCATTTATATTCTCATATGTGATTAAGAATTAATTATTCATGTGATTAATTAAACCTGTGGATCATGCAATTTCGTGAGCCCCTCATATGGGTTCCATTAGTTGGTATTAAAGCCGGTCACAGGATTTTAATTTATTATATGAATTGGATTTAATTCTTATTTATATGCATGTGATCGTAATTTCATATTAGAGATGCTAGATTTAATTTTAGCATTATATCATGATATTACGTGGCTTATATGATTTTATTCCGCTTTTATTCATTTGTTCGTTTTTCGGTGCCCAGTTTGAGGCTTTAATGTAATCACACGGGGGTTGACTGTGTTAGATTAGGTAGATTAGTATATTTCCCTATAAATTTCATATTTATTATGTAATTTGAGTGGGAGATAAATCTGAGCAAAAAACGAGACAGGGAACGAAGGCCAGAACCAGGCCGTGGCACGAGCCATGGGGTCCCCCCAGCGCAGGCCCTGGCGCGCACAGCACAAGGACTGGCATAGGCGGCACAGCGTTCGGCACACTAAAGCAGCACAAGCGGCACAGCGCCTGGGGCGCGCGGCAGACTGGCGCATGCGCCAGCGGGCGCTGACCCCTCGTCCACGCCTCGGCAGCCCTTGGCTGTGGGTGGGGCGGGACCAGGGCAGGTACGAACATGATCCGAGTCCATTTTTTGAATTTCAGGATTTTTTTTTGTCCGGTTTAAATTCATAATTTGAATTGGAGAAGAAGGAGAATTTTAAGGAGTCAGTTTCCTTAAATCGAGGAATTTGTTTCCTCAAATTGAGGGATTTATTTTCCATATTTGAGGCATTAGTTTCCTTAGTCTAAGAAATTTAATTTCGTTAATTTGAATAATTAATTTCAAAATCGAATGAGATTTGATTTCCTAATTCATATGAATTAATTTCAAGATTCGATGGAAATTTGATTTCTTCAATGATAAAGAAATAATTCTCGAGATGCGAGGGAGACTTGATTTCCTTTATTTTAGAAATTAATTTCCAAGATTCAGAGGAGATTTGATTTTCTATATTATAGGAATTAATTTCTTATATCAGATGGAAATTTAATTTTCTAATTTATGAATTAGTTTCCAGTATCTAGTGACATCTACAAGACAAAGAAGATGAATGATTCAAATTTAAATTCCTTAGTTTTAAGAATTAGTTAATTTTTATCTTATTTTGGATAATTGATGTAATTATTTGCCTTATTATGTGCTTAATTGTTTAATTTGGCTTTTATTTGCTATTTATTATGTGGAACTTGTGTAAATTGATATGCCAATTTATTGGAGATCTTATCTGGATTTTAGACATGTCATAACATGTGATTATGCAGGTTAAAAACCTTTTGTTAAAAATGACTAAGCGATAATTGTGATTGCAATTTTATTAATTTAATTTTGCTAAGATCGCTTATGGTCTCCATGAGACGGTCTTTTCGTGAAGTAACTTGTTTTGATTTCATGCAAGAACACATTTTACCAGTTCACATGATAAGACTTCTCTATAGACGACTGAAAGAATTTAATTGATGGCAATATGACCCCTCTGCTGTGGGCTTATTAAAGTCGATTAATTTCTTTGGGGTCAGGCTCATGGTAATGGCTTAGGTGTAATTTGGCAGTTATAGCAGCACAGCGCGACATCTGACTGTTGAGTTGCATGACCAGTAAAAACGTTTTAAAATTGATTTTGTAATCGATCACACTGTGTGGCTTGCATGATTGGTTTTAAACATTATGTTCAATGTGTGATTGTTTTTTTAAGGTTTTCGATTATCTGCATTTGAACATGTTATTTATGATAGATTATTTGATTTATTCTCGGTCATGTTCTTTAAGCATAACTTTCAACTCACTTACCCCGTTTTTTTTAAAACAAATTACACTCGACGGTGATAAATATATTGATTCTTTTAATAATTTGGACAAAGTCCTGACTACGAGTGACACAAGGTTTGTTCTTGACAAAGAATGCCCTCCAGATTTTCTAAACACCATATGGGAAGGAGAAACTTCGGTTGTCAAGAGGCAACAAACTGAAAACGTCAAGGGTGTGGTCAGATAGGACACTGGAAATCTGACTATGTACGTCGTGAGAAGTGGGAAATAGTTGAGATACATCTTATGCCTTAGTAGTGGAAACATGTTTGAAGGCTGGTTCTTCCCAGTCTTGGGTGGTAGATACAAGACCCACAAACCATGTTTGTTGCAACTCGCAGGCATTCATGCGAACTAGAATACTTAAGGAAAGAGAGATTTCATCCTTTTGGGCGACGCTATGAAAGTGGTGGTCGTTGCAGTGGGAGATGTGCAGTTGAAGATCACTTCTGCGATTCAAGTATTGAGAGATGTTTTGCTCGTGGCCTGTTTTAGAAAGAATTTAATTCCGATTTCTAAACTGATCCAGAGTAGATATTTAGTTTCCTTTGATGATTATATAATTATCAAGATGGAAATTATGTTATCTACACAAGCACGATGATAAACAACCTATATGCTATATCTGCACAACCTATGCAACAAAGTACAACTTTTAACTTATCTACTAACTCCAAGAAGAGAAAAGCTTCTTGTCTTTCGTCGAATGAAACATATCTTTGGCACTTAAGGTTTGGACATATTAACCTTAGAAGGATTCAATAGTTAGTGAGACACGAGCCTTTGGATAAACTCCAAGTTGAGGCATACCCTATAAGTGAATTCTGCTTGGTAGGTAAAATGACCAAGAGACCATTCAAGGTCAAAGGAAATAGAGCCCAGGATGTGTTGGATATCATTCACTCCAACGTTTGTGGTCCAATAGCGACTCAGGCCAGAGGTGGCATGCAGTAGTACTTCATCATTTTCATTGATGATTACTCGAAATATGGATATGTCTACTTGATGCACCACAAGTTAGATTCCTTTCAGAAATTTAATGAATTCAGGTACTTGTGCGGAATAATCAGAAAAAGACTATCAAGTGTCTGCGTTCTCATCGCATTGGCAAATACCTTAGTGCTGGGTTTTTGAACCATCTGTCGGAAGCAGGGATTCAATCCCAGTCAACTGCACCGGGTCTACCCGAGAAAATGGTGTAAAAGAATGACGGAATAGAACGCTTATGGAAATGGTGAGATCTATGATGAGTTATGCAAAGTTGTCTATTTTGTTTTGGGGATATGCCCTAGTAATGACAGTTGACACATTGAACTTGGTACTGTCCAAGTCGGTCCCTAAGACACCAATTGAGTTGTGTACCGGGCACTAGCCTAGTCTAAGATATCTCAAGGTATGGAGTTGTCCAACACACGTGCTAGAGAAGGACGCCGACAAGTTGGTACCTCGTGCTAACTTGTGTCTGTTCGTAGGCTATTCTGGAAAGATGAAATAGTGGGAGTTTTATAGTCTTAGAAATCGAAAGGTCGTGATTAGCACCCACGCTCGATTTCTAGAAGATGACTATGTGAACAACCACAAGCCCAGAAGCGAGATAGCTCTCGAGGAAATAAGAACTATAGCTTATCCAAATTTAAAAGAAACGCAACCACCACCAGTACCAATCCAAACACTTGTACCACCTGTAGTGGAACCTCGTCGTAGTGGGAGGGTTGTTCGTCAACCCGACTGATTCATTGGAGTGGGAGAGGCATCTGACTCATTCCCTGGCCTGGATGAATCGGATCCTTGGAACTACAAAGAGGCAGTACACGGCAATGGCTGTCACCTCTGGTTAGAGGCGATGGAGTCTGAACTGCAATCCATGGTAGATAAGAAAGTATACGAGCTAGTTGATCTGCCCGATGGCTGCAAGGCTATAGGGAGTAAATGGGTCTTCAAGCGGAGACGAGGACCCGACGGTAAAGTTGTTGTCTTCAAGGCTAGACTAGTAGCTAAGAACTATACTCAAAAGGAAGGTATCGATTACAATGAGACCTTCTGACCAGTAGCCATGCTCAACTCTATTCGTATACTCTTGTCAGTTACAACACATATAGATTGGGAAGTATGACAAATGTATGTCAAGACAGCTTTAGCATACAAGACTCCAAGAAGGGTTTTTCTCTTCAGACACGGAGTTACACTTTCTCGAGACATGTGTCCTAAGACACCTGACGAGAAAGAGAAGATGAGACAAGTACATTATGCTTCTGTAGTAGGTAGTCTCATGTATGCTATGATGTGTACTGGGTCGAATATCTGTTTTTTCGTAGGCATGGAGCATGATATTAGTCTAACCTAAGAAATGATTAATGGATGGAAGTAGAGAACATACTAAAGTACTTTAAATGGACTAGGGAGTGTTGTTTGGTTTACTAGTCAGACACCTTTTATCCCTTGGGTTAAACATATTCTGATTTTTAGACAAACCAGAATTTGAGGAAATTGACATTCGGTTATGTGTTTACTTTGGGAGGCGGATCCATGACATGAAGGAGTGTGGTCATGACAGAGGACTTAAGGAAGCGGTTTGGCTCAGGAGCTTCTTGATGGATCTAGATGTGATTCTGAGTATGCCTTTGAGTATCACGGTTCATTGTGTAACTCAGGTGTAGTGGAAAACTCAGAGGAACCACACATCCACAAGGCAAACAAACACATTGAAAGGAAGTACCATATCATTTAAGATATAGTGCAGAGGGGGGAAGTAGTGTCCAAGGCAGCGTCGGATTACATCCTGACTAATCATTTAAAGAGCCTGAACGGTAAAACGTTGGAGAGACACTTAGAGGGATTTTGGGTGAGACGTGTGGTGGAACTTCATTAGGTATAAGTGGTAGATTTGTGATGTCATGCGACACAGATTTTATACTCTAAAACATGTTTGAGTATAAATGGGAGATTGTTAGGGTTCATATACCTCAAAGCATTTTTATGCTTGGACGATGTATCAATCCTGATTTTAATTCCATTTTAATGAGAATAAATGTTTATATCATTAGTTTGCTACATATTATTGTGTTATATATTGAATTGCAAACAAGTCTTATTACGATTGTAGAATGTGTGGTGGATCGATGTTCACAGAAGGTAACATAGTCGGCTCCTTTGTAATATAAAGTCACAGTCTAGACAGACTTGGATAGTCTAGTCTGTAAAGGCTGTGATATCATTTGATGTCAGAGCTGACCTTAGCCCGCAGAATGATGTCGGTATGTATAAGTGGGTACACATGCTTTGCGTATACATATTAAGAGGTTTCATAGTGAGATAAGTTCTAACGTGCTGATACTTAGAACATGGTCTCAAAAATTAGTTCATTTCTTAAACTATGACGATGACATTAGTATAGGCGGTTGATTATACGTTGCTTTTATTCATCTACACTTGCGGATTTTTCGTAACCCTAAATAGTGATGTCTTGTGATTGGCTTAGCCAGAAGTACTCGATTGTCAGTCGTGCATAATCGCGTATCGGTGACACGAGTTGATTAAATCCGCGTGAGGCGTTCAGAAAGGTTTATTGCATAAGAAACCCGGCCGGTTGGAAATTTATACCATATGTAATAATTAAGGTCTGAACCGGATCACTTAAGAATAAATATATTAATTAATTGTGAGTTTTCAGCTAACTCAGTTAATTAATGGATTTAGAAAATCTTAAACGTGAGAAATAATTAATGACAAGGGTTACGTCCGTAATTCGAATGAATCAAGATGAGTTCAATATTTATCTTATAGTGGAGTCGATCAATATTTATAATAGACCTGCACTTTATTGCATTTATTTAGAGTAATTAATTGGAGGACAAATTAATTTAAATTAATTAATTTAAGTCTAAAAGTGGGCCAAACAATTAATTAAATTCAATTGGGCCTAAAAGAGACTTGGAAATTAATTTAATTAAATTATGAATTTCTCCAAGCCCATATTAATTTTAATATAATTCAAATTTGAATTGAATTATAGTTGTAAGTGTAAGAGATAAATGTGAGAATATGGTTCTATTATTTGGGATCTATTATTTGGCCGATTTTTTTCACTTCTTCTAGACATACGAATCGTCCTAACTGAGAGATAAATTCTTTCAGAATTTTCGAAAATTATGAAACATTCAAACGCTTTAAATTTCGTTCTTATTTTCTTAGAATACTTGATAGATTCGCCCACACGATATTCATGTATGTAGATTGGGAATAAGTTAGAAGTTTCTAAGGTCAAATTCAAGGAGATCGTGAAGGAGATTCGAATATGTGTGGATTGCGGTTCGATAGCTAACGATTCAAATCGTTTCTCCATAAGCGGAGGATTTGCTTAGGAAAAGGTATAAAGTTTATTTTTTTCGCATTTATATTCTCTTATGTGATTAAGAATTAATTATTCATATGATTAATTAAACTTGTGGATCATGCGGTTTCGTGAGCCCCTCATATGAGTTCCATCACTTAGATGATCGAGTTTTTAACGGTTGTATTTTATCTATATTTATAGTTCAGATTCGATATTTGGCCTATAATTCTCGTCGATTATTCCCGTTCCAGCGAGAATCATATCATTTAGTATATATTTTAATTCTCTCTTTTTTTTATTGTTTTTGTTTTTTTGTCTTTTTTTGCATTCTCCTTTTGACCTATATTAAAAAACCAAAAGAAAGAGTGAGTTCCCTTTTCTTTTGACCAATGAGAATAGCCTGAAAATAAAATGCTTAAAGATAACTAATGAGCTTGAGTTTGTGCTATAATAATTTCAAAATTTTTTTGTTGAAAAATGAATCAAAAGGCATAAGACCGTGCATATAAATCCACAAAAAAAAGACAGTTAAAAGGATGAACATAACAATCATGGGAAGGAATATGTGCATGAGAATTGAGAGTGATCTGCCCAAGAATTTCTGAGGGAAGTTGGTTGTCACTGCTTCTTACCTAATCAACAAAGGCCCATATGTGTCGAATGATTTCAACTTTACAGACGATGTGTGGAATGAAATAGTTCCAGAATATGGTTCTTAGGGTGATAGGTTGTCTTGCATTTGCTTGTCTTAGAAAAGCCAAGCATGAGCCGAGAGCGTTGAGATGTGTTATGATAGGGTATCTGGAAGGCGTGAAAGGTTATAAACTTTGATGTATAGAGCTCGGATACAACAAGGTCATCATTAGTAGGGATATAATGCTTGTGGATGATATATGCATTTTCGGAAGGAAGCTGATAGAGATCCAAGACAAAGAGGAAATTCGATCTGAATAGCAAGAAATTGGCAGAGATCGTAGAGTCTTTGGCTGTGCTGTCGAATGTGATTATGAGGCGATCGATGAAAGAACAATTGTCGACTGGAGCGACACTGGGAGACACAGAGGTGCCACCCAAGGACGATCAGGCACGTAGAGGCATGGCACAACTAATGACGTTTGAATGGGACGACTTGATTGGAAGACACAAAGGTGCTTCAGTTTAATCGGTAGTTTTTGATGGAGTGTCATACGTCTGGTATCAGCGTCGATGCGGTGCTCATGCAGGAGCGGCGACCCATAGAATATTTTAGCAAGTCCTTGGTTGACCACACCCTCTCCAAGTTAGTCTATGAGCAAGAAATTATGGGATTGGCCTTGACATTACAACATTGGCGGCCATATCGAATTGGACTGTGATTTGTAGTGCGCATTGATCATCTTAACTTCAAACATCTTCTCACTCAGCGGATAGAGACTTCATCGTAGTAAGTTTGGGTGGTGAAGGTATTAGGGTACGATTTTAAGATTGAATATAAGACATGAATCCTATATGTCGCGACGGATGCCCTTTTAAGAAGGTGGAAGATGCCTCATTGGCTGCGATTAGTTGCCCATAGTGGTTAGGATTAGCTTATGTGAGGAACGAGCAACAATGCGCTGAGTTTGTACAGAGCATCGTGCAGGCGTTGAGCATAGAATCCACTAGTAAACCGGGTTTTGAGTTGTTGGGATGTCCTTTGTTCTTTAAGGGGCGCTTGGTGTTGGTCTCCAATTTTAAGTGGATTTTTCGCTTGTTGGAATAATTCCACGATACACCAATAGGGGGCATGCAGGTGTGTATCATAGTTATAGGAGATATATGAGACTGGCGCTGAATGTATAATGAAGAGGTATGTTTTGTTCAGTACATCGTTATGTTGCCTAGTGCTTGGTTTGTCAAAAGGAAAAAAATGAAGCATTGTTTCCAGTCGGGCTGCTCCAGCCTTTACCTCTTTCGAATCTGATTTGGGAGGACATCTCGATGGATTTCATCACTGGCTTAATTACCCAAGTCGAAGGGGTACACGTCGTTTTTGGTGGTGGTATACCGCTTGTCCATGTACAGTCATTTTATAGCACTCAAGACATCTGTTACAGCGTGTTCAACAACGAAAGTGTTTGCTAAGGAAGTGGTGCGACTACATGGGATTCCTTGGTTGATTGTCAGTGATCGTGACTCTATGTTTGTCAATGCGTTCTAGAAGAAGTTGTTTGTGTTATCTGGAATACAATTGAAGTTAAATTATGCCTACTATCCAGAAACATATGGTCAAATAGAGGTTCTGAATTGAGTGATGAAAATTTATTTGCATTGTTTCACTTGTGAACAACCGACATAGTTGTTACGGTGGCTTCCGTGGGCTGAATATTAGTATAATCCTTCATTTCAGACGGCTTTCCAAGCTACCCCATTCGAGATTGTGTACGATCGGAAACCTCCCACCATTCAACGATTTTTGCTGGTGAGAGTATGGTGGCTCTTATCGCTGATGTTCTAGGCAGTTGGGATGCTATGATGGAGCGCCTGAAGAGTAATTTGGAGAAGGCATAACAAAGCATTGTTAAGGAAGGTAACACGCATCGCCGGGAGGTGGTCTTATAGGTTGGGGATAAGGTGTTTTTAAAGGTTCGGCGCCATCGACAGTCTACGATATTTCTCCAACCTTACCATTAGTTGTTACCTAAGTTCTATTATCCGTTTTTGGTTGAGGCTCGCATGGATTCTACGGCGTACAGGTTGTTCTTGCCACCCGCCAGATGTACACACCCTGTGTTTCATGTGTCATAGCTGCGATGGGTGGTGGGTAACCATCTAGTGGAGACGAAGTTTCTGGAGAATTTGGAGTTGTTGATGGGGTCAGTGTTTAAATCCGAGGATGAGCTAGCTTGGAGGAAGGAGCGTAAGAAAGGGGAGGACGATGAACAAATGTTATTTAAATGTGTTGGTCCCGATTGAGCAGTTATTGGTGTATGGGGGGATACACCAATTACAACTATTCTCGTTTTCTTTCTAAGTATTCAAGAGACAAAATGAGTGATCACACATCACAGAAGGCGCGAGTACAGATTGTGTAAAATGTGTTATGTGCTCAAAGAAGGCGCGAGTACAGATTGTTTGTAAGAGGTGGATAGTTTGTTGCTCAATTTAGAAAATCCTTTTTGTTTAACCAAGTGTTCTTTAGGAGGTTTTTTTTACAGATTATGCAATCCCACAGAATAAGTATGTTGTAAATAAACAAAGCAGTAAATGAAAACTAAAGAACACAGAGTTTTACGTGGTTCAGGAAAACCCCATACTTCCACGAACTATCGAACTCATAGTATACTTCACTAACTAGTGAAAATCTTCTCGCTTTTTTAGATTGGCAGAAAACTAGTCACAACAGCAAATCTAAACTGGATTTGTGTTGTGCACGAACTTACTAAGTTTACAGATTTGAAAATTCTTCCAAAAGCTTGAAGGCTAGAGGAAGATATAAATAAAAGTTACAGTGCAATGTAACTTAATACAAGTTTAGTTCTAGGTGGGGAGTGTTCTAGCTTAACATATAATATGAGAATAGCTAAGAACAATGGATTCTATAGTGCAAAAAGTTTAAGTGTGGAGTGCAGTGAGTATGAACGCTTGGTAGTATGAACACTTCAAAAGCTTGAATATTTCTACAGAGTTTGATCGCGTGGAATCCAGTGAGATGTTGTAGAACTCTTGAAGGAGTACTTATAACACATGAATCACGAACTAGCCGTTGGAATGTACTATTTGTTAGCTATGCATCCTTTATGTCATTTAAGGTATGACATCGTTTCTCAATATTCAAATTCTATTACTAGAATAAGTATATGAGAACGAAGCGTACGTGGAACCAAAGTATACAAGAAAACAGATGATCCATTTAGGCAGATCATCCATCTCTTAAGTATGTCACTGATCAACCTTTGATCTGTGTGATGAACAGATCATGGATATTAAATCACCTTCTGTGATGTTGAGATACTCCATGTTAGGTAGCATCTGGACAAAACGTTTCCTACGTTTTATGTTTGTGACAGAACGTCTCCTACGTTCTGTGTCTTCTATGCTCTGCTGCAAAACCTAGTCTAAGAATAGATGCTCTATAGATACAGACCGTGACTCACGTTCTGTTATCATTACATTCCAGCATCTTAGAAATACTAAGTCTATTACAGATTGTTAGGACCAGATCGTGAATCACGATCTGTTACTTTACATGGTAATATGTAAACTAACATAAGAGTAAAACTTAAGTTTAAGTTGATCTCTTATAGACAGATCTTAACACATATCTTAATATCTTTACATAATAGATCAACTCTCATACACAGAACATGTTATGTTCTGTGCTGGTAAACACTTATGTAAATTTTAAGTGTATGTTTCGATAACCATCATCAAAATTCAATACACGGGGTTCCCAACAAAATGGATTGGGTAGTCAGTTGAAGATGTTACTTGGATGGGTAAAGTCAATTTTCAAATTTCAACCTTGAGGACAAGATTGTTTTGAAGGAGTATGGAGTTGATAGTGAGCAAGAGTAGGGGCTCGGAACGGAGAAGGCGCTGAGGCCCCCGTTGGTTTATCGTAGACAGGAACGGGCTTCAGCCCACTATTCGTGGGCTGGGGAGTTACAATATCTTTTACTCATTGTTATTTCATTTTATATTAGGCTTAATGTCGTGGGAGGAAAAATAATATTAGAAGGGTATTTAAATACCCTAATTAGGGTTAATGGTTAATGTTGGGGGAGGAAAAATTAAAATTGAGATAAGTCTGGTGGCTTGGAAGTGCAATAGTGCAGGTGGAGCTCCAGGCCGATAATCGGAGATCAGATCAAGAAAAATAACCGGTTGATTTTGATTATGACCTAGAGATGCCATGTCCTACTAGTAATGACTGTGAAAATTACTGACTAGCTAGAGAACGGAAATTAATCTGGTTTCTTACGCTCTGAGCATAGTAGAGAACGAAAATTATGAAGATCCAAGAAACTATAAAGAATCAATGAACTTTGATGAAAAACAAGAGTGGTTAGTTGTCATGCATGGGGAACATGAATCATTACATAAGAATGGTACATAAGAGTGGGTTAAGACGTTAAAAGGTGTTACATGTGTAAGAAGCAAATGGATCTGCAAGAATAAGATAGATGTGTTACAACAACACAACATAAGATTCAAATCTAGATTGTTTTCAGGGGCTTCACTCAGCAAGAATGGGTTGGCTTCAATGAATTGATCTCCCATGTGGTCAAACATTGTAGTATAAGATTGTTGTTATCTCTTGTTGTCTAGGATGATTTGGAATTGTAGCATCTTGATGTCAAAATTGCAATTCTTCATAGTGATCTTAAGATAACATATATATGATCCATTCAGAAGGTTTTGTCTTGCCTTGAGATGAAGAATAGGTCCGTCTAATCACCTTATGGTTTGAAGCAGAGTTACAGGTAGTGGTACGTGAGAATTGATGAGCACGTCAGTTCCATTGGTTTTGTGAGATCATAGCTCGATAGATGTATGTTCCTGAAACGTGGAAATGGTTTATGAGTAGACCGTATTCGGTTATACGTGGATGACATGTTTTTTGTTAAAAATCACATGAATGGTGTTGAATAGATTAAGAAGAAATTGAAGGCAAAGTTCGATATGAAAGATCTTGGTGATGCAAGGATTATGGGCATGGAAATTATAAGAGATAGGAATACATACACCATGTGGTTGGTGCAGCAAGACTGTGTCGAACGATTACTGGAAAAGTTCAGAATGGATTGAGTAAAGAGGTAAATGTGTCTTTAGCTCATGTTCAAGATGTAACTGTGCTGATGGAGCTCAGTCGTTATCACTCCAATCAAGATAAATTTATATTATCTAACACTCTTCACTAGGTTTCGCTAGTGGCAAGCACAGGGTGGATCCCACAGGTAGTTGGTGAAGTTCTCTCTCGATGTCACAATTTGGGGTTTTGAATCTAGGTCTTGCCTTGGACAAGAAATCATAACCAAGTAGAAAGTAAATACTGAAAAATAAATAAATGAAAGAAATAGAAAAGATCATCAATAGAGAAAGTAACTTGACATGGAATTGATTCGTCGGGTCTTGGCTTATGTTTTGATCATTGGTACAAAAATATTCACCTTATTTGCATGTCATTCGTTAAAGGAAGATGTAAGTCTTTGGTTTTCCCCCTCGGCTAATCACTACGACATGTCACTTGAACAGCGCAAGGCTCCGGTTCGTCCGCCAGCAAACATATCACCAGGGCAACCCCGTTTTTGACTCGTCACGTAGCCACCAAGGTCCCAGCCAACATACATTTTTGGCCTAGAAGATAAGAGTTACCCACTCCCTTACTTCCTTGCCCAGGCTTCTCGCCCAAGCCAAACGTACTCTAGTATACCCAACTGGACATTAGCGGAGCTGCGCAACCACGAACACTCCATCTCAGACGCCTCGCCCGTGGCGTCTCCATCCACATCACCACACTAATCCCTCTCTGACTGGCAAGACGGAATCCACTTGACCCGTTGGGCTTCCAGTACTCAGTTATAACATCACCTTGCCCAAGATGCTACCGGCCGAATAACATAAAGGGTTTGATCAAGTTGTATAAAAATCAGATCTAGTGCTTCAGGAACATGCAGATACAGTTATGGGTTCGTGTAGACCTCTCAAGACCTTAAGTCTCGACTTAACTTATCTTTTCCAAGTCAAGTAAATAAATCTAGCTACGCATGCTTAAAGTAAATAACAAAAAAATAAATAAAGGAAAACATACTTGGAATTAAATACGTAATAGTAGTGTCAACAAATGTACATCTTGGCAGGACCAACCCTGACCAAGGCCATAAAAACGTGAGACAGAAATTAAAGGTGCTCGTAGGACTTATTTTCTTCCTCTCAATCACTCATGAGAATTAAAACATGGTGTAAGACTAAAATAATGCAGCTGTCGGTTGAAATTGTCACACACTCTCTTTCAAATCCGCATGTGTTAGCCTATGAGCTGGGATTGAATATATAGGAGGCAAATGGGCCTGCACCTGTCTCTGGCGGTGGCTTGATGCGTCTAGGGTTGGTGGTGACACTTTCCTTCTTTGGTAGATCCGCCCATGTATAGAAGATGCTCCCAATCTTCCAGATTTGCGCTAGATGGAAAGGGAGATTTCTTTCCTTATTTCGCGCATGGAATATCTTGGCCGCCACTCTTTGCAGGATGGAAAGGGAGATTTCTTTCCTAATTTCACGCATGGAAAGTCTTGGCTGCCACTCTTTGCATCTTGCCTCTCATTTGCTTCACAACCATCTACTGTCTCCTTCTTCTTTGTCTTGACCAAAATGTTTCCCAATTTGGCTCCAGCAATTGAAGTATGATACTAGGTGGTACTTTGTCTTGAGCTTCAGCTTGCTCAAGGGACTTCGTGCATAAACTTGTCTCTTTCATAGGATGATCTCCATCTTGATCTGCATCCTGGCTCCCATGTTTGTGTCCTCCCAGACACGACACGACACAAAACAAAGGAAAAAAGACTCGATCTAGAGCTAAAAACAAGACATAAAAGAACACAAAAACGAGCTCGTCATGTGCACATACCAAATGATGAAATTGAGATTCCTTTTATGGACATGATACCATATGTTAATATAATTGGTAGTGTGATATAATATACACTATGATCTACTCGAGACTAGATGTAGCTCATTCCATCAACATGACAAGCAATTTCGTGTCAAACCCAGGTCAATATCATTGGGAGATACTGAAGTGTTTGGAGGGAACTTCAAAGTTGGAGTTTGATAAATAATTAAGTGAACATATAGACTCATATTATGTGGATTCAAGGAAATCACAAAATAGTACACATTAATTTTGTATGAGACAACCATAAGTTGTAGATCATTTCTTCAATTTGTGGTGACGTTTTCTACTACAGAGTTTGAATACACGACCTCAACAAATGAAGCTTTATGGTTAAGGGGAATACTCTAAGAGTTGAGCGTGAATCAAGATGTGGTACAAATTAGCTGTGATAGTTAAAGTGATATTCGTCTTGTTAAGCATCAAGTGTTTCACGAAATATCTAAGCATATTGAAGTGAGACATCATTTCATATGGAATATTGTTAAGAATGGAGGTTAAATTCGTGGAAGTGGGAACAAAGGATAATGCAACAAATGCATTAATTAAACCTCCTCCAATGATAAAATTCTATCATTGTATAAGGAGATGGGAGAGAAGGTTGAAGCTGGAGATTGTTAAGTCTAATCACATGCACTATGAGGTGAGCAAGTCTTGGCAGTGAGCTTTTCTGGTTAGAAGATAGTTATACATATCAACCATTGAGTTGATCTTGACCAAATAGGTCATCTAGTGGTATCGAGATGGTGTTAGCGAACATGTTGTTGCAAAGGAACTCATATAATATCATTTCTGAGCATGTCGATTTAAGGACATAAATGAGCAAGTTGGAGTAATACTACAGAGAAGGTCAATGAATAGATCTTTGGCATCAATTTGGAGGATAGTTTGAAGCAATTCTTCTATTAAACGCGACTATGCACAACTATTATATCTTGTTAGATTGTTAGTAGCGGTTACGTATTTGATTTTATATATAGCTGTAGTTGTATGTGATTATAACACACATACTTATTTCTTTTGTAATCTTCATTCATAGAAAAAGATAGAGCGAGGTCGAGAGATAAAAGAAAGATAGAAATATCTCGAGAGTTCTTGTTTGTAATCTTTTCTAAACTCTATGGTGATTAGTGAATTATTTTGATTTCTCTCGTGCACGTAGGCTTGATTTAGCCGTTCCACGTAAATAATCGTGTCGATTGCTATCTGCTATTGCTTTTGGAAATCTCTATCTTCTGTACATGAGAAAATCGAATCATATTTGTTCAAAATTCTAAAAAATGAAGATACATATAAAAGCATAAATGAATAGGGTTAGATATTAACATGTGGATACTAAAATTATAGTTTAATTTAGATATAAAAATATACATATTTTAGCTTGGGTTCACCTGTAAAGATCAAGCATCCCCTTGAGCAGCAGCTTGAGTTGAAGGTATAATCCCTACTTGCAACCATTGGGAAGACCTCACATTCATATCGTTCAAATCACTCAATTTCGCAAGCTTCAACTTGCTATCTGCTTCATCCTCCACGTATTTCTCGCTTCTATTTTCCATGTCATTGAATTTAATATTATTATTGTTGTTGCGGACGTTGACGAACTTCGAATGTGGGGAAACGATTCGAGTGTCCTTGCCCTCGTGGCTGATCCACGGCCGCATATGCATGCTAGTGGATACATCGAAGCGTAGCGAGTTACCAAAATCCTGTTTCACCTTGGACATGTGGGTCCACGCCGAGACGTTGGGGTCCGGTTTGTTTAGGGACACACTAACAACGCTAGGTTTATTTTGATTATGATAAGGTTTGTTGACCACATATTGAACGACGTGGTCCTGAAATGGAATTTAGGAAGGGATGAGGCGTCGGGGGAATTAGAGATGATCCAATGACACCGCTTGTGCCCCACCTAAGGCCTGGCCCAAATTGAAGAACCGATGAGATACATGTAAATAAATAAATACACAAATATTCTAAAGTAATTTCCACTTAATAATATTATTTATAACACTCCCCCTTGGACATTACTGTGTGATGTACATACCTCGTTAAAAACCTCGCTGAAAAACCCTATGGGATAAAAGCAGTCGAGGAAAAGAGTATATGTCATACACATATTTATATTAATTATTTGTTGTCTCATTAAAAACATTCACCAAGAAAACCCAATGGGAAAAAACTTGATAAGAGAATAAGAGTACAACATATGTAGCCTTCGAGGCGTAAAGTAGACATTCAGGTCTAACTTTTAAACTTCTTTCGGAACATTCGCTCTCCCTGAAGAGTACAATCTTCCAAATATACACATTCAAACATAATGAATATATTCCGCTATAGAAAATGGAGTGTTGACATACAATATATATGTGTATATATGTATTGCACAAGTTGTCTCGTTAAAAATCTTAACTAAGAAAACCTTGTGGGAAAAACTTAGTAAGAGAAAGAGTACAACCAATAGTCTTCAGGACATAATCTTCGAGATTATTTATATGATATTCATTACATAATCTTCAAGATTATGTATAAATTATCGCTCCCCCTTAATAAAATATTCATATGAGTATAAAATTTCAATATGCTCAATATATGAACATAAACGTGGGGAGAAAATTCAGTATACACATATATCGTTGCTCTGCTGGAGCTCATTTGTGCAACACATTATATTATTCATTATAGAAAATAATGGGGATATATTATATGTCCTACCAGTCAAATATCAAATTACAAGAGGATCAAATAGATAATTAACATCCGATTAGCACACCAATGTCAATCTCAATCTTTGTAACAATATAGACACACACCTTGTGTATCTTGAAGATAACCAATTATATGTTCAATATATTATTTAAATATCTCCTTCAAGGAGTAAATAATATATTTTGCTAGAAAATCAAATTTTCTTGAATCAGGCCTGATATATTAGTTAGTGACTAGCACCTTAAACAATGAACTTCTGGTCCAACATTATTTGGTTATCTTCTTTTGGTCTAATTGAGATCATTCACTTCAAGTGACTTAACAATCATTGGGGCAAAGTGGATGTTATTTATCAAAACTATGTTCTCTATAGAATCTTATTCGAATATGTTTTCAATAGAATCTTATTCGAATAGATCAACTGGTAAAAACAAGCTCCTTCATGGAGATTCTCGATCTACGAGTTGAGAGAATACTTAGACTTACTCAAGTCTTTCAATTCAGAATCTCTGTCATTAGGCATGAATTTAACATTTTCAAACATTTGTGTGTTTCATTAATACAGAATCTCACACAAAAGAATTATTGGTAATCGCATAAAGATACACTTTATTATTTTTATCATTATAAATCTTCTTCTAGAAGAATTTAATTATTTTTCACATATAATAAAACATATAGTGATTTTATTTAAGGGAATATGTTGCGAATTTATTTTTCCTAATTATAGGAACTATCAAGTCCATCAGGAACTCTCATAAGCTATTTGTCTAGTGACCTTTTGCAAAAATATTGTCACGACTTATACTAAATGGATATTTATATCCATGATTACTGTCATAATTATTTGATAACGAACATTTTAATTCAATAGGAGAGTTTACGTAATTAATTTAGGATTTCTGTTAAAATATTTAAGTCAACCTCGCTTTATTCATCACCAACACATTCATGTCATTTATCCTTTTGTACAAGCACTCAATTGTATTCAATTGTGTCCTACATGGACCACATTATTTATTTCTAATTATACAATCACACGTGTCATGCCAGGACCACATTGCTTTGTGCATGTACTATAAAAGACTTTCGTCTATTTAGCAAGTTAACTCTGCCTCAATTGCTCTTTTCACTTTATTTAATGCTTCTGGCATTGTTCTATCAACTTTAGTTTTGGATCCAAATAATCAATTTACAAACAATCATTGAGGCAAAATTTGTTATCAACAACTATAATATATTTAATTTACTCTCCTTATATTGACAATTTTCAAGTCAATATCAATATAAATTTAAATCAGATTTATTTCATTTCCCATAATATTTGAATCTGGTCGTTCCGTAATCACAGTATTATGATTATTTAGTGCACGTGCAAATGTATTGTGATTCTCATCTTCAAGACGATCCTCTTCGGGAGGTTTTTGGGGTAAAGTGATTTATTAACTTTTTACCTCGCGAGTTACAATTTTTAGCACCAATGCATATCTCACACTTCTATTGTTATGCTTCTAGCATAGAGGGATTGATCTCATTAGAGATCTCACGCTTCTAGTGTCATGTTTCTAGCATATAGGAATTGATCTCATTCAGAGATATGCATATCGATCTCACTCTAGTATTATGCTTCTAGCATATAGAAGATGATCTCATTCAGAGATTTTCGATTCTTAGTGGTGCATTTATAATTATCATAAATGATTTAATCACTCATTTGGCAGTTAAGAATATATTGAACTTCTGGTTCATATCCATTAATGTGTGTGTTTTAATCAATTAAGTCCAACAAGATTTTCACGGCATTCTTTTATCATATTATATTCTCCCCCTAATGTCGGAAATATTATTTTTAGTTGGATCAGAGAATGAACGTACCATTTAGAAATTGATCCTCAATTATTGGTACGTTTTGGTGATGATAAATAAATAGCAGACGAGAAATGATTTTTTTATATCACACACTAATTAATAAGGGGGTGACTCAATTCATGCCTTTATAATATGTGAATAATTTTGGGCCTTTTAAAATATAATTTTCGCAACATGATACTAGATAGATTTTATAGCTAAATACGCTAATCGACTAAGGGAAGTCTCTGATACTTTTTCAGAGATACTTCTCTACTGCGGGAATATTCCCCCTATGGTGCACCTAGAATATGGGGCTAAAATTGCAGAAGAGAAGGATTCGAAATGGTGGCCACTAAAGTCCAAATTATTTGAACTAATTGTGTCATAGTTGAGCATTTCTGTCCAATCACTACATAGACACAATATTGCGTATCACTCTCAAATGTGACCTTTGAGTTCAATTGTTTTTTGTTCGTCGGTTCACGATTACAAGTTCTCGTTGATCGCAATATGCAAATATTTGGATAAAGGTAATTTTTAATAGATTAGATTAATGAGCTCTTCAGGAGCTAACAATCTAAATATTGTCATCATAAAATTTGCAATACTCCTTTTAATATAATAGATTAATGAAGCTCTTCAAGAGACAACAATTTGAATATTCTCATTATAAAAAGTTGTAATGTTATTCCTTTTAATAGTTGAATATTTGTTGCGCTACTTCAAGAGCAATTAAACAGTTCAATAAAAAATATATATATAGGTTTAGATCTAAATAACTGAATATTCATCAGGAATATTAGATGTACTACATGAGAAATAAAAATTTATGCAAGAGTACGAAGCATGATATATAGTTAATTAACTAGTTCAAGAACTAATTTGCATAGAAATTGGCTAAGTGGCCAATCAACTTCTGGTGGACTAAGTAGAAAATGGTGCAATAGTAAACATATATTATAATTCATATAGAGAAGCACCAATAATATTCATATTAGTATTAATAATATCTAACAAGAAACTATAATAATATCTAGCAGAGAATTAGATCAACCAATATTTTTACCAGGAACAACAAAGTCCATATAATGTTATCAAATGCATATAGCAAATTGTCATATCCATAAAAGATTAAAGTGTTACAAAAAGCTACAGGCAAACAATTGGATAACATATTGAATTGAACACCAAACAACTGCTGCCATGGCATTTACAGCTTGCAAATAAGCATAATTTATGCCATATAAAATATTCGCAAACATTTGCAATTGACAAAACGACATAGCTGAAATCTTAATAAAGAGCTTGAAAATAAATCATTTCTTAAAAATTCAAATATCATACTTCTAATATCGAAAGGAATAAAAGCTATTGATCAAAGAACGCTACTTCAACACAAATCCTAATTATATAGTACTCACGTAACTAAATAATTATATCAGTGAATGAACAAATTAATTCAACACAATAACTTAACATAACAATAGTCACACCAAACTCAAAGAGACACAATAAATTGAACATAAGAATGGCCACAACAAATCATCATATAATCAGGCGACAGGTCAATCAATAACGAAACACAATAAAGAGATAGGGAAAGATCTAATCAAATTAAGTAGGGAGCAGAATCCGAAACATCTCCTCTACGCGTCTCCGTTTCGCCTCCGAATCGACATTAGGACGCCCAGGCATCCTCTTCTGACTCAAAGTTATCAAAAGCTAATATCATGGAATTCCAGTATTCGAGAGGCTTCTCGTGCTACTCGTAGAATAGTTTCCTTCATAGCCAATGCTAGAGGGCTCCACACACTCTTGCTTCCACTTAAACCCTTTTAGTTTTGGACTCGGTCTAGCGGTCCAGCAGAAAAACAGTAAGCAGGTTGTTATACAAACTCGATGAACAGTGCTAACGCCACAGCTTCTGCAACTATAACAACTCCCCATCCTGTTTTGACACCAATTGTTTCTTGATAATTACCAATGAACGTGAGGAGCATGAGGAATATGAGAGAGCTTGTGAATCCTCCAAGAATGGTGAACAACTCTGAAGATGCTAACTTCGCTAAACATTTCTTGTAGAGAAAGAGTGGCAACAAATAGAAAAAGAGAATACAACATAGAACTCCCAGCTGCAAAGCTTCGTAGGGACAATTTCCCAGCGCCAATCCAGTGATTAAAGCGTTTCAAGTAGCAGTATCTCTGTTAGACATTTCGTCGAACAATTTTCGCGCACTGTCTAATTCCAGGCGTAGGCGTCGAGCAACATGGTCTGCAGCAGAATGTCCGCCTCGAACGCGTATTTGCAGAGCCAGTCTTGCATTTGGAGAGATTCGACCCGGACGCAGGCCTGGATATGAGGAATCTCTCTTATAGTGTTATTCCCAAATAACTCACGGTAATCAGAAATATAACAGAACGTCGATGCGGCGGCAGTCGATGCCCGCCATTCCGACGACAGAGACAAGAAGCGATGCAGGAATCACGGCTCAAGTAAACTGTTTCCTCATTTGATCGATTATTTCAGATAATCCAACCATCTTTGAATTGCTTCTACCGAATTCAGCAACACCACATTCGCCTTCTTCCTCAGGAACAAGGTTTTCCAATTCATTAACGTACTCCGCTTCCATTTTCTCTGCCGTTTCGATGAACGAATTGACGTCTTGAGTTAGATGCTGCAGGTTGATGGAGATTTTTGATTCAGAATGTGAAGAACAAATCTGATCTGAGAGGTGGAATTCGAGCAGATCTTCAAAATTGGATACAACTTGTCTTATTTTCACATCCAAGGCATTTACTCTCGTCCTGCACATCCTCTTGCTGCTGCCGTCCAGTTTTTTTCTTTTCAGAATTTCTTGTAAGGATTCAAGCTTCTTGTAGGCACATTCAATGATTTTTTTGAGAAGTTCGAAGAAGCAAAAGTTCAGAAGAATACATAAATCGCTTACTCATTAGACTCTCTTGATAGCTTCTTGTAATATGGGTTTAATTCCACTAGACAAATGTTTGTGTAAATCAACGTTGAAACTAAATTATACTTTAAAAAATGCATTGTGTATTTAATTTGTTTTGTTTCCATTTTATTTTTTGATTTAATATATTAAAAATGATTGGGTGAAATATTCGATATGTTAACGAATCAAAAAAGGTAAATGGGTCGACCATAAGCCCAAATGGACTTGGTTATAACAAATATAGATTTCATAATTACTCAATTCTCTTACTCTCACTTTCTCATGATTGTTGTCCTCTTTATTTTTTACACGTAAAATAAAGAGTTTTTATTTAGTGTTTTAATGATGTATTTCTAAGGGATAATGGCCTCTAAATACGTAAACTATTAGCGTTTTCTGGAATTGCACACCACCTATAAAATCTGACTCCTAATACACAAACTATCAATTTGTCGTAATTGAATACATCGGGCTCAAATTGAGTCAAAATTAACACAATCTGAGCCCGAATTGACATGTCATCATCCGAGGTGGACAAAACGACGTCGTTTCAAGCCTTTAAACGCTGAAACTAAACGACGTCGTTCCAACATCGCTCAAAACGAATTTAATTTGACATTTTTAGGTTTTCAGATTGTGAAGCCATCGATTGAGAAGGGAGGAAAAAAAAAACAATTTTTGTTCTGAAAGAGAGAAGGAATCCAGCGATTGTGAAGAGAGGAAAAGAGGCGACTGAGGGAATCAAGCAAGTCGGCGGCAGAGAGGGAGCTTCAGGGGATTGAACAGAGCTTGTTGCAAACGAATTGTGAGGTATATCCATGTCAAGCTCATCGTCTAGCTCGAGGAATGCAATTGAAAAGGCAGTAATGTGTGGCCATGGTATTCCTGCATATGTGGATACATCTCACAATGAAAAGAATCCAGAGAGAAGATTTTATTGTTGTGAGAGAAGAAAGGTAAAATTTTTAATTTACTGTCGCCTCTTTTCCTCCCTTTACTCACTCGATTCACTACCCTTCTCTCGGTCGTCGCGTCGCCTCTTTCATTCACACTTGGAGTCAAAAACCATAATTGCCTAATTAAATTCGATCACTAAGTGAAGATTTTCGTTTGGAGTCAAAACGACGTCGTTTTGTCCACCTTGGATGATAACATGTCAATTCGGGTCCAGATTGTGTTAATTTTGACTCAATTTTAGCCCGATGTATTCAATTACGACAAATTGGTAGTTTGTGTATTATGAGTCAGATTTTATAGGTGGTGTGCAATTCCAGAAAACGCTAATAGTTTACGTATTTAGAGGCCATTATCCCTATTTCTAACTCTTAACCATTTGTTATACTCCTTTTTTGATTTATTTATTTTTATTTACTTTAAATTCATTTTATTAACTAAATTATTTAATTTAATTATCTAATATATTTTAAATTTTAAAATTCGAATTAATAACCTATTAACTAAAATTAAAAATTTGAATTTAAAAATTAGAATAACATTTAAATTTAACTGATTTTAATAATTTAATAACCTGTTAAATTTGAGATCTAATAACATGTTAATTAAAATTGTTAAATTTGAGATCTAATAACATGTTAATTAAAATTATTAAAACAGGAAAGATAAAGAATTGCATCAATTCACAATCATAGCAATTAGATTAAGCGGCAAAACAGTCAACTTTTACAAAAAAATTTGGGAATTCAAAATTTCCTCTAAAACTACACAAAGCATATCTATAAATAACCCAACACACCATCATTCATCATTTTTACATTCTACTCTAGCAATACAGTTTCAACTTCCAAAAAAAATCAGATTACAAAATGGTGATTAAAAATTTAACAACAACGGAGAGGAACTCCGTAGTGCAGTTTCTGCTCGAGCATTCAAAGAACGGAAAATCAATCCGAGACAAAATGAAAGAGGATGCAACGATCTTCAACACGAGCTCGAGAAATGTACGTCGACTTTGGGCGGCTGCAAAGAAACAACAAGATCAAGGTGATATAATATTTCTACAAAGCAACAAGCTAAAAGCACAAAGAAGAAAGAAAGTCATCTTAGATTTACAAGTTGTTCAAGATCTGAATTATTTCAAAAGATCGACAATTAGAAAGCTTGCAAAAGGGATTTCGTGTAGTAAAAGCACTGTTTGGAGATGGGTGAATAGTGGCTTGATCAAAGCTCACACTTCAGACATTAAACCCGATCTCACAGCCCCCAATAAGTTGCTTAGACTCTCATTTACCCTAGAAGCACTAGAGCTTGATCGTATCATGAATGTTTTGTGGTTCAAAAGCATGCATAACATAGTTCACATTGACGAAAAGTGATTTTATACCACATGCAACACGCAGATTCTACTACCCCGGGAGAGTTGGAGCCACATAGAACATGTAAGAATAAGAAGTTCATTCAGAAGGTAATGTTCATGTGTGCAGTCAGCCAACCACTCTTTGATGATAGGGAAACGTAATTTTCAATGGCAAAATAGGGATTTTTCCTTTCACATAACAGATTCCAGCCAAAAGAAGGTCAAAAAAACAGGGCAACGAGAACTCTTGAGACAAAGCCCATTCACCCAATCACAAAAGATGTGATTAAGGACTGCTTGATCAACAAGGTAATGCACATTACTTATTTATGGTTATTTCAGTTAATAGAACTCAGGATTGCAGTTAATAGAACTCAAAATTGCAGATTATTCCAGCCATTAAGCTTAAATGACCAACCACATAAAGTAAGACTATTTACATTCAACAAGATAATGCCAAACCACATATCAAGGACAACGACATAGACTTTAGAAATGCAGCAACAACTTATGGATTTGACATAACGATAGTTCATCAACTCCCCAACTCACCGGACACGAATGTCAATGACTTGGGGTGGTTTAGAGCTATACAAAGCATCCAAATAGATAAAACATGCTACAATGTGAACTCTCTTGTGAATGCAGTGGTGTCTTCCTTTGAAGAACTTTCACCGACAACTCTAAACAAAATTTTTCTTAGTTTACAAGGTTGGTTTATGGAAATTATGAAGTTGAAGGGCCAGAACTGCTATAAGATACCCCACATGAAGAAGGATTGTCTTATAAGACAAGGGCAACTTCCAAATATTTTAGAAGTTCCATTGACTTTGGTAAGAGAATGCTTGATGCATTTAGTGGATAATGGGAGGTCTGAAGTGGTTCAAGGTATTAGGAATACCTTAAGTATAGAGAATGTAGTGGAACAGTAGGTTTTTATGTATGTATGCATTTTGGTGAAATATGCAATATATCTAATCTACATATTTGGTTTAAATGCAATTTTTTGTTGTGCAATCTTGTTAAACATGCAGTATATCTAGTCTGCATATTTTGTGTAGATGCAAGCCTTTAGTGTTTGCATTTTGGGTAAGAATGCAGTAAATGTGACTGCATTCTTTGTGTAAATGCAAGTTTTTGTGCCTATATTACATATTACAGCTTTATATATCTATAAACAGATTACAGATTCCTAAGTCAAGATAGATTAAGGTCATCACAAAACCCCAATTAGACTAACTGGTCATCACAAAGCCCCAATCAAATTAAGCTCATCAACATCACAAAAACCAACAGACAAAGGTCATCAACATCACAAAACCAACAGATTACAGATCACAGATCACAGGTCATCAAAATCACAAAACCAACAGATTACAGTACACAAAACCCCAATAAGTTAAAGGTCATGAACATCACAAAAACCAACAGATTACAGCTCACAGCCCCCAATTAAAGATTTCATTACACAAAAACCTCAATTTCAAATCACAAAAAGCTCAAGATTTCAATTTTAGTACACAAAACCTCAATTTTAGATCAAAAATACCTCAAGATTTCAATTTCAGTACACAAAACCTCAAGATTACAGATCACAAAAATTGCAGATTACAGATCACAACAATCAGCATTACAGATCACAACAATCAGCATTACATATCACAATAGTACAGATTTCATCATATCGAAATCGTATTAAAGGTGAGCAAAATCTTATCATCTCAAGACTTTCACAATTTCTCCAACACAATGCTCTTACCACACTAAAAACACATAAAAACACATGCGTAAACCGAAGTAGCTAGGAAAGATCTCACCAGATCCAGATCCAAGTACCCCATCCCAGAACCAAGCTCCCCACCTCCAACATCCGAAGTAGCGCTGGTTACCTCTGCCTCCTCACCCCAATCCAAGTACCCCATCCCAGAAGCAAGCAATCCACCGCTCAAAATCTTTATATCATTAATAACGAGGGTCTTCGAGTAAGAAGACCCCAAGGATGTACAAATGAATAGTTCAAACGGTGGATCAGATTCCACATAAGGGTAGAAAAAGTTTTCAGGATGAGAAGGAGGAATGATCTTAATCACAGCAGGGAAAGGGGTGGGGTTTAGATTGGGGGGAAGCTGAGCTTTTTCAGATCGGGGAAAAGCGGTAGGATTTAGATCGCCGCTGCGGGGGGCGAGAACAAAAGATAGTAACACCATAGCAGCGCCGCTTCGGGGGAGGCAATGGAGATAGTGGTTAGGGTTTAGACCGCCTCTTCGTGGGAGACGGGTGAAATGTTCGAAACGGGTAGATAGAAGGGTGGTGTTCAGTATTCGAGAATGGAGTAATCAAGGTAGGTTAGGTAGACTTCAATGGAGTAATCTCTGTATCCAGAAGGTAGGTAGGGCGACACAATGGGGGTGAGTATGGGTTTAATGGGCTTTCTACATAAAAATGAGATTGGGTTTGGGCTTGGGATTGGATTTGGGTTTAATTGTAATTAGGTAATGTTAAATGTATTAGGTTAGTTTAATTATTGTATTACCATTCCTTATTATTTTCCAAAATGGAAATAAGACAACAATAGTGGGACATTCCAAAATTAAATAGAGGACAACAATAATGGGACGGGAACACTATGCATGCATCAAATGACTATGTTTATTATTTTAGCATATCAAATCTATTATATTATATCTCTTCATATAATAATATGAACCCCCGAAATTATTAAGGTTCATTAGGATATTTATTTTTATATTTTTTATAGTACATAATAATTTGATGTTTTCTAATTTTTTTAGTGTAGTTTGTTTTCTTTACTAACCCTATTGAAAAATGAGTTTTGTAGAATGGGGCCAGTTTAATTTTCTTAAAACATGAATGAATAATTAAATGGTCCAATTTAAGAATTTGCATTGGTCTTGTACATTCTTAACTTCAATCCGACATCTTTGTGACATATGTTATGATCGTTATGATTATCCCAATAATTATAGTTCACATTTAATTAAACTATATAAACGTTATTTTTTAGGAAATTTTGTAGAATTAGTTACATAAAAACAGAATGCAAAACGTTATGGTTTCAAAGTAAAAAATATATTGTAGGTAATAGTGTGAAACTTACTTTTGATTTTTCTAGCAATCAATCAGTGTCCCTTTTGATAAATACTTATTCACGAGTTATAGGCTGTGATCATTGCAACTTCTTACAACTAAACATACAAACTAATTTCAAGTTTTATGGATTTGTGATTTTTCTCCAACTAAGAAATATTATAAGTTATAAATTTGAATCTAAGCTTAAGATATTATAATGAAGAATTAGAAATACGATGGAGATCTAAGATAATTAAATCTATAAATAAAAAACACTTTGTGAATACGTTTTGGTTCATATTGTTAGTATGCCTTGAATCTGGTTTTTCTGCTACATTATTGTTATGTTGGGCCTGACTTATGTTATTGGGCTGAACCCATCTGATGTACTCTATTTATATAGAAGTAGGGCACGTATTCTGTATCTGTAGCCGTCACTATCATAATAAAATATGTTCTCCTTTTTTGCCCGTGGACGTAGCCAACATAACGTTGGTGAACCACGTAAATCTGTGTCTGTTTACGTTTCTGTTTGTTTCTATCACTCAATTATCCTATTCCGTTACAACAAACTGGTATCAGAGCCTGGTCTTTCGATCAGGGTTTTGAATTTCGCGCTGTTAGGGTTTCCTTGAGTAAATCGGAGATGTCGTCTGCTCTAAACGTGAAGGTTGACAAATTCAACGGGAGAAATAGCTTGGGTTTATGGCAGATCAAGATGCGGTTGTTACTAAAGCAGCAGGGCTTGTGGGCGCCGCTATCTGGAAAACCAAAATCTGCAGACATGAAAGATGAAGAGTGGTGTACCCTAGAAGAAAAGGCTCATTCGACAATCATGTTGTGCTTGTCTGACGATGTTATCATCGAAGTTGCTGATCAGGAGACTGCTGCTGCACTCTGGTCGAAGTTGGAGAGTTTGTACATGACGAAGTCTCTAACTAATAAGTTCCTCCTGAAGCAACGTCTGTTCCGATTACGCATGCAGGAAGGCACACCCCTTCGGGATCATCTCGAAAATTTAAATAAAATTTTGCTAGATTTGCGCAATGTTGATGTTAAAGTAGAAGATGAGGATGCTGCTTTAATTTTGTTGGTCTCTTTTCCTGAATCTTATGAAAAATTTGTGGAGTCTTTCATGACTGGGAGAGAAGATTTGTCTCTAGAAGATGTTCGATCTGCTCTGCATATCAGAGAAGATCGTCAACAGGCAACTGTTTTTGGTTCTACCACAGAAAATCAGGCATCTGGGCTATCTGTTATGGGTAAAGGACATAAGAAATCTGGAAAGAAGTCGAACTTTAAAGGTTCAAAAGGTCCTAAGCCTGGAGACATCTGCAACTACTGCAAAGAACCGGGTCATTGGAAGAATGATTGCCCTAAAAAGAAGAAGAAGCAGGACACGAAAGAAAGTTCAAACGGTTCTGCAACTGTGGCAGAAGCTGATGGGGATTCTGAAGAAGATCTGGTCTTGGTTGCAGATGAACAGTCACACAGAAATGATGTGTGGATTCTAGATTCTGGAGCGTCATATCATCTCTGTCCTAACAGGGAGTATTTCACTACTAACGAGCAGATAGATGGAGGCAACGTTTCCATGGCCAACAGTGCTATCTGCAAGGTGGTTGGAATTGGCTCGATCAGGATAAGGACGCATGATGGAGTATTCTGCACCTTGAGCAATGTCAAGCATGTTCCGCAGATGACGAAGAATCTGATATCTTTGAGTGTTGTTGACAGCAAGGGTTTCAGTTTCAAAGGTGAAGGTAGAGTTATGAATGTCTGTCGAGGTTCGAAGGTGGTTCTGACAGCCTTGAAACGTGGCACCTTGTATATTCTGCGAGGTTCTACTGTGAGAGGTTCTGCTGATATTGCATCATCCGAGGTTCCGACCAAGGATATGACAAAGCTTTGGCATATGAGGCTCGGTCATATGGGAGAAAGGGGGATGAAAATTATGTCAAAGCGTGATTTTCTTTCTGGACATGAAGTGCAGAGTCTTGAATTCTACGAACACTGTGTATTTGGGAAGCTTCATCGCAACAAGTTTCCAAAGAAGGGTGTTCATCAGACCAAGGGGACTCTTGACTACATTCATATGGATTGTTGGGGTCCGGCACGTGTTGAATCTATTGGAGGTCACAGGTACTTTGTGTCGATGATTGATGATTACTCGAGGATGACTTGGGTGATTATGATGAAGCATAAAGGTGAAGCTTTCAAGAGGTTCAAGTAGTGGAAAGCTTTGGTAGAAAATCAGACTGGGAAGAAGATCAAGCGATTGGGAACTGATAATGGTCTGGAGTTCTGTTCGTCTGAGTTCAATGAATTCTGCAAGGATGAAGGGATTGCTCGACACCACACCATCAGACATACACCGCAGGAGAATGGTGTGGCAGAACGCATGAATCAGACATTGCTGGAGAGAACAAGATGCATGCTCTCTCATGCTGGTTTTGCTAGAAGTTTTTGGGCAGAAGCAGTTAACACGGCATGTTATTTGATCAACCGTGGACCTCACACTGGCATTGAATGCAAGATACCTTATGAGGTTTGGTCTAATAAACCTGAAGATTATTCCTTGTTGAAAGTTTTTGGTTGTACTACTTACTATCATGTGAGTGAGGGTAAATTAGAGCCACGGGCTAAGAAGGGTATATTTGTTGGTTTCGGGGATGGAGTTAAGGGATATAGAATCTGGTCACCTTCTGAGAATAGAGTTATACTCACTAGGAATGTGGTGTTTGATGAAAATTCTCTACTTAACTCTGTTGTGAAGTCTATCGGTGCAGAAAATTGTAGTAGTATTGATAAACAGGTGGAGCTGCAAGTCACTCGCGATGAGAGTGAATCACAACTCCAAGGTAGAGAAGATCAACATACTACTGCCGAAGATACTACTGTTGAAACTACAGAGTTTCATCCGGAAGCTCGTCAGAGAAGCATTGCTGTTGATAGAGCTAGGAGGACAGGTGTGAAGCCTTCGCTGAGGTATGGTTTCGAGGATATGGTAACCTATGCATTGCAGGTTGCTGATGAGGTGGAAGAGGAACCATCTGCAAATGAACCATCTACATACAAAGAAGTTGTTTCAGGTGGTGAGTCTGCTAAATGGCTCGCTGCAATGGGTGAGGAAATGGAATCACTTGCAAAGAATTTGACTTGGGAACTGGTCAAACGGCCTAAGGAGAGGAAGATTGTTACTTGTAAATGGATCTTCAAGAAGAAGGAAGAAACCACGGCTGCTGGGGGTGTTAGATACAAAGCTCGACTAGTTGCAAGAGGGTTCACGCAAAGGGAGGGGGTCGACTATAATGAGATTTTCTCACCAGTGGTCAGACACACTTCTATGAGAGTGTTACTAGCAATGGTTGCACATCAGGATTTAGAACTTGAGCAACTAGATGTGAAGACGGCTTTCCTACATGGATTGCTCGAAGATGATATCTACATGACTCAGCCAGAGGGGTTCGCAGTTCCGGGGAAGGAAGATTTTGTTTGCAAACTGAAGAAGTCCTTATATGGACTAAAGTAGTCTCCAAGGCAGTGGTATAAGAGGTTTGACAGCTATATGATCAAACTGGGATACAGCAGAAGTCCATATGATTGTTGCGTGTATCACAACAAAACTGATGATGGTTCGATGATCTACCTTGTTCTGTACGTGGACGATATGCTTATAGCTGCGAAGTCCAAGTCTGATATTGAGAAGTTAAAGGCTCCTCTCAGTGCTGAGTTTGATATGAAGGATTTGGGTGCTGCAAAGAAAATTCTGGGCATGGAGATTTATAGGGAAAGAGAACAGAAGAAGCTTTTCTTGTCACAGAAAGGCTACATTGAGAAGATTTTGTCAAGATTTGGCATGTCTACAGCTAAGCCTATTGATACTCCAAGTGTTGCAAAAATCTGAAGCTGAGCAGGAGTACATGTCTCGAGTTCCATACTCTAATGCAGTAGGGAGTCTGATGTACGCGATGGTCTGTACTAGATCAGACATTGCACATGCTGTTAGTGTTGTCAGCAGGTTCATGGGACAACCTGGAAAGGAGCACTGGTAGGATGTGAAGAGGATTTTCCGCTACCTGAGAGGTACGTCTAATGTTGGTCTCATTTATGGAGGTGATACTCATTGTTCTGTGACTGGCTATTCTGATTCTGACTATGCTGGAGACGTAGACAGTAGAAGATCGATGACTGGTTATGTTTTCACTCTTGGTGGTTCTGTTGTAAGTTGGAAGGCAACTTTGCAGGCTACAGTTACTTTGTCTACGACTGAAGCAGAGTATATGGCATTGACAGAGGCTGCGAAAGAGGGAATTTAGCTGAAAGGGCTAATTAGTGATCTTGGTCTACATCAAGAGCAAGCTGTTGTGTTCTGTGATAGTTTGAGTGCTATCTGTTTAACCAAGGATCAGGTCCATCATGAGAAAACCAAACATATTGATGTGAGGTACCACTTTCTGAGGAATGAGCAAAGAATCAAAGTGATGAAAGTAGGTACTGCTGATAATCCTGGTGATATGTTCACCAAGCCGGTCCCACATAGCAAGTTTCGACACTGTTTGGACTTGCTTAACGTCATGAGCTATTAGTTGCCCAAGGAGGGCAAATCTGAGGCAGGAAAGGAGAAGTCTGTTAAGATTCAAGTCAAGGTGGAGATTTGTTAGTATGCCTTGAATCTGGTTTTGCCGCTACATTATTGTTATGTTGGGCCTGACTTATGTTATTGGGCCGAACCCATCTGATGTACTCTATTTATATAGAAGTAGGGCACGCATTCTGTATCTGTAGCCGTCACTATCATAATAAAATATGTTCTCCTTTTCTGCCCGTGGACGTAGCCAACACAACGTTGGTGAACCACGTAAATCTGTGTCTCTTTACGTTTCTGTTTGTTTCGATCACTCAATTATCCTATTTCGTTACAACACATATGTTTTGTGGAGAATTTAAGAACGTAAAGACTTTTACGTAAATTAAGCTCTTGATGATATTTTTATTCTCCACCATGTTGAATATTGAAGAGTATATATAGACATAGGAGATAAATAAGTCGTTGGAGAACTAATTCAAAATATCAACTGTTGAATCTTTGATCCGTCCATCATGGTCGTTGGGAATTTTGTCCTTAATGCTATTTTTTGTAATAATTTGAATTTCTGTTTCTGAAAATATATACTCCACTTTTCATGAATCAGAAATGCTGACTTTGGCATGTTAATAGGTCAGTGTGAGCTAGGTAGGCAAATTTTTGCAACCTCTCGAACAGGTAGTATGCAGCCCATTGTTGAAGAGTTGAAGTTCCTTCTCGACAGGTCGTCTTGAGTTTCACTCGACAGGTTGTTACAGGTAGCTTGACGTCAGTCAGGTTGAGTATTTTTTTTTTTAAATTGGATTACATTAACATTTACAATATGGTTGGACTTGAACCAAAGACTTTAGGACATTAACTTCACTACCACTACACCACCATACACACGCCATACAACAGTGTAGATCATGATTTGTTCTCAACTAAAGTAAGATCAAACAACTCTCTAGCAAGTGAGTTGTCCTAATTACAAACAGCTCACTTAAAACACATCATTCTTAACTAGGTTTCAATATATAATCATCAAGATTCAAAAAGGTTCCTAACATAATGTTTATTTAAAATGAATTGTTAATATATCACTTTAAATAAAATATTTAATTATTTAATCGCTAATATATTTTAATGATAGCAATATTTTGTTGTACCAACATGATTCTTCATGCAACTTATTTGAAATGATGTTTCAAGCGTTATTTTGGTCAAATCAAATTGATGATCGTAATATGTCGATTATTTTCTTATTCATTTTATTCTTTTGATTCATTCACATTCCTTTTTATCCTTTTTGGTAAGTGGATATTCATCCACTTTATATATACATCTCAATTAAATAAAATAAATCAAGTGAGATCTAAAATCTACTCAACGCACAATATACTAAAGTCAAACTATTTTCTTAAAATGTGTGCCAAGTCAAAATGGATAATAAATTGATGGACATGAAGAGTATTTAAATGAAATTGAACCACTATATATATAATATTTATTCACGATAATCTTTTGAAGACTATTTGACACTATCAAATTGATTAAACATAGTGGTGAAAAATATTAACCTCTTTCGAAAAATCAAACTGAACCAAATCGACTATCGAAATAGTCCTTCCGTCTCGCTAAAAGTGACTTGTTTTTTTTTTTGGGCTGTCTTACTAATATTGGCTTGTTTCCCAAAAAGACAAAAAGTTACTCTTTTAAATGTGTGGATCCCATCACTTTTTCAACTTTTACACTACTCCTTATTCTACGTGCAGAAAAGAAATAAGTTGCTAATAGCGGGACGGAGGGAGAATTAAATTTGGTTCTTGTTTTGATTTTTTTGTTTGATTGATTTTATTTTTTTGAATTGAACTTTAATTCTATTTGATTACGATTTAGACAAAACTAAATCAAAAAATATATAAAAAAAAATTATTAATATTATAATATATTTTTATTTTATTAAATAAGATTATATATTATATATAGAGTGATAAATAAGATTATTAAATAAGATTATATATTATATATTAAATAAGATTATTTTACTAAAATACCCTTATAATTATATTTTACATTTTTGAGTATGAATTGTATCGAATCGTACCATTCATACGTGATAC
Organism: Leonotis leonurus; assembly: GCA_026898415.1. Lineage (NCBI taxonomy): Eukaryota > Viridiplantae > Streptophyta > Magnoliopsida > Lamiales > Lamiaceae > Leonotis > Leonotis leonurus. The sequence goes on along the minus strand of JAPKLX010000105.1, from coordinate 805,307 downwards.
TTAATTTTATTAAACTGTATGTACATATGAATCGTATGAATTGTATCGAATTGTACGATTCATACGTGATACTTAATTTTATTGAATTGTATGTACGTATGAATCGTATGAATGAATATTATTCATATCTTTCATACCAGTCAGACCATTCATACAATTAAATTTAAGTAGAAGAGTATGTATGATAATTTACATTCAAAATGACTAGGATTTAAATAGTGTTATGTTTGTGGCTATTATTTGTCTTTTACTATCTTCTTTGGCTAGTTTGTATAATTAAAATTTATATATATTTCAAAATTTAAACATTATATAAAAAATAAATGTAATACTCTATTTACTTCATTTTAATATAATATTTATAAAATTTGCAAGAAATAAAAATTCTAATATTCAATAAAATATCCAATCTTATTCTTTGAAACATAAAAAATATCGAATTAAAATTTTCTTATTTTTAGTATTTAAAATTATTGAAAATACATATATATAATTAAATTATTAGATTTTAATAATTAATTATTTAAAAAATTGAATAAAATAAGTTATGAAATAAAAGATTCGGATAAATCGAACCAATCTAAATTTTGGATCATTTCATTTGGTTTGTTATTTTACAATCCAAATTTTAATTTGATTTGGTTCGATTTCACCTAAAATCAAACCAGCTACCTGAATGTACACTTTGAATGTTATTTTGACTTTCTTAACAAGATTTGTTATAATTTATTAATATACACAATTTCAAAAAATTATAAATTTATTTTTTGAACTTAAATTTATATATTATGTATTATAACGTAAAATAATTTTCGGTTGGAAATGGTTACACACTAGTTGAGCTATAATAGTCGTGCAATGAAAGGCTAGATATTGATCATTAAATATACCACGCACTACTAGAGTTATAATAGTCATGCAATGAAAAGCTGGACATTGATCATTAAATATACCAGGATAGAAACAAATAAGATCGCTACGGTGTCCGCCTTGGACACTATTTAATGTGCACATGGTTGATATGACAATGTCAAATAAGAATACATGTTATTATAAATTTTTTTATATTAAATTATATTATAATCAATGAATCATAGTCATTAAAATAAAAATTAATATAAATTTATTAAAAATTTAATATTTATATACGAAGTATGTCATGTCATACCGGAAGCATATTAACCTCGCTCCCATGATTATTTTTGTAGGAATAAACATCCTATGTTCACACTGAATTACTTTTAAATTGGGAAGATTATACACTCATTAAATTCTTCCAATGATGTTGATCAACACGTCTTCCAAACTAACTTCAGATATAGAATGAATTCATGCATTTAAGGGCAACTACAATGGTGAAATTTTTATCTAGTTGATAATTTTTAGAGCCCACTTTAAAAAAATTGTATGATTGGAGAACCTTATTTTTAGAGTCCAAGTTCTCTGCAAAAACTCAAACTCTTATAATATTTTATTATTTTTTTTCTCTTTCTCTTTCCCTTTCCTTTGTTATTTATTAATAGATTAATGAATAAACAAGGTGGGTACATAAAATAATATTGAAACCTCAAAATTCGAACTCAACCATTGTAATTCTTTTTACTTTTGGGACACTTATCTAGTTGGCAATCTATAGAACCTTATTTGAGGCTCTCCATTCTAGTTGTCCTAAAGAGAATTGCCAGCAATTGATTGGTTCACAACATGAACCTAATAACATTAAAAATAATTGACATAAACAGAATGTGGTCCTTGCTTTTTGAAATTTGCGATGAATTTGAGTGATGAAATTAAGTGTAACGTTAATGGCGCAGCTATATTTGAAATCTAAGAAAGAAGCAATCCTCATAAATAATACTTGTCATCTCTTCATTTTTTATTTACCCTAAAAGAGACGACGAATTTGAGTGATAAAATTAAGTGTAACGTTAATGGCACAATAAAATTTTCATTTTATTGGTATGTATGATTTAGTAAAATTGGACACTTATTAAAAAACGAAGGGAGTATGCAGATAAAATTATAAATCTAATTGCTAATGTCTAAAATTCCCTATGAACTTTTTAATATTACAAGACTAAAAATCAATTTCTCAAAATTCTCGATAACTAAAATATGTTAACAATTTTATTTTATTCTTCCTTTTTATAATTAACGAATGCTAACAAACATTATGTGAATTATTACTATTGTGATCCCATGTTAATTTGACCAAATATGTGTTTACATATTTCAGGAGATTAAGGTCAGAATGTTTAGTTTTTTGGAAATTAATAAAAATATACTATTACAGTTTTTACATATAGTGATATCAATCCAGTCAACTCGCTCGATTTCGAGTCAATCTATTTAATTGGGTTATTAATTTATTCGGTTCGAACTAAATTGAATTAAAACTGATTGAGCAAATCGAACCAAAATGTTTATCATGAGAATGTTTAATATATAGTGTTATTTATACAAATTAGTAAAAAAAAAAAAAGAATGTAAAAGACAAATAATAGCCACCAATATAAAAATATATAAATCCTAGCCAATTTTTACCTTTCAACTTAAATTCAATTGTACGAATGATATGAATGGTATGAAATATATGAATAATATTCATTCATACGATTCATACGTACGTACAGTTTAATAAAATTGAATATGATGTATGAGTAGTATAATTCAATACGATTCATACTCAAAAAATGTTAAAAATAATTATAAGGATACTTTAGTACATAAAATTTGTAAATGACTAGAATTTAAATATTATTATTAGTGACTATTATTTGTCTTTTATAATTTTTTATTTTGAATAAGATAAAAATTTTCCACATATTTAAATATTAAATTTAACCTTGAATTAATTTATATAGAAAAAGATAATGATTTCTTAACAAAATTGTATCATAATTATTTTTATTAAGTGATTAATTAATTCAAGAGAATGATAATTACGACTTTTACATATAAAATCAAATGTACTCCATTAATATTTTTTATTTTATTTTTTTATTCAGTTAATCGAGAAAATCTACTTGATTTTCGAGCTAGTCCTATTGGGTTCGATTTATTTCCTATCTAATCCGTTCAGACTAAAAAAATATTTCGAATTATCCTTTTCTACCCTATCCTTTTTGCTTTCAGATTGACGTTCGGACCAACTCACAATTTCGGGTTAAATTGACATTCATCTAGACATAGATGGAGCAAGGAAATTATAGGGGCATAGATCTCATTTGAGTATTCAATAAAATTAAGAGTATTGTCAGCGCAAGTGATAATAAAATGTAATTCTCGTATGAAGAAATAAATAATTTTCGAGACATCGTTCTTCACTATGATCTTCACTATGAGTGGAAAATAAATTATCTCACTATGAAACCACATAATGCATAAATGCAATTATATGCACACAAACATAAATGCATCGATATCATTCTGTCAGTTAAGGTCGGCGCAAGACAACACAATAATAAAACAACCTTTTGTGACAAGACTATCCAAAGTCTATATAGACTCTGAACTTTATATTACAAGAAACTGATTGTATTACTCTTTGTGAGAGTCAATCCACCACAAAATTTACAATTTAGAAATTGAACTTATTTGTAATAAATAATCGATAGAAAATAAATCGTAAATCAATAACAAAATATTCATTCTCATGATAGTATGTTACATTACTCAATTATAAAACATGTTTTGAAGCATACAAACTTAATAGCTACATCAATTGTAGACGTGTTAAAGTGCATCTAAACCTAGGAGAGCAGCTCTAAAATTATTTATGAGTGTTCATTAAGAGCATGCGCAGCGAATGAGATTCGCGTGCCTCGGGCAGGGAGGGGGGCAGGGGGTGGGGCGCCTGAGACAGGGAAACTGGCGCTGTGGGGGAGGGTTGCCCGCGCCAGTTGCTGTCCCGTGAGACGGGCGCTGGGCGCGGGAAACCCACCCGGGTTTCACCGCTGCGACACCCGGTTTTCCGCGCCCCCATATTTATTACAAGTTAGCCAAAAAAAAAATGGATGAGCAATTTAATAGATTTCTATACCGAAGTTAAGGCGGAAGCTCCGATAATCAAAGTTCAGACAATTCGTCGTCCGGCAACCCGAATAATCAAAGCCAAAATTCTCCTTTCTCTCCCCCCCAATTTTCACCCTCTCAATTCAACCCTCTTCTCTTCTCTACTTCTTATCCCGGCCAACAATTTTCATTTCCTCTGTACTCACCCCAATTCGGTTCCCAACCATCTCCTACATTCTCAACCGCTTTCTCCGGGAGAGCCGGAGCTGAAGGACTCGACGGAATCAACTTGAATGATTCCTTCGATGATTCTACGGACGAGAGTCGCTATCTCTCTCTCCAAAGGGGGTGCTCGAAACAAAGTGGATGTTGCCTACACCGAGGAGGATGACATCATACTTTGCCGCACTTGGCTCGACACAAGCCAAGACCCCATCGTCGGCAACAACCAAAAGGCCGAGTCCTATTAGAAACGCATCACCGACTCCTTCAACCGGCAACGCAACCAGCCAAGGCCTCGCACCCTCCGACAATTGAAGTGCCATTGGCAACGAATTCAAACTACGACCCGAGAGTTTTGCGCAATCTACATCGGTGCAGCGATCAATGGGCAAGCGGCAACTCCGACCACGACATCTATCAAAAGGCATTGGCGGAGTATAAACAAACCAAAAGGTCGGAGTTCAAATACCGACATTGTTGGGAGATTTTGCGAAACACGCAAAAATTCCAACACGTTGTTCCAACCCCGCCAACAAAAGGGGAAAAAATAATATGGGGGAAGGGTTCACGAGCGACTATAATTTTCCTATCAAAATTATTTAATTATTTTTTTACATCTTTTTTTCAATAAATAATATGGTATTAGTCAGTATTAAAACTTTTAGGGGAAATGATTTTAAAATACACCAACTATAGTTATTTTCTTAATTTTAACATGAACTATTAAACAATTCTATAAATACACGAACTTTATCATTTACTCAATTTTTGACATAACGTTGACTTTACACAAAAATCGAAACTGACATGGCACAACTTATCTGACGTGGATTTTTTAAATTATTTAAAATCTATGAACTTTTAACGTTATATTAATTTTAATATGAACTTTAGTACTTACTCAATTTTTGACATAAAGTTGATTTTATACAAAATCGAGACTTATGACGTGAATTATAAATTATTAATATTTTTGCTTCACTTCAATTATTAATTATTTAGCATTTAAGAATATATTCTATTCACGATTATTAAATACAAATCGAATATTTTATGGCACCGTATTACACTTCTGCGGCCCCAGCGTCTGCCTCAACTTCCCGAGCATGTCCCCGCGCGATTACGGCGCCGCCGCATAGGGTTGTAAACGAATCGAATCAAATCAAATATTTTATATTAAAATTAGATTCGTATTCGATTTGATGTAGATATTCGAATTATTCTATTCGATTCGAATATTCATTTTTTTATAAATATTTATATTTGATTTAAAATCCACGTTATAAGTCCCGATTTTGTGTAAAATCAACTTTATGTCAAAAATTGAGTAAGTACTAAAGTTCATGTTAAAATTAATATAACGTTAAAAGTTCATGTATTTTAAATAATTTAAAAAATCCACGTCAGATAAGTTATGCCATGTCATTTTTGATTTTTGTGTAAAGTCAACGTTATGTCAAAAATTAAGTAAATGATAAAGTTCGTGTATTTATTGAAATGTTTAATAGTTCGTGTTAAAATTAAGAAAATGACTATAGTTGGTATATTTTAAAATTATTTCCCCAATTAAAAAATATGTATTAAAAATAGAAAATGGTGAAATTTTAAAATACTCATTCTAAAATTTTACATGTAAGAAATATTTATTTTTTAAACTACATATCAAAAATACTCATTTTGCATTGGAAATTAACTTGAAAAAAAAATACTTTATGTAATTTTTATATATTTTTGTAACCCAAAGAACTTTAGCTCTCAAAACACCCACCCGCTCCACCCTCCACCAACATCCCCACCCCTGCCTCAAGCCTCATTCCTCATAGAAATTTTCACGCTCATGTCACGTAGAGGTACTGTAAAAGAAAAATCAACATAATTTGAATCAATTTATCGTAATCGATTAGTTAATATGTTGGTTAATTAGTCGTATTCTGAAACACGCAAAAAAAATTATTGACTTATCAAACAATCTATCGAGCCATGATTTTTTTTAACAAAAGACAGAAATAAATCCACTCCAGGTCAGGGGATCAACTAGTCCAACTTCATACGCAATTAAGATATTGAACAAGGAACATTTGAAACAATTTCTTGCCTCATACTAAGGTGAGAGGGAAGGTCGATTTAACTTGAATTTTGGACATAATCTTTAATCCCTAAACTGATTAATGATGCGATAACAATTTTTTTTTAAAATCATTTTTCGACTTAGTCGAGCTCAATTAACATAGATCATGATAAACAACCCTTCAGTTTAACTAGGCTACCACCCCAAACCCATATAGCACGCCTAATAAAACCTCAACAACACCCCCACCAAAGTCCCCTAGCCTACACCCCTATCCAGTGCTAGCCCCACCCCACCAAAAACTGCTCCAACCCCCATTCCAAACCACCCGACTGTTGAGAACCACCTCATCAACTCAACTCTCCCAGCAGTCCCCAGTACACCCCCCCC